>SELF01000042.1:1800000-2208783 GCA_009805535.1 Laburnicola sp. JP-R-44
ATGTGAGGGTGCTGGCCCGAGTTGAAAGTTAATTGTTAAAATCTACGGTGCCGTACTAGTAACGGCTCGACAAGTCACTATATAGGTGGCTAAGGCCGCGCTAGTGCCCAATTAGGTGCTAGCGCCGGAGCGTCGGTGCCGACTCCCGGGCGATTCCATAACAAATAAATACAAAGCAGGCAGCATCCTACTATAGATATTTAACTAGGTACGCAGGGAAACTAACTTACTTAAGTTAGATAATAATTATATAGAAGAATAGCTTTAGCGCTATAAAGAAGGAGTTGCACACTACTTAGGCACATATCTTAGAATTAGAACGCGCACCCCACCTAGTATAACGCAGAGACCACATTAATTAGACGTAATATGTAGCCCCTAGCCTATTCCTAAATTAGCTAGTACTCTTAGTTAAGCGCAGCAGCTTATACAATCCTAATACTAATCTATTCCTGAATTATTAAATAAGCCCTATTACCCGTATGCCCTAATAGCCCTTTAGCCGTTCCGCGTATTTCGAAGATTAATAACCACAATGCTCTATATCTATAGAGCCTACCTCTAAATACGCTACTAACAACAATCTTTACTATATAAAGATGCCTAAGATAAATAGCTTTAAGGGCGATAGTAAAGATAAAAACTATAAATAGTAGCATATTAATACTATAAACTAAATTTAAGTTCTGCTATACAAAACCGTACGTGTTTACTACCTTTAGCAGAAACTTAAGAGGAATGCCTAGAAGATTATTTACCTATTCTTTAACTCTATTACCATAGTGCAAGAACTTCTTTAACTTCTTAATAATATCTACCTTAATAATAAAAAGGCAGCAAAAGCAGAATAAGAACTATAGTTAGGTAGTCTTACTTAGAAAAACAAAGAGACAGTGGCTAAGTAATAGTCGCACTTTCTTAGCGTAGTTAACTTGCTAGAATACACTAACTCTCTTAAAATTAATTACACACAATATCTTATACGCCCTTACCTAGCTATCCAAGCCTCTATTAGTGCTCCCACAAAAGACATATTTTACACCTTTATTATTTAAGCTAAGAATTTAGAGGTAGTTAACCTGCAAATTAGTATAGGGCGTAATCCTTTACGTAAGACTATAACTACATTATTTATAATAACCTATAACACTATAACTAGTACTAGCTTCTTAAAGAAACCCGCCGTCACTAGAGCTTTCGCATCCTTAGGTAAGAATTATAGTTAAAGCCATCTTAAGCTTTAGTAATTAGCTAAGATAGGTGCCTACTTTAAGTGTAGTAAAGTGGGTTATTACGTATTATAACCTAATCCTCTCTATAAAGACAAGTCTATTACCCTAGCTAGCCAAATTTAGTATCTTAGTATTATCTATAATATAAACGTAAATAAAGACTCTAACCCTAATAATCTTCACAACACTATAGTTTTAAGTAATAATAAAGACGCCTAGTTAGATTTTTAGAGGCTCCTCTGCGAAACCGCGCATAGGAGCTTAAGTAGTATAAACCTAAAAAGATTTACATACTCTTCGTACCCGTATATATAAATTAGAGAATATAGTAGATTTGGCCACTTAGGGCGTAAGCCTGTATACACTACTATACTAAGTCTCTGCCGCTGCCTTAGGGCTGGCTAATTACGCGCTACTTAACTTGTCTTTAAGGCTTAGGTTAAGCTGCCTTAGGCCCGCTAGTAGGCTAAGGCCTACCAGCTCACTAATACTAGCGCTAGCGCGAGCTTTATTAGCAATAGATTTGTCTAATAACACTAACTAAAGACTTACAACGTGTAGTTCTCTATTACGCTTATCTTAGTAAATAGTAAGCTAGTTAGTAAACTAATATAAGCTGTAAATCTTACTATCTATTACGAATCCCACACATGCATTATTAGATCTGTTACGTTACTAATATTGGCAATTTTAATATTATTCTAGGCATAGACTAGATAGGGGCAATACTATCCGCACTTAGGCCTTTAGAAACCTTATTCTATATAGTTTAATTTATAGTATTGTCTACTAAACTACCTTAATAAGGGCTTCCCTAAGACTATCTATAATAAGCTGCCTTCTAATAGCGCTTTGCGTCCTAATATTATACAATTCTATAGAGACATTAAAGTGGTATTAGGTATTACTGCGTCTCTTATAGCCATATAACAACCTAACGACCTAAATTAGATAGAGCCGCATTATTAGGAACAACTAGGGCGACTACTAGAAAGTCTAGATTATAATATATAGTTATTTGTAAACACTATAAACCTGGTAATAGTCTTCTAAGTAGACTTTAACACTTATATAGACAAGATATATTAATTACTAATAATAAAATAAGAAATTTTAAAATAAGATACCTAGCTTCTTATAGGATTGTGTTTAGGCTTTTAATTCTTAAGAAGCTAATAAGATTTCCTTATATTGCCTAGGGATTAACTACGCTATTAACCTAGAAGACCTAAAGGTCCTAAGATCTTATATATATAGCCTTATACAATTAGAAGCCTAAGTAGTAAAAAAGTACATTAATAAGATATAGTCTAAAGGCTTTATACACACTAGCACACCTCGCTCTACGCATTACTTATACTAGTAGTCTAAAAGCTAAGCAATAGTCTCTATATATATATTAACTACTAAGCGCTTAACACAGCTACTAAGAAGAATAGGAACACTTTTCTCTCTATTACTAAAATATTAGCTTAGCTTAATAAGGCAAAGTTTCTTAGTGTAGTTAATATTATCGCCGCTTTTAATGTAGTACAAATTAAAGAAGGCAATAAGAAAAAAACTACGTTCCTTACACGCTAGGAATTATTTAAATATATAGTCATGCCTTTTAGTTTATGCGGAGCCCTAGATACCTTTTATATAGTTTATCTAGATAATGTCCTTATTTATAGCGAGACTAAGAAGCAACATAAATAGCACACGTCTGCTAGATTATTAATCGCCTGTCTAACGCTAGTCTATTCCTTAATATTAATAAGTGTCACTTTAAAACTTAACGCGTTAAATACCTTAGACTAATACTTACTATAGATAGTATTAAAATGGACCCTAATAAGGTAAAGGCTATTTAAGCATGGCAGTTACCTAAGACTTTAAAAGACATATAGGCGTTTCTAGACTTCGCTAACTTTTATAGGCGGTTTATCCTAGGGTTTAGTAAGATTACCCCAGCCACTAACAGCGCGCTGACTAAAAAGGATCCACCTAAGGGCTTATTTCTAATCGCCTTAGGATCTTCTACTGCTGCGTTGGCTTTTAAGCAGCTTAAAGTCGCCTTTACTATAGCCTTAACGCTCGCCTATTTTAACGCTAACCTAGAAACCTAGCTAGAAATAGATGCATCTAACTTTGTAGCTATGGCTGTACTATCTTAAAAGGACAAAGAAGAGACTTTCTAACTAGTCGCCTTTCTCTCGTATAAGATAACCTTAGTAGAGTGCAATTATGAGATTTATAACAAGGAACTACTAGCTATTATTTACGCTTTTAAGGAATGGCGTTTTGAGCTATCTAGGACCTACTTACCTATTAATATTGTTATAGATTATTAAGCCCTTTAACACTTTATAACTACAAAGCGCCTTAACTATTAATAGGCAAGATAGGTAGAGTTTCTAGCAGAGTTTAACTTTAAAATTCGCTACTAGTCAGGTAAACAAAGTGTTAAGCCTAATGCCCTAATAAGACAACCTAGAGACTTACCCATAGGGAACAATAATAAAAGATAATAGCGTTAGGAGCAGATTCTTCTGCAACCCAAGCTGTTTAAGGGCTTATATTCAGCTATATTAATAGCGCTTATACTTACTAGACGCTAGACCACTACTATAAAATAACTTACTACGCTTATATATTAAATAAGTAAGAAAGACTCTATTAGCGAAGCCGCTTATAAAGACGGCCTATCTTTAGCCTCTCTATTTATATCTCCTAAGACCGCGATACCTAAATAAGCTGTGTTGCCCACGCCTAATAACTATGTAATATTTCCTAAAGTCGCGACGCCTACGCTACGCTCACTAAAGCCGCAACACCTATATCTATTAACACTATAACACCTACCCCTACTAAAACTGCTACTTCTATGCCTGCCAAAACCGCACCGCCCTGCGCCTACTATGTCCTTACCTAATAGACACATAAGTATAATAATTAAGAATGTTAGAGCGGTATATATAGGCGATAACAATCTATAGCTTATTCTTACTACTGTTAAATAAGGATGCTGCTAGTTGCTAGACAAGTTACTTAGAAAGGGCCTTAGATTATAGATAGCTAATCTTAGTATTTTATATAGACTGCTTTATATTAAGAGAAAGATTTATATCCCTAATAATAAGTGTATATAAGCCCGAATTATACACAAAGCCTATAATAATATTACTACTAGATATATAGGGCGCGAAGGAACTTATAGCTAGGCTAACTAATAGTACTACTAGCTAGGCATAATAGCCATAGTAGTATGTTATATACATTCTTATCTTACCTACTAATAAAGTAAGTTATATAGAGAGAGGGTAAGCATAGACTATTATAACTACTTTCTATACTAGAGTGCTATTAGTAATCTATCTTAGTTAACTTTATTATAGGACTCCTACTCTATAAGAATAATAGTCGCGCGTTTACACTAGCATTATGATAGTAGTAGACTAACTAAGTAAGAAAAGAAAGTTTATTGCCATACAGAATATTACTATAGAGTTAATAGTATGCGCGTTTCTAGAATATATATAGTGTAAGAAAGGATACCCTCTGGAAATAATTAGTAACTATAGTTATTAGTTTATCTTATATTTCTAGAAGAGGCTTTGTTAACGCCTGGGTACACACCTCCAACTCTCTACTACGCACTATTTAGAGACTAACAGCCAGACCAAAATTGCTAACGCATTCCTTAAGCAATACCTTTATTCTTACATTAACTATTAATAAGATAACTAGGCTATATTTCTACCTATTGCTAAGTTTGTTACTAATAGCCATATTAGCGAGTTAATAACTATTGCACTATTTCTAGCAATAAAAGGTTATATGCTACATAATAGCACTACACTAGAAATAGCGCCTAACTTTAAACTAGAATAATATTTACCCGCATCCGCTTGCTTAGATTACACTTATACTAATAAGTTTATTAATAAACTTGCTTAACTTTATAACTTCTTACATAATAACTTATAATAGGTATAAGCTAAGTAAGTTAAGTACGCAAACGCCTTATGCACACTATCTCCACGCTTTAATATTAGTAACTATATTATACTTAACACTTGCAATCTTGTCACAAAATAATTAAGCCGCAATCTCGACTTTAAGAATTATAGGCCCTTTTAAATTATATATTTAAATAATAATAAGGCCTATAAGTTAGACCTACCTATAGAAATGGGTTGCCTGCACAATATATTCCACCTATAGTTACTGCACCTATACAATAGTTAGCTAATAGATAGGCAGAAGACAGATAAGAATATACCCTACCTTAATAAGGCTACTAATAATAACCTAGACTATAAAGTAAAAGCTATCCTTTCTAGCTAGCTAAATAAGTAATATAAGAATTTCTATATAGGCAAGAGCCTGCTGCTGCAGTATAAAATACTGTGGCAGGGCTATAATAATTCTATATAGAAGCCTTACTACCTTATTGTTAACACTACTAAGGAGGTTTAGAAATTTTGTAACTTAAACCCCTATAAGCCTCCTATACACCCTAGATTTATAGACCTTGCCGCCTACTAGAAGATTGTACTAGCACTTATTATTGCGAAGTCCCTCTTATAATACACAAATTAGTAGATAGACAGGTATAGGTTTAGAGTTAATAAGGAAGGCAGCCTCCCTAGGAAGTCAACGTGCTATTTATAATAGACCTAGCTAATACCGCGCAATAGCTCTACTTAACGCTAAACCGCCACCCCTAATACTTAGTAAGACTTACCTAATAGTCTACAATACCACCTAATAGTTTGTAATATTTTACAATAGTTCTATATAGCGTGTTAGATAGGTAATAAAACGTAGCATTAGGAGCCACTACTTAGAGGGGGAAGGGTAATATTACTAGGCGAGCTATAGACAGGTAACCTAGTTGGGACTAGCGCCTTAGTAGCTATATATAGTTAGTGCGCAATATATAATTACACGCTATCGCAAGTATCTTATATTTAAATTTAACTACTTTTATATCTTATCTATAACTAGATATATAATAGATAATTAGACCCTTATAATTATAAAACTAGCTAATAGGGCCTAAATAGCTAGAGCTAGGTATTATTAAGGATATTAAAATTAAGAGGCCCCTTTAATAATCCTATTTACTATATAAGATTATTATTCTTAACTTTATCTAGCTAATTCTTTATATACTATAAGGGCGATATACAGCCTTATAGGGCAAACCTCTTAGGAATAGCTAGTATGGTTATTAGAGATAACTAAATTAAGACTATATTAAGATAGGGAATAAGGAAGGGATCTAGGGGGCCCTTACTTATATAGTGGACGGCGTAGGGCATAGGCCCTATGCTAACTACGCGCTAACACTAACTAGAAAAGGCGCCTTCTATAAGATAAAAGGCGCTATTAGGGTGTAAAAGAAAAGGTAATAAAATAACTAGTAAGAAGGTAGGCATAAACTATTATATAACCCCCCTTTTAAGGTCTAAAAATAGAAAGAAAAGTACGTAAAATTAGGGTGTTTTAGCGGATTTTTAACGTAACCAGCACTATTTTAGGGCTAAAGAGGGCTAGAATAGAGGCAATAGGCCCCTATAGTTCTAGTAGTAGCCTTAGTTTTTAATTTAGGTGCTATTTAGTAAAGATATTAAGAAAAGTTATTAGAGGTAAATTAATAGATTAGTAGAAAAATATAGTAAAAACTATATCTTAGTGTTTAGCATTTTGCTAATAGAGCGTATTCTTAGCTCTAACACTATATAAAAATAGAGTTAGCTAAAAAATTTCCAGTTAGTTTTATTGCGCGCTAGCTTAATTATATTATATAAGGTTTTTTAGTACTATAGAAGAGCGTTTTAAATAACGTGTTAACCTAACTATATAGTTTTTAATTGGGGCAGGGCAGCTTCTAAAGCTATAGGGGCTACTAGCAATAGTAGGGACGTTTAGGGGTAAAGGGGCTATTAGGGAGTAAGGGGTACTAAAAAGCAATAGGTATCTAATTACGCGCGTAAGCCTAAGGGTGTATAGGTATTAAAAAGTAATAGGTATCTAGCTAAGTATATTTACTATAGCGCTTTAACTCTATCTTCGCGGGCATATTATCTTTAGGAATAGGCTCTAGAAAGGTATCTTAGAGGGCGGCGTCTAGCTAAATAGGCAACTGTTTTAGGGAACTGACTTACTTAGGGTATTCTTAATAGTAAGCTTTAATTAGTAGAAGAGAGTTAACAAAGTTATTAGTAGAGTAATAGGTTAGGTTAGAGTTATGCCCTTTCTACACTACCTAGTACTTTAGTATTTTATAGTCTACTTTACTATTAAGAATATAAAAAACTAGCTACTTAGAGACTTTATCTATCTTAATAAATAGTTTTAGAGGTTGCAATTAACCTAGTAAGAGATTATTTAGATTTCTTTAAAGCCTATTAGTATGAAACACTAGGTAAACTCTTATATATTATAGAAGTTTAAGTATAAATAAGTGGCCTTTCTTGCCTATAATTAGGTATAGTCCTTTTATTTAATAATCTAACTTAACTAATAGGCGTTTAGTAATAAATTTCTTTTAGGGTAACAAAGACCTAGTCTCTAATATTAAAATTAATAGCGCGTCTGTGTTTATTAGCCTGCTCTAATTGCATTTTCTAAATAGTAGATATATTAGCGCGGGTAGTGTTATAGACAAATTTATAGACTTTAGCATAGGTCTTAACCTATGCTAAGCCTTTTCTAAAGTAATATTATCTAGAGATTTAGTAACTAGTTAGGTACGCTTACACTAGTCCTAGTAAACGTATAGCTAATGCCTAAACTTAATCTTAAAAGGCGAAACTCTAGTGCTATTATAGAGTAGTAGTATTACTTAGGCCTAGTTTATACTAGGTAGTACATTTAACTAGTTATCTTAATAAAGTTAATAAATAGACATAGACGCTAGTTAAGATACTAATTTATAATCTTAGTTTAGCTATTAGTTTGCGAATACTACGTTATAAAAAGAAGTTACTTAATACCTATAAGCTTACACAAAGTAGCTAAGAAAGCGAAGATATAAACTAGGGGTCATAGTTAGAGACAATTAATCTAGGGGGGCTAAAGACTCTAAATATGTACTAATAGTAGAGATCGGCGGCTTGTTTAATAGTAACTATCTTATAGCAGGGTATAGAAAAGGCACACTTAAATAGGCAGTAATAAGATACTATTACATTATTATACCCTTTCTTATCCTTAGGGAATAATTTAAAATTAATTAAGACATCTTGCTAGATATTTTTAGGGATAAAAATAGGTGTAATAAGCCTGGCTTTCTATCTAGTAGGGGCTTACTTTACTAATAGTCTTTATAATTAAAAATATACCTATTAATATTAGTAGTTATACCCTTTTAGTAATACAACTAGTGTAAAAGCTAAAGAGTCTTTTCTAGACCTAAATAGGTAGTAACCTAATAAGCATATATTATTTAATTTAGATACGTCTAGAAAAACTCTATAAAGGGAACTACTAGGTAGTCTTTATAGAAAAGCAACTCTAAAGAGGTAAGAGTAAAACCTAGTAATTCTAAATAGACAGCTTTTTAGAGCGATTTAAGCACCTTATATATTTAATTAGTATATAGTAATTAATTAATAAGCATATAAGAATAGGCTTCTTTAGAACTTATATTAACTTTTTTTCCTTTTACTCTATAATTATAACAGCCACAAGGGCTGCTTTAGTAGTATCTAGTAGTTATAGAAGAAAAAACTAGGTGTAAGCCTCTTAATTCTTCTTTTTTTATAACTTTAGCTTATTCTATTTTCTAGATAGCGTATTAGCTATAATATTTGCGGTGCCTAGTTAGTATGTAATTTAATAATAGTATTTAGATAGCTTTTTAGACTAATAGGCTTACTATAAAGAGAGCTTATGTTTAGTACTAAAGTACTTAAGGGCCTAATAATTAGTAATAATATTAAAGGGCTTAGTAGTTTAGAGACTAATTAGTTATACTCTCTATTCTAAAAGGGCCTATATAACTACTAATATTTCCTTATTATAAATGTTATAATTTAACTTAGTAGGCTTTAATAATTTAGAGTACTATATAACTAGGCACTAGATACTATTAGATTATAGTTAACTAAGAGAGCCTATATTAACACTATTACTAGAGTTAGTTTCTATATAGGTAATCTAAAATAGGAAGTACTATAAGACTAGGACGTCGCTAGCTATAAGTTGCTTAGCGGCTCTAAAGGCAGCACGTTCCTAGTGTCAGATTGGATAGGTGATCCGAACAACTATCGTGAGTGGCAGGAGAGAGATGAAACAGCCCCTACCCAAATAGGGATAGTATGGAGGATTAGCCAAGAACCAAAACAGCGCACAAGCAGACCTCTAGAGGGAGGACACCCTTAAGAACAACAATAACTAACATTACGCATTATTAAGATATAGACTTTATTTATTAATAAACCCTTTAATCTAATAATTAAGAGTCTTACTGCCTCTACCTTAAACACTAGAACAACTAGAACGCCGATACAACTTGAGCCGAAACAACGCAATATCACACAGAACGATCAAAATCTATTAAGATGTTAACTACCCCAAATCGCGACCCTATAGTAATCCTTATAGACTATACCTAGTAGATTAAGTAGATCACACAACTAGAGTTGAAGTGTGTGTTGTTAAACGTCTAGTTGAAGATCAACCCTAAACAGATAGCCTAGCCACTCGCTAAACCTATTGCCCTAATTAGGCCCTTAATAGTTAGCTATTAAGCAGCTACAGCAGCGATAAACCAACATTAAACCTAATACTAAGCGAATTACAGGCAGCACGCAGTGATACCCCCGTTTGCACCAGCTCAACCATCTAACCTCTCAAACGCCGGCAAGACCTTATACAAGAAGACGTAGACGACTTTAAGTCTATTTTTAAAGAATATAAGGTCCTTAATCAGAAATATTAACAAGAACAAACCTACTTCTCTTAGGTCACTAACTTTATTCAGATAACAGTATCTTTACACCTATTCACTAACTGCTGCAAGCTGTCCTAACTATATTGAAGCTGGATAATCAAACTCGCCGCTACTGTAGGCGTAAGATCAGAGGACAAGCTCAATAAAGCAAGGGAACGATACCAAGCAGCCCTTAAACTAATAAGGACAACAGCCTATTAGGACACCTGGCTTACTAAAGTGGACCACGCGGTTACAGAAGCCAAAGCGACTAGTGTACCTAACTACCTAAACAATTAATTTATTAAGAACGACTTTGTAAAAGCTATAGTAAAGAATTTCTAAGGATGGACAATCTTATTTATAGAAAACGGCCTCCTAGATCCTATAGTGACAGCCACTGACATGTTCCTACAATTTAGAAAACAAGCTAACCTACTATACCTAGCTAAGAGCAAATCGTCCAGAGCAGCCTTCGCAGCTAGAGGACCAACCCTCGCTAGAGAAGAAGCTAATAATAATACTAATACTAAACTAACTCGCGGAAGAGGTCGCAACCAACGTTAAAAGCGTAGTTATTACAATAGTAATACAATTAACTATACAATGCAGAAATATAAGGCTTGTAATATAGACTATATAATCTTAATAAGTGTTAGTATGCAATGCCAGAGACAGCGCCTCCAAATTAGAGAGCCTAAGACAGTGTTAAGAGAATAGCTTAAGAAAGGATTAGCAATAATGCTAAACTTTAGGAGGAAATACGCTTAGCAAAAAGGCCACAATTGAAGACCCCAGCTCTTAAGAAGTCGCACTTAGCGACTCTAACAATAGAAGCTTCTACAGAAGAGTAACTATATAGAAGGCAAATTAGAGAGGTTAATATTGCAATAGCCGCCGCCTCTTTTATAACAAAATAGTTAAGGTACCTACTTAAACAATCCTTTATCCTCAACTTAGGGACAACGTGCTATATAGCAAATAATATCAGACAATTTATAAACACTTAACCACCCACACTAGGAGATTTCTTATAGGCAGGGAACTTACGTATATAAATTATAGCATATAGCTTACTATATATAAGAGTGAAGACTGCAGGCTTAATACGCCGCCTTTACCTTAAAGATGTGGCCTTCTGCCCAGACCTACACTGTAACCTTGTCTTATTTAGAGTACTCTAACAACAAGGCCTATAGTAGGATACTAAGTTAAACCCTACTGTACTACGCTAATACAATAATAGTGCTGTTGCGCTCCTTAAAGAACAATACAGACAATAGGTTGTTAAGTACAACAATGTCTCTAAGCTAAAATTAACCTTTGCAACAACCAAAGCACGCACAATTAAGCCGTAATAATAAGCGAGCGGTAAGATGTGGCACAAACAACTAGGACACCTAGGACCTTAGGCACTTAAGCACCTCGTGCATCACTCTAAGGGGGTGAAGATTGTTAGCATTCCTACTGTTAAGTGCGACGCATGTGGAAGATCAAAGTCTAAGCGATAGATAAGAAGAACCCCCTAAACAATCCTAGAAGGTCTAGGAGAGCGAATAGCCCTAGACTTTTATAATTACAAAGAAGGGAGTAACACAAAGGAGAAGAGCCAAATGCTAATTATATGTAGAGTTACTAGTATGCTATGGGATTTCTATTTTAAAGACAACTAACCTGCCAGATTAATTATTAAAACCCTCTAAACATTTTACATTTATAAAGAACTAATTTAGGATTATAGTTAAAGTCATTAAGACTGATAATAAGACGTTTTCGCTCAGCTAAAGCCCAGAGGTGGAGGGACAAGCAAGGTATAGCAGTCGAGCCCTCAGCACCTAATACCCAAGCCTAAAACGGCGGAGCTGAACGCTTAAGGGGTGTGGTAAAGAAGAAAGCTCGTGCAATGCGCCTTGACGCGAATCTACTATAGGAAGTATAGCCTAAAGTAACTCGAACCGCCGTATACCTATACAATCGAACACCTAAGTATTCGAATCGCTGGAAGACGCCCTATAAAGCGTTCTTTACCGCTATTGCCTTTTAAAATAGGATAGTTACGTCCTTACGCAAACTAAACCAATCCTATCTACAAGTATATAGTTGCAAGGCCTTTGCTATAACGGATAATACAAAGCGTGGCAAAGGACGTCTATAAAGACTTAACCTAAAGGCATAGATTGGATACTTAGTAGGTTACGTTTCCTTAAACATCTTCAGGATATGGATATTGTTAATAGGCAAGGTTATTAGCACCTGCGACGTAGTGTTTAACAAAGATAGCATCTTTAATAGAGATATAAAACACATTATAAACAATCTTATACACAGTACCCTTAAAGAAATTGCAACTTAGATTAGGACAATAGAGCTACTGCCTTTACTATTACAATAGAATAATGCTATAAGCAGGTTCTATAAGGATAAAGCGACAGACAACTCTCCTTCTAAGCAAGTGGGGACACCCCAGTACGACGAGCGCGGGAGGAAGGTCATACCCTACCCGACGCCGCCAAGTACACCACCACCAGCAGCCTTATTAGCGCAACTAATAAGCTTAGATAGATACGAGCAGTGCCCTAACTCGCTGCCCAGCGCTAGAGATAATTAGGAGCTAGATCTAGCCCTACCTCGCCCTAGAGGAATATATAGCCTGTTAAGAGAGCCCTCCTACGTAAAGAGGAAGGAAAGCTAGTTGATCCCTAGTTGCCCCTCTCTTACGATCTGGACAGACTCTAATCTCCACTTAGTTCCTTACCTAGTGAAGCGAAAGCCACTGCACTATAGGCCGCAGCCTTTATAGCTAGTACTAAAGCAGGTTACGTTTGTAAAGTAGAGGGGAAGAAACTAGATAACGTAAGTATTAAACGCATAATAATAAAAGGCTATTAGCCTTATTATAGCGAACTGTCACTAGCACCTCCTCTAAACGGGCTTAAGCCTACGCACCCACTCTATATGCTCTTTAAGAAAGCTAAGAAAGAACACCTTAATAGCCACAAATAAACGAAGTTATGGACTAAGGTGCCTACTATTTAGGTAAGATAAGAAGGGATCTAGATATTGGATTTAATGTGGGTATACACCTACAAGCTCAATTAGCACCACTACTTCTAGAAGTGTAAGGCAAGGCTAGTTGTCTAAGGCGATTAATAGAACAATATTACCGCCTAAGAGACCTATGCCGCCACACTTGCAGGAAGATCGTTTAGGATGCTAATAGCTATTGCTGCTTAGTTTAACCTAGAGCTAAAGCAGTACGACGTGACCAACGCTTTCGTACATGCATTAATTAATCGTATTATCTATATGCGAATGCCACGCGGGTATGCATATCCAGGCACGATACTTCAGCTTTAAAAGGCGCTGTATGGCCTGCGGATCTCACCCTTACTATGGCAAAGGGACTTCACCGCCTACCTTACAGAGCTTGGTTTCTCTGTAGTTCCACACGAACTATGTTGCATGGTACGAAAAGGGGTGTTTATCTTCTTCTACGTTGATGATATTATTCTCGCGTATCACCTACAAAACCGTACACTAGCAGACTAGGTTTGTGAAGGATCTCTAGAAGAAATACAGCCTAATAGGAGGAGGGGATTTAAGATAGTTCCTTAGAATAGAGGTAATAAGAGACTGAATCTAGCAGAAGATATAGCTATCACAAGCCGCGTATATTAACAAAATTGTCTAACTTGCAACTAATTATAACCTTCGCTACAATACCCTAATGGCTCGAATAGAGCTTACTAGCCGCATAGACTTTGCAACACATAAAGAGATCAACCTGTACTAACGCAAAATTAGCTCCCTACTCTTTGTAGCGGTGAATACACGCCCTAATGTTGCATTTGCTATCTTATAAGTTGCCCACTTCCTTACTAATCTAAGCCTAACATATTAATAAGCGACTAACTGCGTCCTCTTATACCTACACTCTACACAAACATACACTCTAGAGTTTAGAGGAGATAATAGTCTTATTATAGCTAGCAACGCATTATTTGCAGACAATATAATAGATAAGAAGAGTTTCTAAGGGTACGCAATTAAACTATTTAGCGGTCTTATCGCCTGGCGAGCTAATAAGCAGGACACGGTTACCACTTTAACAACTAAGGCAGAGCTCCTAGCACTATTCTAAGTAGCTAAGGAAGCTATGTTTACGCAGATGCTGCTTAACGAACTTTAAGTAACACTAGAAGACCTAGTGATTACTATTTAGTGCGACAACAAGCAGACGATTTGGCTAATTAACAAGGAGATCTCTCAGCTAACAACTAAGCTCCGATATATGGATATCCACAATCACTAGCTATAAACTAGCTATAACAGGAGGCAAAAAGGAAGTTAATTAGAGTGATATATGCCCCCTTAAGCGATATAATCGCTAATAGATTTACTAAGACCCTTCCTATTAGGACCTAGCCCCAGTTCCTAAGTCAAGTAGGACTAGCAAACGTGAAGGACCGCATAATCGTAGAGCAAGGAGAAATAGATGCGATAACACGAAAGATTAAAGCCTTAGGGAGAACGGTAGATACTAAGACATCCTGGATTACCTAAGAATAAATGGTGAACAGCTTAAGGCGAGGTCGCTAAGCTAAGGGGGTGTGTTAGATTGGATAGGTGATCCAAACAACTATTGTGAGTGGTAGGAGAGAGATAAAACAGCCCCTACCTAAATAGGGATAGTATAGAGAATTAGCTAAGAACTAAAACAGCGCACAAGCAGACCTCTAGAGGGAGGACACCCTTAAGAACAACAACAACCAACATTACGCATTATCAAGATATGGACTTTATTCATTAATAAACCCTTTAATCTGACACCTAGTTTCTAAAGGTATAGAAGGCACTATTTTTTAGCAGCTTCATTAGGGGACAAATAACCTACCTATAGTAAGGAATAAAAAGTAGTAGTAGTTATAAAAGCCTAAAAGGCTCTATAATACCTTAAGTGTTATAGGCTCTTTTTATTCCTAAACTATAGCAGTCTTCATAGAGTCCTTATAGATTTCTTTAGTGCTAATAATATATCCTAAGAACTTAGTTTCTATTATAGCAAATTTGCATTTCTTAAGATTAGCTTAAAGATTAGTATCTTTTAAGTAGAGTAGAATCTTGCAAACGTGTTCTTTATATTCTAAAGGATTCTTAAAAAAGATAAGAATATTGTTAATATATGTAGTATAGAAGTTATCTAGATAATTGCCTAAAACACTATTAATAAACTATTAAAAGGTAGTAGAACTATTATAGAGACTAAAGGGTAAGACCCTATACTTATAATTTTTATACTAGGTTTAAAAAGTAGTTAGCACTTTAGTCTCTAGGGTAAGCTAGATTTAGTAAAATACTTAGCAAATATTAAGCTTAGTAAAGAGTCTCGCTCTAGAGAGGCGCATAAGTATCTTTTTATTAAGTAGGATTACCTTAATATTCTTTTTAGTAATAGTATTAAGCTAGTAGTAATTAATATAAAAGCGCTAACCTCTATTTAGCTTTTTAGTAAACAACACTAGCAAAGCAAGCTAGCGTTGCTAGGGACAATAAACCTACACTTAATATAGTTATTAATATAGGCTTTAAGAAGTTTAAGGTACTCTAAGAATATACTATATAAAGGCAAGGTAGTAAGTATAGACAAGTCTTTAGTAAGGTTAATATAGTAATTAATACTCTTTTAGTAAGGCAGGAGGGTATTAGAATCTAATTTTATAAAATAGGCGGGCTTCGCTCTAGCGTATCCTAGCCAGAAGAGCGCTTATTTTATTTTAGTAAGTAGGTTAGCTTAAGACTTATTGTCTAGGCTATGCATCTAGCTCTTATGGTCCTTAATAAGTTTGGCTAGCTTATAGGGGCTAGTACAACTAATAATTATATTAGACTTATGGCTACTATTTAAAGTAAAGGCTGCGGCGCTTACTATATTAATACTAAAGCTAATAGTATATAATTATTTCTATAATAGCACCTAAATAAGTTCTAGAAAGTTAGCTAGAGATTCTATAGGGCTAGTGGGTCTGCTAAACACAATTTATTATTTATGTTTTATAAGTTTTCCTTCTATACTAGTAATTTAGTAGGGCGGAAGGGAGCTATCCTAGGTTATTCTAGCTAGAGTAGCTTAAATTAAATAGTTAATTTCTATAAGAGCTATCTAATCTTTAAATTAGCTTTTCTAGTAAAATTATAGTCTCTAGGTCTAGGGCTAGAGGTAATACCTAGATCCTACTATATAATTCCTAGGGGCTAGTCTTACTAGTAGCTTTCTTAAATAGTGGAGACAGAGTGACTAATAGGCAACTTGCTATCTAATAGCTCTTTATCTAAGAAAGATAGTTCTATAGCCTCTACGCTACTATTTCTATTAAAGTTATCCTTATAGCTTAGTTTCTAGTAAGCCTTTAAGTACATTTTAATAACTAAGATAGTGAGGTTGGGAAACTAGATAGAGATTTTCTTAGAGACGCTCTAGTTAGCTTTTAATAAGCAAGTCTTTTAGTGGGTATAGTTCTACTTCTTAAGTAGGCTGTTCTATTAAGTAGTGTTATCCTAGTGGGAAGAGTTAGGTAATAGAGAAGTCTATAGTAGGATAAGATTACTAGCAAAGGTTAGATTCTTGTTATCTTTTTAATAAAGGCGGCGGTCCTAAGTGTTAACTAGATAGTTAGCTTACTTAAAAAATTTCCTACTAATAATAAGATTATAGTCCTCTATATTATAAAAAAATAAACTATATAGTAAAGCTGTGTTTATTAATATTAAGCTAGGCTATAAAATAGGTGTCTACTTTTACGCTTCTCTTCCCTACAAAGTTCTTAAGAGGGATTAGTATCTTTAGGCAAAGAAGTTTAGCTTTAAGCTATTTTTATACTGCTTTTATATATCTTAAAGTAATAAGGTTATAAGCGCTAGCACTAGTGTCTATTAAGGCTTATAACCTAAGAGCTAATTCTTAAAATATAATTCGCACTAGTATAACTAGTTAGAAGCCTCCAAATAACTTAAGGATCCTTACTATCTTACTGCTTATAGATAATAATTTTGGCTTAGCATTTGCGTTTTATAAATAGAACTATAGTTTATTTAGGTTAATTAGTTTAGTGGCCTCTATATAAGCGACTAGATTAGAGTAGTCTAGTAGTGCGTATTTAAAGTCTTATTATC
This sequence comes from Laburnicola sp. JP-R-44, assembly GCA_009805535.1. Classification (NCBI taxonomy): domain Eukaryota; kingdom Fungi; phylum Ascomycota; class Dothideomycetes; order Pleosporales; family Didymosphaeriaceae; genus Laburnicola; species Laburnicola sp. JP-R-44. The sequence goes on from SELF01000042.1 coordinate 1,817,329, forward strand.
TAATAAATTGCCTGCCTCTAAATTAGAGTAGTAGGTAATACCAAGTTTATTTAAATTTAGATTATCCGCTATATTCACATTTGCTTATAGAGCTATCTTTTTAGTATAAGGGCAGCGGCGCAAGTGTTTGTTTTCTACTTCACCACACTTAAAATAGGCGTAGTTTTAGACACACTACACCCTAGTCTAATTATAAAGAGTAGAGAAGGAAATAGTGGGTTAACTATTAGTAGTAAGTCTAAAGCAGGGTGCTAATTTAGTAGAGACCACGTATAAGGGCTATAATTTAGAGGATAATACCTAGAAATGAATTATTATATTATTATCTAAAAGAGTATAGCTGGCTACAGTTATTTAGCGTTTATTTACTAGATAGTTAACGTTAGAGTCTTTTATCTCTTGCTAGAGCATTAACTTAAGACTTCTAGTTAATTTAAGTTATAATTTGTCCTTCTAGATCTTTATATCTAGTCTACCTTTTCTAGCTAGACTTTTAAAAGCCTATAAAAACGTCTAGGTATCTATTTTATTAGAGAGAAAAAGCTTATAAAACCTAGGAAGTAAAGAAATTATAGTAAGTCTCTTCTAGAAATTTAAAAAGTGCTTTAGGTCTATAATCTTCTTAGAGGGCCTAATTTATTTAATGCTAATTTCGCGCTGCCTCTTAAGGCACGTCTCTAAGACGGCTAAGAATAGCTTTTATAAAGTTATCATAATCTTTGTTATTATTATTGTCTTAGTAATAGTCTATGTTTACACAGATCTTATTGCGTATATCCTTTAGCTAATCTTTAATACTAGGGCTAGATTAACCTTTTCTATAGTACTTATTAATATTAGGTAGCTTTGCGGAGCGTTCTAGTTTAGATATACTAGATAGAGTGGCTAAAGTGTGTCTACCCTAAGGCATATTAATTTAAGCACTATTAGCGAGCTTAGTTTATATATATTCTAAAACTAAAAAGTAGTAAAGAGTATTATTCTATTATATAGTAGGCACTATAAGCTAGGGCAGATATATTATAGTGTATATTAGGGCGCGGCTAGGCAGAGTAAGCTCTACTTAGCTGCCTAAGGGCAGTGTAAATTATATAGTAGATTAGGCGTTCCTAGGCTAGAGAGTTTTAAGGGGACTTAGGTGTAGTGTTATAGATTATAACTATCTTTAATAAAGGAGAGAACTTTCTTAGGGCTAAACAAGTCTTATTTAATAGCAGCTTAATTAGTAATATTAGGCTAGAAGTAAAAATCTTCTAAGACTACGTACACTATAGTATAAAGTGTTATTATCTTAAGTATAGTAAAAGCTTATTTAAATATATTAGCGCGCTCGCACAAAGCCTAAATAAGAACTTTTTATTTAGGGTCTTCTTTAGATTTTATAATAGCCCTAGTTACTAAATCTAGTATTATCTTTAAAAATAGGCCTTAAGAAAAGTAATATTAAGCCTAAAGCTAATAGGTGACAAGTAACTATCTTATTTTTAAGCTATACTAAATTAATTAGTCTGGCTTAAATTTTTCTATAAACGTGTTATACTTACTAATAGCTTTAAGTTTGGCTTTGCCTTAGTGAATAAGCTACTTAAGATCTACTATTAAAAATTATATTACTTAGCTAGTCTACTTTAAGTATAGTAATATAGTAATTATACTGTGTGTTATAAAGAATTTCTTTAGAGTCGACCTTTCTAAGTAGTTTAATAATACTCTTTTTTTTTATAAGGCTAGGGGCAAAGCGACTAGTTATCTAGAAAGTAGTTATTAGCTGCTTTCCGCGCTAGATAGATAACAGCTTACTAGTAGAGTTAAGTAGAGAAATCTTCTTAAGGTAAGTGTTATATAGACTATTGTTAGCAAAGTGTAGGCAAACGTCTAACTCTATATTATTAATTTTAGAACTATCTAGGAATAGAAAGAATATAGAGAATATTCTAGGAGTCTTCTAAATTAAAGAGCAGTAGCTTACTATAGTATAGGTAGTAGTAGAGTTAAGTAAAGTAGAGATTGTAGAGAGAGTATAGTAAATAGACCTAGAGTAGTAGATCTTATATAGCGTGCGAGCTAGCGTATAGTCTAAGCTAAGAAAAAATTAGAAAAAAAATAAAGTGTAAAATAAAATATATAAAACTTTAACCTTTGTATTACCTCTATATGGCCTAGCTTTGTACCTTATGCCCTTACTATAATAGCGCTAAAAGGTAGTTATTAAGCGAGTTAGCTCTACAGAGTATATAGCGTAGTAGTTGTTATTTAGTAATTATTATTTATTTTTTAGAAACTCTCTGCCTAATTAGGTAAGCGACCTTTCTAAGTAGGCCTTAGCGTAGTATAATAATACTACCTAGCACTAAAGTAACTAATAAACTTCTAGCCTAACCTAGTAAGTAATAGCCTAACCTACCTTAGCGCAGTATAGTAATACTGCCTAGCACTAAAGTAACTAACCCGCTTCTAGCCTAATCTAGTAAGCTAAAACTTCTACTAATTTAACCGCCTATAGATAGTATCTTAAGAAAGAAGTAGATATTATATTACTATCTATAGCCAAATAAATTTAATCTTAGTATAATATAAGGGCGGTACAGCACAGCCTTATAGGGCAAACCTCTTAGGGACAGCTAGTATAGTTAAAAGAGATAACTAAATTAAGACTATACTAAGATAGGGGATAAGGAAGGAACCTAGGGAGCCCTTACTTATATAGTGGGCAGTGTAGAGCATAGGCCCCACGCTAATTACACGCTAATACTAACTAGAAAAAAAGGCGCCTTCTATAAGGTAGAAGGCGCTATTAGGGTGTAAAAGGAAAGGTAATAGTAAATAACTAGTAGGAAGGTAGGCACAAACTGTTATATATACTTTTAAAACTCTACTATAGCTATGCTACTCTATATAGAAAAGTAGTATAGTTAGACTACTAAAATATTATTATATTACTAAATATAATAGATAGAAAGCAAAATTTAAAAATTAATAGTAGTAGTTATGTGTTAAAGATAAGATTTAGTATTCTAGGCATTACTAATATTATAAAAGATAGACTTTATACACTATATATATAGTAAACTATAGTTACGCTACTACTAGGTTATAAATATAATAACGAAACTATAGTTAAGTATCTTATTACCTATACTACTTTTATAGTTGCGACTTTATAGTTTACTATAGTTTTTTTTTGCGACTAAGAAGTTTCTAATAAAAATATTATAATAATAGTAAATATCTCTCCTACTATTATATATACAAAAAAAGCGTTTTAAGGTGTTAATAAAAAATAGTTTACTATAGCTCTCTAATAGTCTACTAGTTTAAAAGATAATATATAACTTAGTTATGCTAGATACTAAAAGTAGACTATTTATTAACTACTATTAATAATACTACTATAAAGAAAGTTAATAATAAATTATTATTATATTATATATAATTTATTACTACTACTATATACTAGGTACTAGGTTTTAGTGCCTTCTATTTTACTTTTCTTTGTGTATAGTGTAAACTTAACCTTAGTTAGAATCTCTATATAACGAAGATATTTAATACACTATTACCTAGAGCTACTATAATACTAACTAGTCTATAGGCTCTACCTTAGTACACTACCTATTAAATGGGCTCTATAGCTAGCAATATAGACATTAATATCTAATACTATATATTAGTAAGTATAAAGGGTGTATATAGGATAATTGTATAGGAAAAGAAAATAATATAATAGAACTAACTTAGGATAAATTGCTTAACTCTAGAGAGGGTGTAAATAGAAAGAAAAAGATTCTATAGCGTATAGGCTGCGGCGCATAGGCATTATATAATCCCTATATAACATATTCTATTAGTAGCCCGAATAGATTAGTCCGCCGGATAGTTTTTCTTAGCAACTTCGAGGTCCCTTATAACTTATTATAGAACACTACTAACATTACTTTATAGTACTTATAATAACTTATAATAACCTACTATAACTTATAATATACTAAGTTACTATTTAATCTACTTTTTACGTTATGCAGCCTCTTTGCGCGGCTATAGCAGTCGCGTAAAGCTAAGGAGTCATTCTTAGCAGTATAGACTTACAATAAGACTTCCTATAATATATAATATATTATCTACTATACTATATAGGCAATATATAGTATACTTATTGTAATTCGTAGTAAAGCATACTGTATCTTAAGTAGTACTTTATCTAATTTTTAGTTACTAAGTGCGTACTATTATAAGATAAAGTTAACCTATTATTTTTAGCCTTATAGTAACCTATAATAAAATCACTCTAATTTACTATTAACACTATCTAGAAATAAGCTACTAAGTGTAATATCTAACTTCTTCTCTATCTCTTTATCTATCTAATAGATCCTTGTGTTGTGCCTAGACTCTCTACACCTCCTATAGCAGCGTTGTGTTAAGGGATCTGCCTCTCCCTTACTACTACCTCGCGCCCTTTTTAACAACTTCACCCTAATAGAAGGGCTTTCTACTTCTAAATCTGCTTCCTAAGCAAAGCCTAGCGTCCTACCTTTCTAAATGCGCTTTCTTTTACGTGTTTTTCGCTTTATTATTAGAATCTTAATTTGCTTTTTAAGTTCCTTAATATAGGTTTCTTAAAGTATAACGTGTCCGTGCGCGTGATGCACGGATTCGCGTGATGCACGGATTCGCGTGATGCGCCGCTTTTTACTAGGAAAATCAAGAAAAACAAGGAAGTTTAAAGCAGTATAATTTTCTTTAACTACCTTTCCTTTTTAAAATCTTCCTTTATTAAAGTTATTAAGAAAGACCATCTCTATAACTTTAGAATTTTAGTTTTCTAATAATAATTAGTTTTAAGAAAAAAGTATAAAAGTGCTAACATTTAAGTCCCTAAAATTTAAAAATAATACTTTTTTTAGGTGTAAAGTATACTATTTAGAACACATTTTATATTAGGTTCTTTTTAATAAACTCTTAACTAAAAAGTTAGATTATCTTTTTATTTTTTTAAGAAAAATAAATTAGGAAAGATAATCTATCTTCTTAAGTAGCTCTTTATAAGAAAAAGTTCTAATATAAAATATATTCTAAATAGTATACTTTACACCTAAAAAAATATTATTTTTAAATTTTAGGGACTTAAATGTTAGCACTTTTATACTTTTTTCTTAAAACTAATTATTATTAGAAAACTAAAATTCTAAAGTTATAGAGATGGTCTTTCTTAATAACTTTAATAAAGGAATATTTTAAAAAGGAAAGGTAGTTAAAGAATTATACTGCTTTAAACTTCCTTGTTTTTTTGATTTTCCTAGTTAAAAGCGGCGCATCACGCGAATCCGCGCATCACGCGCACGGACACGTTACTATAGTAGAGCATAAGTTTAGCACCTTTTATAAGCTATAAGTAGCTTAATTTAGTATTAGGTAGAGACTAAATAAAAGAGTCGCATACAAGCTTTGACTAGGATCGAAACTTAAGAATATTACTTAAGATCCTAGCTTACTATAGTGTATCTAGTAGGGTACCCTAAGGTAGAGTGTAAATACGCACATTAAGGCAATCTCTACTACTACTAACACATTTAAAGAAATAAGCCTAGAGGCCTTAAAGGCTTTTTGTTAGATATCAGGGTCACTGGAAATCACTGTGATTTCACTGTGAAATCCAGTAGTCACGTGCGTCCGATCACATGGTCTCCTTATGACGACAGTTGGGGTGTAACTCACTGTGATTTCACTGTGAGATCACTGTGAAATACACGAAGGAGACTGGCGTACTACTATTACACTACTCCGCACTAGTACTAGTGCGTCTTGGCGCTAGATAGATATTGCGTACGATAGCTGAGCTTCTCCAAGAAAGATCACTCCACAATCAATTCTCTCAACCATCATTAAAATCAACCACCTTTTATCTGAACCATCAAGGATTACTAAGAAACACTGTGAAAACACAGTGAATCTGACAATTAAGAGTCTCACTGCCTCAATCAAACCAAAAATCATGTCTCTATCGACACTTAGGGATCCCACAGTGATCCTGACCGATTACTCGAACTACACACTATGGCTGAGGCAAATCAAAGCCCGAGCCTAGTTGTTAAAAGCATAGGATCTTATTAACCCATCCCTCGACAATGAACCGATGGCAGAACCGGTTATGCCAGTCGCACCGAATATTGGTGCCTATCAACCAGCTCCCGCTTTCGTCAACGGAAACACACTAACAACGCCCGTCCATCGCTACTACTGTCGCACCTATCGCTGGCTGGCGAAAAGGCGTACAAAATCGATATCGATTTTTATAAGAATTAACTTGAAATCTACAAGCTCCTGGATTGAAAGTACGAACAGGAGAAGGAGAACCTAGATAAGCTGGTTTATTCTTATTTCAACTACCACCTCGGCACATTTACAATCCAATTGCTGCACCCTAGGTGTGAATTAATTAGACAATGGATTAAGAACCTCACGAAAATGGTTGGGGTTGACTAACACGATGAACAAAGAAGAGCAAGGATTAGGTACTAAGACGCTCTTAAACTAATGAGATTAGTCGGTTTATGGGTACACCTGGCTCGCTAAGTACGATTATGCGGCTACAGAAGCTGAGTACAATTGTGTGTTAGAGCTTTGGGAGCTAGACTCAGTTAAACAAGATTTCATGAAAGCGGTCACCAATGTCGCATCCTAATGGGTTACGACCTTCCTGCAACACGGAAGTAAGGACGAGACTGTTAATAGAAAAGAGATGGTGAAACTCTGCCGAGAACAAATAGTAATACAGCACCCGATTAAGGGTAAACAAAGGGGCGCCTTTGCTGTTGCAGGACCATCTCTCGCTAACGGTGGTGTAACCACCCAGGCCGCAGCTGGGGACGCCCAACCTGTGGATGAAGCAGCATCACCCAAGCGAGGCAGATCACGCGCCAATAAAGCTGGCCCTAAAGCCAAATCCAAGCAGTCCGTACGAGTCACCGACGATGAGCCAACGGCAGTTGGAGGCCAAGAGGGATCAAACCCCAAGTGCCCTGCTTGTGAACAACGCCATAGTCTGAAAGACTGCTTTTACGCATTCCCCAACAAACAACCTAAATAGTTTAAACTAAAGCCTGCTATAGAGGCGGTTATAACATACAGGTTAGAGAATAACCCTATATGCTTATAGAGCGCATAAGATCCATAAAAGCGTTAAAAGTCACAGACACTAAAGATTAAACAATCAAAGACCCCTACTCTAACTTAAATCACTAAGATTACTGACAATAAATAACTAGATGGCAGATAGATCACTGTCCTCTTAGCGAGCTTTAATGCTATCGCAGCCTCCTACTACTTAGACCTGAACACATACCTACTACGTGACTCCGCGATCCTCGATTCTGGCACAACCTGCTATATCTTTAATAATATTGATTGCTTTGTCTTATAGCGACTACTGTCGCTAGGAGACTTTGTATGGGGCGGGATCATCACGAGCATGGATAAGGGGATATAGGAGTGTCCATCTTCACGTTAAGAGTAAGGAGGGAAATTGCTTAGTAAGGTTAGACAACGTCGCCTACTGTCCTAGTCTACTTTGCAACCTAGTGTCCTTCTAATTACTCCGAAGGCAAGGCCTCTAGTAGGACACTAAGTTAGACCTAACAACAATTAGGAGACAAGACAATACGATCCTAGCCGAACTCTAAGAAATCTACGATTAATAGGTACTGGAGTTCATACCAACATTAAAATTAACTTGTACTACGATCAATAGTACGTACGCTACACACAAATTTACCTCGCGCACCGCACGACGAGCGCAGAAGGCGAACGCCATCACATGGCACAAACGACTAGGCCACCCAGGCCCTCAGGCACTAGAGCACACAGTGAATCACAGTGAAGGGGTACGTATCAAAGGGTTGACCACGGTCTAATGCGACGCTTGCGGCAGATTAAAGCTTAGGCGACAAATTAGACGTTAGGCTAGACAAATTAACAATAGCCTAGGTGAGAGAGTCGCTATAGACTTTTACAACTTTAAAGACAAGAGCTTGACTGGCGAAAAGAGTATAATGCTTATCACCGATCGCTTCTTAGGCATAGCTTAGGACTTCTACTTTAAAGATAATTGACTAGCACGTACGATCATTAGGCTGCTGAAGGAATTTGTACTATTTATGAAAAGTATAGTTTAAGGTGACTGTTAAGGTCATTGAATCCGACAATGAGATCTTCTTAGTTAAACAAGACGTTAATAGGTGGTGTATTAATAAAGGGATTGTTATTGAGCCTTTAGCACCTAATACCTAAGCTCAAAATGGAGGGGCTGAACGCTTAGGGGGTGTAATTAAGGAGAAGAGCCGTGCAATGCGACTTGACGCTAACCTTCCCTGGACACTATGGCCAGAGAGATCACACGAGCGGCCGTATACCTGTACAATCGAACTCCAAACTACGCCAATTAATGGCGATCACCACACGAAGTATTCTTTATAACAATTGCCCTTCAAAACAGCATCGTCACTTAACTAAAGAAACTAAATTAGGCTTCCCTTAGAGCCTACAGCTGTAAAGCTTTTGCCTTAACTAACAATACAAAACGCGGCAAGAGCAAGCTCTAAAGGCTTGACCTAAAGGCATAGGTTAGTTACCTAGTGGGCTATTAATTAACAAATATCTAGAGAGTATGGATACCTCTACTTAATAAAGTTATTTAGCACACGCGACGTTATCTTTGACGAAAATCAAGTGTTCTTAGGTAAACAAGAAGACCTGTTGGACAACCTTATGCACAGCACTACTAAAGAGATTGCTGCATGGACCTAAATAGTGGAGCTACCGCCCCTTACTACTGGAACATAAAAATACGGAGTCTTTCTACGAGAATGAGTTGATTATTGACTCTTACAAGGAGGACGAGGGTGCTCCAGGGTACTATCAAGGAGGAAGATCAATTACACCTACCCAACACCACTAGAGACACCTCCGCCTGTCGCACTGCTTGCCCAATTAATGGTGTGAGTTTCGAACAGGACCAAATTGAAAAATTACCTATAGGAACACCCACAGCCAGATTAACGCGCTGTGCTATAGGCAGCCGCCTTCCTTGCAGGTACACTTGCAGGAAGTAGAGGCAAATATAAGGGGAAGCCGCTTAACAAAGCTCAATTTACTTGCATGCTTACAGCAGGCAAGAAACCTAACTAAAGTTAATTGCTGGAACCTCTATCTTGCAGAACACGAATAGACGATCACCCTCTATTTAAGATGTGTGGAAGGATGCTAAGCAATCCCATCTACAAAGTCACAAAGAAATGAGGTCTTGGAGCAAGGTGTCCGCAGCCTTAGTGCGATTATGCGGTCACCAGATTCTTAGCTGTATGTGGGTATATACCTACAAACTTAATAAACATCACAGATTACAGAAGTGCAAGGCAAGGCTAGTAGTGCGCGGAGATTAACAACGCCATCTCACTACACAGGATACCTATACCGCAACACTTGCAGGTAGATCATTTCGCCTGCTTATGTCAACAGCGGCTTGGTTTGACCTAGAGCTAAGCCAGTACGACATTACTAACGCCTTCGTCCACGCGAACCTGGACAGAGAAATCTACATGCGGATGCCCCAAGGTTATACCTAAAGAGGCACCATCCTACAGTTGCACAAGGCACTGTATAGCTTACGCATCTCACCACTACTGTAGCAGAGAGAATTTACTAGTGCGCTTAAGGATCTTGGTTTTTACCGCAGTCCCGCACGAATCTTGCTGTATGATCAAAGACAGCATTATTATCTTCTTCTATGTAGACGACCTTATCGTCGCATACTCAAAAGATTAAAAGCACGCTGCTAATGCAGTGATGAAAAAGATAGGTACAAAGTTTACCCTAACTAGTAGTAACGATCTATAGTGGTTCCTAGGCATTAAAGTTGTCAGAGACTGTGCTAATAGGCAACTCTAGTTATTACAGAGGTCTTATGTGGACACAAGATCAGTCGTCTAATCGACTAACGCGACCTTAAACACAATACCCTAATGTCAGCAGTTGAACTGTTACCTTAAGAAGGACTCGCTATAATAGCAGAGATTAATCGGTACCAGCGGAAGGTGGGATTAATTCTCTACGCTGCAGTAACCACGCGCCTAGACATAGCTTTTGCAAGCTCCCGATTATTGCGCTTCCTTTCAAACCCCAGCGACGACTATTACAACGCCGCCGACCGCGTACTTCTATACCTATCATCCACCCGATTACTAGGGCTACGATTTGGAGGAGCAGACACTTACGAGGTTGTGAGCGACGCGTTGTTTACAGACAACACCCTTAATAGAAAGAGCTTATAGGGGTATATCATTAAATTGTTTGGTGGCCTTGTTGCCTGGAAGGCAAACAAATAAGACACTGTCACCACTTTAACAACTAAATCTAAGTTGCTGGCACTTTTATAAGTTGCAAAGGAGGCACTGTTTACAGCTTAGTTAATTAATGAACTTAAGATTAAACTGTCGCTATTAACAATCACTATTAATTGCGATAACTAACAAACTATTTAACTTGTTACTGAGAGGAAATCGCCAAATTGCAAACCAAGCTTAGGCATGTTAACATCCACAATTATTGGCTTTGACAAGAAAGTAGTACGTGGAGCTATCAAAGTTCAGTACTAGCAATTAGAAGAAATGGCAGCAGATGGTCTTACAAAGGCTCTGCTAGCCGCCAAATGGACTAAGTTCTTGAATTAACTAGGACTTGAAGACGTTAGGGGAAGGATCACCGACTAAGAGGTCGACCTTAACGAGTTAGAAGACAGGATGGAAGCTTTTGGACTATAAGCAATAGTACAACTGCGCAAGAGATAGTTCAGCTTGGCCCTCTAAGGATCCAAGCTGAGGGGGTGTGTTAGATATTAGGTTACTAGAAATCACTGTGATTTCACTATGAAATCTAGTAGTCACGTGCGTCCGATCATATGGTCTCCTTATAACGACAGTTGGTGTAACTCACTGTGATTTTACTGTGAGATCACTGTGAAATACACGAAGGAGACTGGCGTACTACTATTACACTACTCCGCACTAGTACTAGTGCGTCTTGGCGCTAGATAGATATTGCGTACGATAGCTGAGCTTCTCCAAGAAAGATCACTCCACAATCAATTCTCTCAACCATCATCAAAATCAACCACCTTTCATCTGAACCATCAAGGATTACTAAGAAACACTGTGAAAACACAGTGAATCTGACAGCTTTCTTATAGTTTTCTAGTGTAAACATATTAAAAAACGCGTTATAAAAAGGCTAGTAGAAAGCCCTCTTTATTAATATAAAAGACGCGTTGGCGCGCTAAGTCCTGCACGCGCTAGAAGTACTTTTTAGCTTTAGTAGCGCAAAACAAACTATATTAAGCGGCTAGAGAATATAAGATAAGTGCGCTGGCATATAGAGTGTTAGAATCTTCTATTCTAGGCAATAATTCTTAAAATCCTAGGAGAGTGGTAACTCTTATAGCCGTCTAGAATAAGTAACCTCTATAACCCCACTATGCGCGGCCTTATATACGCGTTAAAGTGCTTTAAACTACACAACTCTAAGCTTATTATTAGTCTAGCCAGTCTTAGAGACTAAGAGCTTCTAATTATAGGGGATACTAGTCTTCTTATACCACACTAAGATATAGACTCGCCCTTTATAAATAATAAAGGGTAGGACAGTATACCTAGTAGTGCAAATACTCTAAATCACTATAACCCACTCGCAGTTGCCTAGCTAAACAAGCGTAGGTTTAAAAATGTCTTTCTAAACTAGTTACAACCTTTATTAAGCTAATAAGTCCTATCTAGAAGCCTATCTTATTAAAGTTATAGATGTCTTTATCATACACTCTATACTTTAGCTTTTATGTCCTCTACTAGCTAAAACTACGCGTTTATAACCTCTAGGTCTTCCTATTATATTCTTTATTAGTCCTTCGCTTAATTAAAAGCCATTTTAAGCTTAGGCACACGCTTTACAAAGCGCTAAGCCTAGCATTATCCTATAGGGTCTATATGCCGCGCAGCCAGCAGTTTATTAGCTATATCTTCTACCTTACCTAGCTAGGGTGCAAATTCTTACAAATCTAGGTTAAGGATATACTATATAAGCGTCTGCTCTTTAGTTGCAATAAGCTTTACTATACCTAATTATGTACCTGCTTAGGCGGGTAATTCTATTAATTTAATTACTTAGTGTAGACTTTAGGATATTATATGCTGCAGCAGCGCGTCGCAGGCTTAAAATTTGCTTATTCTAATAGGCGTAAAGGGCAAGCTTAATTCTGCCTTAATTAGATAATAATACGTCGTATTATTAAGACATTATAATTCATAGTAAAGTGTTGTAGTCTTGGCAAAAACTGTTCGGCGGACTAATCTATCCGGGCTACTATTATAATATGTTAATGCTATTATATAATAATATTAAAACCATAACACCCCTAGGTGCTCTTGCCCTATATAGTGTATAGAGATACTAGTAACTTTTTATTTAAGGTTACTATTAGTAGTTCTCTCTCTTCCTCTGCACACACACTATCTACTTGCTAATATTTACCCTATCTATTTATTATTCCCCTATCTGTACGTCTTCTACTCTAGCTAGTTTACTCTAGGTAATAGGAAGGTTCTATTAAGTAACTATTTATTATACTTTACTACTATTGATTAGAGGCGCAAATTAGGCTTATTAGTAGTAGAGTAGTAGTCTAGCTAATTGTGGTTAAGGGTAAGATTGCGCAGTTAATAATAAGATTTTAATAATAATATAATACTTATATATAGAGTTCTTTTTACTTAGTTTATATTGTATATATAGGTAAACCTATTTATCTTATTAATTTAGACAGTAATATTAGGCAATTATGTAATATTAGATAAGGGGAAGATAAATACTAATAAGGGGTAGGAATTAAGGCTCTAGATAGAAGGAAGAGGCATATAAGGTAGGCTTTCCTCTCTCTATTCTTCTCTCTCTCTTATTCCCTACTTTAAACATCTCTCTATACGTGTTCTTTCTTCCTAGCTCTTTTCTCTTTTTGTTAAGCTAATCCCCTATTTTATATAGTGCTTAACTGTGTCCCTTATTATATAATATCTTATCTTTTTATAATACTATCTTAGTGTAGATAATAGCGCTTATACTAGTAGGTCTTAACTAGCTAGGCCTTCCTAGCTTTAATACTACTATAGTAGCTCTTCTAGGCAAAAGAATATGCATTACTCTTCTAACTAGTTTCTAGGCAAGCTATATATTTATCTAGGGCATCTCTATTAATATAAGCTCCTCTATTCTTTGCTTTTTATATAAATACTAACTATAGAAAATAGGCTAAAGAGTTATATATTGAATATCTGCCTTTATATAATATTAATATTATTCTTATAGCTAGTATAGACCTATATTTATAGGTTCCTAAGCTTATTTAGTATAAGGGCTACTTTACGCGTACGCGCTCCTTACCTAGTTGCATAGTATCCTTTAGGGGCACTATATACGCTTACTATTATAGTAGTAACTCTAGTTCTAGGCCCTTTACTAAGTGTTATATAGTAGTAAACTTCTAGATAGGATTATATAGTTCTTATATATACGACCGAACTATAGTTACGCGTCCTATCGCCTATACTGCTCCCGCGATTGCGACTCTATAGTCCACTACGGCTCTCTAATAGTGCACTAGTTAAGAGATAACATGTAACTTAGTTATGCTAGATAGCAGACTATCTATTAACTGCCATCGACAATGCTGCTATAAAGAAGTTAATAATAAAATTATTGTTATTTTGTATATATTATATTACTACTACTATGTGCTAGGTACTAGGTTTTAGTGCCTTCTATTTTACTCCTCTCTGTATATAGTGCGGACTCGACCTTAATTAGAATCTTCACATAATAAAGATGTTTAATAGTTCTTATATATAGTAAAGCTATAGTGCTAGGTGCGATTATTACATAGGATAGGGCTAGATAGTAGGATAGACACTTCTTGTCCGTACACCGTACGGGCAAGGGCACCTGAGGGTGTTGAGGTTTCAATATTGCCGCACGATGGCATCACGTGGGGATCACGTGATGCCCGTGCGCCGCGGCCCGTGCGCCGCAGGATCTTCTCCTTTCCATCCGCACCCTCTCTAGAGACAAGCAATCAATACCAAAGTCGTTCTGTTATGTTATTTCCTTTCCTCGTACGATCATCCCGTACACCCTCCACACTTGCCAATGCAGAGGATTAGAATTCGATGTCTGTATAGCTAGCTGTAGAGCCCATTCAACACTTCTAGATATTATTTATAATTACTAGAATAAAAACTCCTCTCTAAATAAATGTGTGCTATATCTCTTCTCTTTTTATACAAAAAATAGATAGAAAAATGCGCATTTTTAAGTAATATATATATAAAGAAAGAATTAAATAAATATATTATATAAAAGAATAAATAAATAATAAAGAAATAGTGCTATATAAAGGCTAGAAAGAGCTTATATAGGTAGGCTTAAGGCGATCTACTAATACTTTAATAGTAATTATTAAGGTGTTACTAGAGATTAAGAACTCTAGAGCCTAGTTTAGGGCCTTCTTTATATAGGCATTAGTAGAGTTATCCTTCCTATTAATTTATCTAATCTTAGAGATCTCGCGGTGCTTATATAATTCGCAGAGTGACATAATATTAATTAAAAGGCGCTTCTTATTTATAGTTTCTAGTTATATAAGGTAGTTATAAAGAGACTTTAAATCTATATAGACAACTATAGAAATTAGCAACAGACTAAGCGTGTGTATAATCCTCTAAAGGGCTATACTAATAGCAATAGTATTATTAAAGCCTCCTACTATACTATATAGCTTACTAGTAAGAACACACTTCTTATTACTTTCTTATACTTAGTTAAATTCTAGTATATAATATTTGCTAGAATATTAAAGTTATTACTATTACCTATATAATACTTATTACCTAAAGCGATTAGAAATTCTAGCTATAAGCTTAGGTCCTTATTATTAGCAAATAAGCTATTAGTAAAGATAAATAGCTTTATATAATAGAGATCTAATAGTATAAAGGTAAGACTACTACGCTTACTATTATTAATCTACTATTAGATTTATGCGTTTAATACCTTAATATCTTTGTATAAGGATAATATAGTCTAAGTAGAAATAGATAAATTAAATGCAGCTTCTAGTTAGCACATAGATATAATATAGGCGCCTCTTACACGCTACTCTATATATCTCTATATAGTATCCTTATTTTCTAGATTAATTATGCAAAGGCCCTTTACTTAGCCTTTTTATATAAGAACTATAGTGTTATATACAAGCCAAATTCTTCTACTATTAAACTTAATAGGTTAGTTCTTAGTAAGAATAGTCTTATCCTTCGCATAAAAGGCTACTTTCTTTAGCTCTTCTTCTTTTCTTTATGCAAAGTTCTTATTAATAATGCTAAGAGTATTATCTATCTAAAGACTAGTGATCCTAAAGGTGTGCTCTCCTTTATTAGTAATAAGTAAATATAGGTTATATAATAAAGTCTTTATGCTAAGTCTCTCTTTATAGTAGTTATAGTAGGTTTTAAAACTAGTAAAAACCTAATTTAGCTACACTATAAAGTAGTTATATAATGTAGAAGATTTGTGTCTTATAGAAAATTTATGCTTAGTTCCTTAGGTAGTCTAGTATAGAGTGTATAGTTTAGTTTGTTAGTAGACTAAATATAGGTCTAGGTAATATTTTATAGTTTAAAATACATTCTATATATTGCCTAAAGGCTTACTTCTAACGCAAAGAGTAGGCGCTAGCTTATTCTTTAGATAGTAGGTAATTAGGTAAGAATTTTATTCTTCTTTTTATTAGAGTGGCTAGTAAACACAAGGTGAAATTTCTTATATAGTTAAGTAGTCTTGCTTTTAACTTCTTATATAAGGCGGAGATTAAGGATTCTGCCCTTATACTTAGATAGGTTAAAGAGAAGAATCTTAAATATGCTATTAGCAATTAGAGCGTTTATCTCTGTGTGGTCTAACTCTTTAAAAGGTGTTCTAGGTGTTATAATTATATTTTTTATATAGAGCTTTAGAAATAGTTCCTAATTACTTATCTCCTTTTAGGAAAAGAATGCAGTATCTTTTCTTAGGCAGCCTCTTCTTCTCTTCTCTAGAAGATCTCTTTATATAGGGGTGGTATTATTTGCTTTATATAATAGTAGGAAAGTGTAATCTTTCTTTATAATAGTATAGCTTAACTTGCGTATAGTAAAACTTTACTAGACTATTTTCTAGATTAAGAACTATATTTTTATTCTTGATACCCTTAATTTTATATAGGCCTATCTATCCACCTTTCTCTCTCTAGACTATAATCTTAAATCTAAGTAGAAGCTTAAGAACTTTATACGCTACTAATAGACTATTATAGGTGTTTAGCGTATAATTAATATTAGTCTTATCTTTTTCCTTTTATAATATTTTTATTACCTTTTATATGGCATTCGTATATGTAATAATATTAGGTAATAAAGGAGAATTTATATTAGTTCTAGAATATGCGCTAAAGACTAGTAGTATAAGTATAAGGCTATCTAGGCCTGTAGTGTTATTAATAGCTTTAATAGCTATTTAGAGAATATCCTCCTTATTTATATAATCTTCTAGTTTAGCCTTAAGAATATTAAAGACTCTATAAAGAGGTGCGTGCAAACGCTTAACCTTTTCTATTACCTAATATACTTCTATAGGTATCTATCTATATAGGTTGCACTAATAATCTTTGCGTAGTTTCTAAACTTATCTAATATAAAGTTTATATCTAGGTTATATATAATATAGTTAGGTAGACCTTAGTAAATATTAATCTAGTATTTATAAAGGGCTTTTTATATATCTTATATAGATATTAATTTTAAAAAGATTATAGCTTAAAATAATATATTTATATTATAAAATATAGTACGTCTCTAGTAGTTCTAATACGTATAATATTAATAATAATCGTATAGTTAAAGTAGGTGTTATTCTTAATAGTAAACTTAAAGCGCGACGCAGAGCTTATTTATACAATTAATAATAGTAGTAAAACTTCTAAAATTTGTTTAGTATAGTAGCATTTACTTTATAGCTAGTATTAGTAAGCATCTTCTAAAGTCTTTCTATATAGGAATGTCCGAATTGTTAATAAAGGCGATAGAGTTCTTATTTAGTAAAAAAAGACATAGTTTCTTTCTTACTAATATTAAAGAAAGGGTGTCCTTATTTGCGTATAATAGGTATAGTTATGCCATTCTTTTATATAATAATATCTAGAACATTATTAAAGTAGGCACCCAGCTTATTAGTATCTGCTAGTAATAGTAGGAATAGTATTAGAGTGTCTAGAATATAATAGGTAACTATTCCTATTAGATTTGTAATTTGTATAGTTCCTAGAAATCTTTATAAGTTTTAATCTCTAAAGCTAATATTAGTGTTGCTAGGTGTCTAATTAATCTTTATATAGGGGTTCTCTTATATGTATGCCCTTTAGCTATACTTTACTAATAGTGAAAATTCTTATTATACTTATATCCTATAGTTTACCTTAGTATATTATATAGTATTAATCTTTAAGGATAAACTAATCTGCACACTTCTCTAGCTCTATTTTATAAATGTGTTCGCTAGTTATGTAGTAAAGATAGGTAGTAGTAGTAGTTAGGTAGGATACTTAATTATTACTATTCTTATTATCTTTACTCTGCTCCTCTTCTTTGTGCAAAGTAGATTTCTTATTATTATACCTTTCTATATCCTAAATATAGGACTAAATAGTTTTATATAAAGGCGTTTTATTATTATACTCTTTATAGAAGGTAATATACTATCTTATTACATAGGCACACTTATTACGTGGGTAATTAGAAGACTAACAACCTTTTTTATAGCACACAAAACACTTCTTTAGTCTTATACAAATATTATTTAATTAGGATCTAAATTATAATAATAATAATACAAATTATCTATAAGAGGCTAGTAGTCTGCCTCTTTATATAGGAAAGTTATATTTACGATTAGTGTAGTATATATTAACCTCTTTTAGGTACTAATTAGATTAGTAATTAATTACAACTTAGATTAACGTATAGATATTAGTAAATAGTGCTTTATAGGTAGGCTTAGGGGTGAATATAGCCTACTTTAGTTCTAGGTATCTATGGCATGCTTATATAATAGTAGTATAGAGAGAAATTTTTCTAGCAAAGTCTGCACCTAGTACTCTTTATGCGAGGGTAAGCCTATTAATTATTACCCTTAGGACTTTATATAGACTTTTATTAGGGTTCTTAAGCTAGC
Organism: Laburnicola sp. JP-R-44; assembly: GCA_009805535.1. Classification (NCBI taxonomy): domain Eukaryota; kingdom Fungi; phylum Ascomycota; class Dothideomycetes; order Pleosporales; family Didymosphaeriaceae; genus Laburnicola; species Laburnicola sp. JP-R-44. The sequence continues at coordinate 1,835,686 of SELF01000042.1, forward strand.
ATTATATAAAAGTTATTATAGTCTAGTCTATCTAATACTAGTTATAGTTAATAGTAGTATTAAAGTAACTATTAAGTGCTTTGTATAAGCACTTCTATAATTGTCTAGGATAGATAGTATAGAGGTAATACTATGCCGCATAGCTAGTAAGGATATCTAGAAAAATATCTAGGTATTAATTCTTAGTAATATCTAGGCGTCTATATAGATCTATAAAGATCCTAGTCTTATCTACTAAAATATTATATAGAGCTCTAGTATAGTTATTATCCTTATTCTATGTCTTTTAAAATTAGATTATCTTATTAGCTAGAGTTCTCTAAGAAAGTATATTGTGCTTAAACGGAAGTTTATATAGGTTAGATTATAGCATAGGCTTAGTTTGTGTAGACTAGTATAGTGCCTATAATTTATATTTAACTAGTAGTAGTTCTATTCTATATAGCATTTAATAATTATAAGTAGGTAGGCAGAATAGTAGTTAGGTACTATGTATAAAGAGTGGTGGGTTATTTAGTTATTTATATAAATAAAATTATCCTTAGTACTTATATAAAGATTCTCTTAAAATATTTATAGAGACCTATAGCTATATAGGTGCCTAGAGTAGTAGCGGCTTACTCTATTTAGGTTTATGCGACAGTCTAACTAGCTTAGATATCTTTAAGATTAGCCTTAGTGTTTGCGTATAAGAAGTTAAGTAGGCTAGTAAGAATAGTAATATATAAGTAATATTTGCATTACCTTAGGCTACTTTATATAGTTTGCTAGTATTTATAGCTTTAGCGTTTATTCTTAGTATAATGCCCTTTTCTTCTAGAACTGCAATAAGCTCTTTTCTAAAACGCATTAGTTTAACTTTAAAAAATAGTGTTCTTTCTATTCTTTAAAGTCTTTCTAGAATAATTCTAAGAAAGCTATCCCTTTTTAGTATAACGTATAATAATTAGCAATAGTATATACTGCGTATAATTATATTTCTAATAGAGAGGGATTGTCTACTAGGCTAACCTTATTCTTTTAGTACTTAGGTCTTGTTTTCTTGCGTAGTGTTGCCTCTAATATTCTTATTCTTTTAGTATACTTATTATATAGTCTAGTATATTTAGGTATATTAGTATTATCTTATAAGATAAAGGCAGTAAAGGTGGGGGCTTTATATAAAGTAGTAGTAGGAGTAGTTTTTATATAACTAATTTGTTTAATAGGTTGGTTATATAGAGGGTTACGCTTTATTAGAATTTATTATTATCTAACTATATATTTATATAGTTACTAGTAGTATGCTTAGTGCACTATCTTCTTTTAAATTTTATATAGTAGTAATATCTACTTACTAACTTAATAAAAGAGTTAATTTGCTATTCCTATAGATAAGAATAGGTTTTACGTCTTATCTTATACAATCACTTTCTTTATTTTATATAGTATTAATAGTTACTTACTAACTCTATAAAGGTTTAATTTACTATTCTCTTATGTATAAAGAATAGAGTATAATAAAATAAATTATATAGCTAATAATAACTTATATAATTTGTCTTTACTCTTACTAATTTGTAGTTAAGAGTTAGTTAACTACTAATTAGTGTTAAATAGGCTCTACAGCTAGCTATATAGATATTAATATCTAATACTCTATATTAGTAAGTATAGAGGGTGTATAGGTGTTAGATATAGGGTATATTTTGATGAGATGAGATGAAAGTGATAGATTTGATGTTTGTTGAGATGATCTTATTGTGTGTGTTGTTTTCGGAGAAGCTCTGCTATTGCAAGAAGTTTCTATCTATGCCAACTATTGGCAAGAGTACTATCTATGCCAAGGCGCTAGTACTATTAGGGATAATACAGGGGCAGTGTAACATAGTAGTGCGCCAGCCTCCTTAGTATATTTTATAGTAATTTCACAGTGAAATTAGTGTGAGAAGGCCATATAATCGGTCACACCTAACCACTATATTTCACAGTGAAAATTACTGTGATTCACAGTGATCGTATATCTGACACACCCCCTCAGCTTGGAACTATCCCAAGCTGGACCCAATTCTTCGCAGCTGTACTATTGCTTATAGTCTAAAAACTTCCATCCTTTGTTCCAAATCGTCTAAGTCCACCTTCTGGTCGCTGATCCTACCCCTGACGTCTTTAAGTCCGAGTTGGTTGACGAACTTAGTCTACTTGCTAGTGGGCAGAGCCTTTGTAAAGCCATCGGCTACTATTTCTTTAGATTGTTAGTATTAAACTTTAATAGCCCTACGGGCAACTTCTTGTTAGAGCCAATAATTGTGTATATCAACGTGCCTAAGCTTTGTTTGCAACTTGGCGATTTCTTTAGTAACAAGTCAAATAGTTTATTAATTGTCGCAACTAATAGTAATTGTTGACAGGGTGAGTTAGATCTTAAGCTCAGCGATTAACTAAAAGGTAAATAGTGCCTCCTTTGTAACCTGTGAAAGGGCTAGCAACTCAGCTTTAGTTATTAAGGTGGTAACTGTGTCTTGCTTGCTCGCCTTCCAGGCAACAAGACCACCAAACAGCTTAATAATGTATCCTTGCGAGCTCTTTTGGTCGAGGGTATTGTCGGCAAAAGAGGCGTCGCTGGCGACCTTATAGGTATCTGCTCCTCCAAAGCGTAACCCCAATAATTAGGTGGAGGACAGGTATAGCAGTACGCAGTCGGCGGCGTTGTGATACTTATCGCTTGGATTTGACAGGAATCGCGATAGTCAAGAGCTTGCAAAAGCGATATTAGGGCGCGTGGTTACTGCAGCGTAGAGGATAGATCCGATCTTTCGCTAGTATTAGTTAATCTTAGCCTTCGTGGCAAGTCCTTCTTAGGGTTTTAGTTCGACTGCGGACATTAGGGTATCGTGTTTAAGGCTGTGTTAGTCAATAAGACAACTAATCTTGTCTACATAGGACGCCTGCAATAGCTAGAGCTGCCTATTTGCACAGTCTCTAACAATTTCAATCCCTAGAAACTACTAAAGATTGTTACCACTAGTAAGGGTAAACTTTGTACTTATCTTTTTCATCACTGCCTTAGCAGCGTGCTTCTGATCCTTGGAGTAGGCGACGATGAGGTCGTCGACGTAGAAGAAGATAATAATGCCGTCTTTGATCATACAGCAAGGCTTGTGCGGGACTGCGGTGAAACCAAGATCCGTGAGAGCACTAGTAAATTCTCTCTGCCACAACAGTGGTAAGATTCAAAGACTATACAATGCCTTGTGCAACTGCAGGATAGTGCCAGGTCGTGTGTAGCCTTGTGGCATTCTCATATAAAGTTCTCTGTCCAGTTTCGCATAGACGAAGGCGTTGGTGACGTCGTACTGGGTGAGCTCTAGGTCGTACCAAGCTGCCATAGACATGAGCAGTCGAAAAGATCGTCCTGCGAGGGTCGCGGCATAGGTATCTTGAGTAGTGAGGTGACGTTAATCTCCACGCACTACTAACCTAGCCTTGCACTTCTAAAATTAATAATGTTTGTCAAACTTATAAGTATATACCCACATGCAGTCAAGGATTTGGTGCCCGCGTGCTCGCACTAGGGCGACAGGCACCTTACTCCAAAACCTTATTTCCTTGTGGCTTTGCAAGTGTGATCGCTCAGCATCCTTCCACATCGTGTATAGAGGGTAATTCTCTAGTCATATACCGCACGATAGAGGTTCTAGCAACTCGCTTCAATAGGGTTTCTTTCCTACTGCAAGCATGCGATTAAAATAAGCCTTGTCAAGCGGCTTCCCCTTATATTTGCCTCTGCTTCCTGCCTATGTACCTGCTAGGAAAGCGGCTGCCTATAGCACAGCGCGTTAATCTGGCTATAGTAATCTAATAGGTAACTAGTCGTGTTAATTGTGTTCGAAGCTCGCCATTAATTGGATAAGCAATGCGACAGGCGGAGGTGTTACTAGTGGTGTTAGGTAGGTGTAATTGATCTTCCTCCCTTAGTAATACCCTAGCAGGTCTTCTTCTTCATCCTCGCGATTGCGGGTGTTAGTGATCGATTCGTCCTTATAGAAAGATTCAGTGTTTTCTTATTCTAGTAGTAGAGGTAGCAACTCTACTAATTAAGTCTATACCGCAATCTCTTTAGTGGTGCTGTGCATAAGGTTGTCTAATAAGTCTTCTAATTTGCCTAAGAACACCTTATCTTTGTCAAAGATAACGTCGCGTGTGCTAATAACTTTATTAAGTAGAGGTATCCATATCCTCCAGATGTTTAATAATCGGTAGCCTACTAGGTATCTAACCTATGCCTTTAGGTCTAACCTTTAGAGCTTGCTCTTACCGCGTTTTATATCGTTAGTTAGGGCAAAAGCTTTATAGCTATAGGCTCTAAGGTGAGCCTAGTTTAGTTTCTTTAGTTAAGTGACAATACCATTTTAGAAAGCCACTATCATAAAGAATACTTCGTGTGGTGATCGCCATCAATTAGCGTAGTTCGGAGTTCGATTGTATAGGTATACGGCCGCTCGTGTGATCTCTGGTCATAAGTTGAAGGGGAGATTAGCGTCAAGTCGCATTGCACAACCCTTCTCCTTAATTACACAACACCCCCTAAGCGTTCAGCTCCTCCATTTTAAGCTTGGGTATCAGGTGCTAAAGGCTTAATAACAATCCCTTCACTAACGCACCACCACCTGTGAACGTCTTGCTTAACTAAGAAGATCTCATCGTCAGATTCAATAAACTTTAACAGTCACCTTAAATTGTACTTTTACAAATAGTATAAATTCCTTTAGCAACTTAATAATTGTTCGTGCCAGTTAATTGTCCTTAAAGTAGAAGTCCTAAGCTATGCCTAAGAATCAATTAGTGATATAAGCATCTGGCTTTTCTCGCCAGTAAAGCTCGTATCTTCGTAGTCGTGAAAGTCTATAGTAACTCTCTCACTAAAGCTATTGTTAATTTGCTTAGGTTGTCGTCTAATTTGTCGCTTAAGCTTTAATCTGCCGCTGCCGCAAGCATTATATTTAATTATTAGTGGTCCCTTAATGCGCACCCCCTTAGAGTGATTTACTGTGTGCTCCAGTGCCTAAGGACCTAGGTGGCCTAGTCGTTTGTGCCATGTAATGGCGTCTGCCTTCTGCGCTCGTCGTGCGGTGCGCGTGGTGATCTTGTGTGTGGCATACGTACTATCGTGTATAGTACAGCTTTGCTTAGGTATGTATTCGAGTACCTATTAGCTATAGAGCTCTTAAAGTTCGGCCAAGACTGTATTGTCACTCCTTTTAATTGTTGTTGGATCTACTTATGTGTCCTACCAGAGGCCTTGCCTGCAGAGTAATTAGAAGGACACTAGATTGCAGAGCAAATTAGGGCAGTAGGCGATATTATCTAGCCTTAGTACCCTATTTCCTTATGCACTCTTAACGTGTAGATGGACACTGCTATATCCTTTAATCCATACTCATAATAATCCTGCCCATATAAAGTCTCCTAGCGATAGTGGTCGTAATATAACAAAGCGGTTTAATATTGTTATAGATATAGCATATTGTGCCTAAATCAAGGATTTGCGGAGTAACGTAACGGGTATGTGTTTAGGTCTAAGTAGTAGGAGGCAGCGATAGCATTAAAGCTCGCGGTAATATCAGCAATTTGTCTGCTATCTAGTTATTTATTATTAGCAAGTTTAGTAATTCAACTTAGGGTAGGAGTTCTTAATTGTTTGATCCTTAGTGTCTATAATCTTAGACACTTTAGAGCCCTCATGCGCTCCATAAGCACTAGGTTATTCTCTAGCTTAAACCTAATCAATAACTATACTATAGGCTTTAGGTAAAAAACTAATTAGGTGCCTTCTTAGGGAATGCGTAAAAGCAGTCTTGCAGACTATAGCGTTGTTCACAAGCAGGGGCACTTAAAATTTAATCCTTCCCAGCCACTAACTACCATTGGCTTATCGTCTGTGTTCGCGGACTGCTTAGATTTAGCTTTTAAGTCAGCTTTCTTAGCGCGTGATCTACCTCGCTTAAGTAATGCTGCTTCATCCATAGGATAGGCGTCCCTATCTATCTGCGGTCTAGGTGGGTGCACCACCGTCAGCGAGAGATAGTCTAGCAGCAGCAGCAAAGGCGCCCCTTTATTTTCCCTTAATTAGGTGCCGTGGTGCTATGTGCTCTTAGAAGAGTTTCACTATATCCTTTCTTTTAAGGGTAGTGTCCTTTCCTCTATTCTGTTCAAAGCTTGTAGCCTATATAGGTGCAATATTGGACACTACTTTCATAAAGTCTTGTTTAACTGCGTACAACTTTGTAAGCTCTAGGACTCCATTAGACTCCGCTTCAGTCGCTGCGTGATCGTATTTAGTAAGCCAGGTCGCCTATGATCCGGTGGACCTTATTAGTTTGAGGGCGTCTAGATACCTGCTCCTTGCTTGGTGTTCTTCCTCTTCTTAGTTAACCCTAACTGTCTTTGTAAGGTTCTTAATCTATTGTCTAATTAATTAACCTAGGCTGCAGCAATTGGTCTGCAAGTGTACCGAGGTCGTTAACTGGATAAGGGCGACCATCTTATCGAGGTTCGCCTTTTCTTGTTCATACTCTCGGTTGAGTAGTTTATAAGTTTCGAGTTGATCCTTATAGAAGTTGTAATCGTCTCTGTACGACTTCAGACCAGTCCCTGTAAGGTCTGATGGCTTTTGAAGGACGTGCGTCCTTATCTTCGGCATTCGCGGTGGTAAACGCCGCCGTTGGGGTGTAGGCACCAATATCTGGTGCTCTCTTGGAAGGGTTGGTTTGCACTTAGGTCGGGTCTCTTGACCTAGGTCAATGATATCCCAGATTTTGAGAGATTAAGCGCGGGCTTTGATTTGCCTTATCCATGGTGTATAGTCAGTGTAATCGGTTAGGTACACTGTGGCTTCCTTAAGCGTCGCTAGAGACATGATTGTTGGTTTAATTGAGGCAGTGAGACTCTTAATTGTCAGATATAAGGGTATATTTTGATGAGATGAGATGAAAGTGATAGATTTGATGTTTGTTGAGATGATCTTATTGTGTGTGTTGTTTCGGAGAAGCTCTGCTATCGCGAGAAGTTTCTATCTATGCCAAGGCGCTAGTACTATTAGGGATAATATAGGGGCAGTGTAACACAGTAGTGCGCCAGCCTCCTTAGTATATTTCACAGTGATTTCACAGTGAAATTAGTGTGAGAAGGCCATATAATCGGTCACACCTAACCACTATATTTCACAGTGAAAATCACTGTGATTCACAGTGATCGTATATCTGACAATAGGATAATTGTATAAGGAAAGAAAATAATATAATAGAACTAACTTAGTATTAATTACTTGTCTCTAGAGAGAGTGTAGATAAAAAGAAAAAGATCCTATAGCGTATAGGCCGCGACGTATAGGCATTATATAATTTTCTATATAATGCTATTATACGGCAATATTAAAACCTTAATACTCTTAGGTGCCCTTGCCTATATAGTGTATGGACACTACCTATAATATTAACACTAACTATAATAACTACTAATATTACTTTATAAAAAATACTTATAGCTACTACTATTATTTAAATAGAGTAATATTATGCCTACGTTAACTATAGTATTAATAAGCTTAATATACTAATATAATCCTTACTTTAAAAAAGTAATAATAAAGGGACGTATAGTAGATAGTATAATAAAAGCTAGTCTTTTTTTTATCATTACCTTTTTACGCGCCTTTTTTGATTACTAAGCAGGGGGCTCTGCTTTTTTTGTCATGTTATTTGAGATGAAAGCCTTTGTCGTCCTACCCCTAGGTAGATAAAATAACGCCACATAAAAGCTAGTAACTTAGTACTTATTACTACTTTAAATCTAGCTATAAGAATAGCGCTTAAGTAACTATAATAAGTAATTAAAGGTAATTAGCGCAGCTTACAGCGTTACTGTATATAACTATTACTAGGAGAGTAGAGCTTAGCCGCGACGGGCGGCACCGTTGAATACAACTATACTATCGAAATCCAAGTTAAGATCATCGAGTCTTAGCTACGCAGGAAGCTTGGGAAACAAGTATTAACCTGGAGGGGAGCGGCGGAATGCCTGTGCGTCAGTTGAAATCGAAAGTTTTGGTCGGTACTGCAGGCCAAGGCGAACTTTCAGAATCAACGGTCAGATTGTTCAGAATCGCTCCTCGGAATTTTTACTCCCTCGGGACTAGCTACTAATTGCGTCACGGGAGATCCGCCTGGCAGAATCTCAAGAGCTACATGTAGTCAGGGGAATCGTCGTATACACCAGGAAGAGGTTGCATTAGCTCGACTTCTAACTCTCGATGCAGTCAGTCTACAGCAAAGTTCACGGCTGTCGGTTACGCACGCTCTTATTAACCGACCCCCACGTGCAAGCCAGCCCAAAAATTGGAACATACCACCAGCAATAACATTGGCAGCACCTAGTACCTAAGTCTGCAACCAGTCGAACGTGCTCCATGAAGCCATGAGACACTCACCTGCAGCCGCCGTGCCAGAACCCGTGAGGATTCCAGTGCAGTTCGCTGCAGTCTTTTTTTTTGTCGGTTTAATACACTATGATTGTACGGCCTCTGTGGTAGTCCGGATGGGTCACGTCTCCGCACCTATCCATCGACCTGGCGGCTGGACGAAGGGCGTCGGCGAGACTATCGTGGATTCGGGCCGGATACTTGCCCTCTGGGCCGACGGCAGTTACCAGGTCTGCAAGTGCCGATAAGCGCTTCGACTTTGCTATAATAGGAGCTGTCGCCGACGAAGGCGTCACCAGTGGATGCAATAATTCGTGGTCGGTTGTGTAAACCAACTCGCTGCAAGCTTTGGCGAAGTTAGCTAATGTAAAGCGATCACAAATGATTGCACCTACTGGTGGCGTCGAAGATAGCATCGATGCCAACGTCGGCGATGTTGACGTTTAAATGGATACTACGAACTAAAGACAAATACTGGAGGATTGTATACATGGCGAGAACGACAGCATGCTTAAGGCTAAAGAGGTGGACGTGTAGACTTCCCGTTGTTGCAAAAATCCATGATGAAACAACTGAAACGCTAAAGGTAAAACTTGACGATCGGTGTTTTCCCAAAGTGTGCTAACAACTTAGCTGCCTCCCTATAGTGTTTTTTATTTATTTCTATCTGTTTATAGTTAACCTAGCCTTTTATAAATTATGATCGCTATCGCCGACCATCCGCGCTCGCACGCCGCTCACGCGGCTTACTCGCTTAGATGAGTTAATGCGACAGCGGCAACCACAGCTTGGCGAGACTACATGGCACGCATCAATCTACTGCGCGGCACGCATCCCTAACTATATGCAGCTAGGGCTTAAAGAATAACTTATTTACGTAAATTTATATGGGTGTGTTGCGTTATTTTATCTACCTAGGGGTAGGACAATAAAGGCTTTTATCTTAAATAATATAATAAAAAAAGCAGAGCCCTCTGCTTAGTAATTAAAAAAGGCGTAAAAAGGTAATAATAAAAAAAAGCGCGTTTAAGCTACTAAGCGAGCTTGGCGGTCTTGGCATGAGGTAAATTTATATATATAATATATATCTAATAACTTATTTCTAATTATTATATAATATATACCTTTTTATCTTTTTTTATAATTATCTTCTTTACGCTCTTTTTAATTACTAAGTAGGGGCCTTTACTTTTTTTATTATAATATTTAAGATAAAAGCCTTTATTATCCTACCCTCAAATAAATAATTTAATAATACATATTTTTTTTTTTTTCGCGACTAAGAGATTTCTAATAAAAATATTATAATAATAGTAGTTATTCCTTCTGCTATTATTAATATAGAAAAGCGTTTTAAGGTAGTGCTAATTAAAAGAGGTTATTATATTTATATATTATTAAATTAACTACCTAGAAATAAAATAATAAAAACTTTTATCTTAAATAATATAAGATAAAGTAGAGACTTCTACTTCGTAATTTAAAAAGAGTATAACTTTTATATTTATATAGTGTAATTTAGTAATTACCTTTTTATAATCTTTTTAATTACTAAGTAGGGGGGGCTCTACTTTTATATTATATTATTTAAATATAAAAGCCTTTAATATTCTACCCCTAGGTAGATAATTTAACAACACATAGTATTAATTTAATTAACTTAGAGGTAGTATATAAAGATTTTTATTGTAAATAATATAATAAAAAAAGTTGAGCTTTTAACTTAGAAATTAAAAAAAGCGTGAAAAGGTAATTATAAAAAAAGTTTAATATTTTTTACTAAAATTTATATCTAATATATAGTGTTAAATTAACTATCTAGAAGTAGAATATAGTGTTAATTTAATCTACTTAGAAGTAGGATAATAAAGGCTTTTATCTTAAATTACAGAATACAAAAAATAGAGTTTCTTACTTAGTAATTACTAGAAGTAGAATAATAAAGGCTTTTATTATAAATAATATAATAAAAAAGAAAAGCCTTCTACTTAGTAAATTAAAATAATAAAATATATATTGTTAATTAACTATCTAGTAGTAGATTAACAAAGGTTTTTATTTTAAGTAATATAAATAAAAAAAGCAAGGATTTTTGCTTAGTAATTAAAAATAGTGTAAAAAAGGTAATAAAAATATATAGCGTTAATTTATCTACTTATAGATAGGATAACAAAGGCTTCTATCTTAAATAGTATAATAAAAAAAGTAAAGCCCCCTACTTAGTAATTAAAAAGACTGTGAAAAGGTAATTATAAAAAATATAAAAATATACGCTTTTTTTGTGCCCAATTACCTTTTTACGCTCTTTTTAATTACTAAGCAGGGGGCTCTGCTTCTTTTATTATATTATTTAAGATAAAAGCCTTTGTCGTCCTACCCCTAGGTAGAATTAACGCTACACATAAAAATATAATTACTATATAATTTATCGCGCGCCAAGACCGCCAAGCTCGCTTAGTAGTTCGAACGCGCTTTTTTTATAATCCCCTTTTCACGCTCTTTTTAATTACTAAGCAGGGGGCTCGGCTTTTTTTTATTATGTTATTTTGAGATGAAAACCTTTGTTGTCCTACCCCTAGGTAGATAAATTAACGCCACATACAATTTACTATGGTGGTTTTTTTTTTTTGCGACTAAGGGTTTTCTAATAAAAATATTAACAATTTACTATATAAAAAGTATTTATTATTATTAAGCTTAATTTATTATTAAGCTAGGTGGGCTATGCGTAGCACAGCCTTTTATTAGAGAAAAATTAAAGACCGCAAGGGGCCGAGTTTACTATGTAAAACTTAATAAAGTACTTAACAGATCTGCATTAAAGATCTCCTCCCCATAGTATACCCCGGCCCTAATAGCAAGATTGTCGTCGAAATGCCCGTGTGCGTAGCTTCGGACATCTTGCTATTAGGCCCGAGTAAAGGAATTTAGCAAATACGACACTTGATTTCAGCGGAGGATGATTAAATTCCATCGTTTCTTCTTCTTCGCGCGCTTGCCGCCCCAACAAAAGTCGGCTCCCCGCATTCAATAACATGCGAATGCATTCTAGACTTCGTTCGGACCCTTCCACAGGCCTCAATATCGTCAAAACACACACACTGCTTCGCTTTTCTTGCCTGGAGCGTACACCCAAGACCCGTCCAGAAATTGGACCATGATCGCGCACCAAAGGTTGCATCACCTGCTGATGAGATACCCGTGGACCCGTAAAGGGCGGATCCGAAAATCTAGAGAATCGTTCCGCCCCTGGTTTTCATGGGACCAATCTTGTAGGAGAATGAAACGGGTGGTAGCGAAGCACTAAAAAAGAGCGTACCTGTACGGGTGACTAGCGCGCATGGGTCGCAAAGCCCTTCCAAGGTTTGGTGGTCCTTCAGGAGAGATTTGCCCCGTGTAAAGGATTGCCGCTAATCACCCGTACATGCTGGTTGAGTGTAGATCTTTTATGGAGGCGGCGGTCTAAATATAAAGTTTAGAAGCTCGGGGAAGGGGAAATAAGCGCTGCCCGCGGCCGTGCCTTCGACATTTTTTTATTCGTTCAGATCTGTTTATGTGTTGTTAAATTATCCACCTAGGGGTAAAACGACAAAGGCTTTTATCTCAAATAACATAACAAAAAAAGCAGAGCCCCCTGCTTAGTAATTAAAAAGAGCGTAAAAAGATCTGTTTATAGTCGACCTAACCTTTTACAGATTATGAGACTTAACAGCGAGCATAACCAAGGTTCAACAGCCACTTCGACACTTTAGTTTATCAACAAACTCTATTCACACGCTTGGGTGGAGAGTGAAGCTACTGCTCTGGCAGGTCCTAAACGAGCTGTCAACTCCGCTTATCTTCCGAAGGCTCCGAAAACCAAGTACCTGGATCGATACATCGCGCCATTTACCTCTAGGTACACAGACCGCGTGTTCTCCTGGTCCGCCATGTGCAGGGTGTAGGATCTACCAGCTGCCAATATATATACTGGGCGACGCCGATCTAGCGAGCGTCCACGGAGCACGGATTTTTTCAACAACCTCGACATTGTCACAATGGCCGCACCCCCTCCGAAAGATATCTCGGAACTTCCCCCTGACGTCCTCCTCAACTACAGCAATGGACCAACCATTCTGGCGCAGACGGCGTCGTTGTTCTCAGTCGCCGCATTGGTCTTTGTCACGCGATGTTACGTCCGGATTGTCATGATCAAGTCTTTTGGTAGAGATGACTGGGCCATGGCAGGTGCAATGGTAAGCAATTCTGCTCTCCATCCGGATACAGCCCACTCACCCGTGCTATCCAGATAATAGCCACCCTCTGTTTCGCATTGTACGTAGAGGAAATCAATCTCGGCATTGGGAAATATACCGCAGTGATACAATCCGATCCCGACGGATTTCGACGACTCCTCATGCTCCGCTGGGTCCACATGCCGGCCATTAGCGTCGGAATGACTTTGGTCAAGATATCCATATGCTTCTTCTTACTACGGCTTTTAATAAGGAGAGCATACATATGGTTCCTGTGGAGTGTCATCGGATTCCTCGCAGCGTTCACGTTGGCTTGCCTGGGAACACTCATCTTCCAGTGTGTCCCGGTAGAAGCTGCATGGGATGTCCGACTCCGACCGCCACCACTGGGGACAGGAACCGCCTCTTGTTTCTCCCCAGAGACGTTCAACAGCATCGGCCTGTTCAACGGAGGTGAGTTGACAGCAGGAAAATAGCACTACGGCTACCGTCCAGCAATACTCATGTCTTCCTCAGTTGTCCATATCCTTACCGACATCCTCCTCGCCGTGATACCCGTTCCGCTCATCTGGACACTCCAACTGCCCCTCCGCACACGCTTGTCCCTCGTCATAGTCCTAGCGCTAGGCATCTTCGCAGCAGTCGCAGGTATCAAGCGACAAGTCAGTATGCGAGAGTTTGCCACCCCCCCCAGCCCCGAGCCCATGGATCCGCGACAGCTACATTGTGTGGAACTTCATCGAACTCGACGTGGGCATCATCGCCGCTTCGTTACCCACCCTCAAGCCCCTGTTCGCCTGGTTCTTCGACGCTGCCCGCAGCACGTTGAAGGGGTCCAAGAATTCCACCACCGGCTACCAGAAACATGAGCATACGTCTGATAAGGATGGCTTTGCCATGGCGGATTTTAGGTCCAAGGGGAAAGTCAACATCACCGCGCATCCCGCAGAGAGCAGTAGCGAAACGTGGCATGCAGGGTATAAGAACAACAGTAAAGACAGTATTCTGCCACGCGAATCGGCGGGTCAGAACATGGGCGGTATCATGGTGACAAAGCAGGTGGATATTGATGCATTAGAGGGCATGGAAAGAGGCTTGTGAGACTTTAACCTATTCGCTCTAATTATGTCCTTTACCTGTATGTAAAGTTGTCATATAGCGAGGAGTCATGAGTTTATATAGAGATGAATATCACTGTCTGCTAGGTACTGGGTGTAGTATCTCCTGTTTTTTACCCCTCTCTGTGTACGGTGCGGACTCGAACTAGGTTAGAATCTCCACACGACGAAGATCTTCAATATAGATGAATATTTACAAGGTATGGATATGTAGTCTCACTTCATGCGCGTCCGCTCCTCCTGGCGCCCCACCCACCCCTCCGTCGCTATCAAGTTCTGCATAATCAATCCTTCCCGCAGCGTTAAGGGACGGGTCGGCAGATGGGGTTTGCGTAATTCGTCGCTGCGTTGCGGGTGGGTTGCAAGGAAGGAAGATCAGATGGTGCCTAAGCGCTATGACACCGGTACACGCCCTATACGCACGGGCACGGGCACGGGCACGCGACCCGCGCGAAGGATGGGATCGGGATGCCATACCATGACTCTGCACAGAGGCTTATTTTTAAGTCCCAAAGCCAAGTTGGGTTGGTAGGTAGGGACGGAGCATATATACTGTGACAAACATTCATCCGAATGCCTGGCGTAGCATAACTAGCATGGGCCGCGGGTCCGCTTGGAGTGTGGGCGCTAGCCATGACGACTGCGGTGATTCGAACCGCAGTGAACCAGCTCACAGCATGACTGGGATGGGTCATGGGTCTGGGTGGAGCGTTGGTGCTAGGTATGACGATCGTGGCAATTTGAATCGCAGTGACAATATTTTCGACAACCATGGCTCTACTTCACGTCTCGACGCCAACCACGACGATCAAAGTGGTCCGACTCGCAACATCACTGGGATGGGTCGTGGCTCTGGGTGGACAGTGGGCGTTAACTATCATGATCCGACCAGCTTGGGTGATTGCTGCAATGCCGTTGGGACCAGCCGTGGCGGGACGTGGGGTGGGAAGAATGATGGTCGGTCGAGGGATTCACCTGCGTCTAAGAATACTAGAGACAGGGCAGAGGTGACGGAGAAGGCTCAAGTGTAATGTAAGAAGTCGGGGAGTGGAATGGTATTGAAGTGGCATAATCAAATCTTGAATGCGGAAGTGTAGAAGGGAGTGATACGAAGACTTCCATTTTTCATGGTAATTGAAGCCAGTGCGGTGACCTACAAGATGAATATGAGAGCAATTGAACTGTGGTACATTTACCACGCCATTCATCAATGTCCCTCAGCATCTGTATATAAACCTCCCTCGGAACCTCTCGACTGCAGAACCTGATAATACAACACAACGATCCAAATTCAAAGCCTGATAGACGAGCAGAACCTCTACATATATTATACATTTATTATACACGTTTGATACACAAGTTTCCTACGCATAACTACACGTACTTGCCATATACATTCACCACACCAGCACACACCCACTACACCAAAACACCCACCACAACACCCTCACAGACCAACCGCCCAACCCCCAAAAGAATAACCATGTCAGACTACAACGCCAACTACAAAGTCGACGCCTCTGGCAACCCAGACTTGTCAACAATCAAGCGGCTTGCAAGCGCTTGATTGATAGCTTGATAACTATCAATCCCATTAAGTTAAGCTCGCCTATACTAATTTGTTAGCAATCCAAGCTGAGGAGGGTTTAGCTTAATTGTTTAGCTTGATAGGCTTAATTAAGGTAGCGCGTAAGGCTGCTCGTTTTGCAGTAGGAGCGATCGCGATATCTTTTGCTATTTTTAGTAGGGCGCTTTTACTAGGGGAGGCAGGTAATTATCCTAACTTCTGTAACACTATACTCCCTCCACCAGCCCCCTAAACAACCTGTTAAAAAGAGTAGATAGTCCACTAATACTAATACCTCTCACGTGATCGCGCGTAGTTAGTGCCTTAGTAGCCTCTAAGCCTCGTACAGGCTCTTACGCGCCTTCCGATAGACAACACACAATACCAAAACTTGTGCCTTTTATCACAACCTAATATCGCGTTATTTTTTTTTGCTCCTGTCGCCCTTATCGTGGTGCCACCGCCATGCCTCCTAAGAAACGCACCTCTGATGACCTACCTTACTCGCCCGAAGAAACGCGTTAAATCCTCCACCGCCCGCGGCACTGTCACTGTCAGCCCCTATACCCGTCGATAGTCAGCTATCGCCATCGCCATCGCCGTCGCGTCTGTCGCCGCCTCGCAGAGCTCTCGTAGAGGCGTCCCAGGCTTCAACTTTTGAGTCGCAACTACGCGAGTCGCGGCCTGAAGACGCTATCGTCGCGCCTACCAAGGGCAGCGAGAGGGTAACAGCAGCCTCGTCGGCAGCAGCCCCAGATAATAAGACCTTGCAAGAGGCGCTGGACGCAAGCCTTATAGACGACTTTAAGGGAATTAATTAGGGACGTTTACGCAAGTATATAAAGCCGCTCTCGTCGCAGAAGTCGCGCAAGAGCTGGATCTATCGCTATAGCTACCGCGTTGCGCTGCTAAAGAACCCAAATAAGCTATACTTCGTGTGCCGTCACTGCTACGAGCATAAGTACACAGATACAGGCGTAGGGATATATAAGACAACGCTCTCAACATTATCAGCGCAGCGACACTTAGAGCTGCCCAAGCGCGGCCATAGCCACAGTAAGTCGGCCGTTGCTGCAAAACCTACCTAGCTACAACGCCTGCTCAAGAACAGCAACAACAGCGTGTCGCAGAAGATGGCTAACGAGCTAGCCAGCTTCAATACCCAGCGCTTCCAGCTAGCAGCTGTTAGCTGGCTTGTTAAGAACAATCACCCTCTCTCTAAGTTTGAAACACCAGCTTTTCGACGCCTCCTTGAAGCTGCCAACCCACTAGCAGAACAAGCGCTTTGGACGTCTCATGTAAGCGTCTCCCAGTACGTTGCGCGCTTGTACGAGCACCTAAAGCCGCGCGTTATCTTGCAACTGTCGCAGGCGCTCAGCAAAGTACACCTCAGCTTTGATAGATAGACGACAAAGGGCGGCAAGCGTAGCTTTCTAGGCGTCGTTGCGCACTTTGTCGACAGCAGAGGCAACCTACAGGACTTGCCTATAGCGCTGCCCCAGCTGACAGGCGCTCACAGTAGCGAGAGGATGGCCAAGGTCGTTATAAAAACGCTGCAGGGATTTTAAGATTACGTCGCAGTCGATTAGTTACTTTGTGCTTAATAACGCTACTAACAACAACAGTACTATTGCAATAGTAGCTCAAGAGTACGGTTTTAATGCCACCCATCGGCGCCTCCGCTGCGGACCTCACACGCTCAACCTTATCGGCCAGACGCTCCTCTGGGGCAAGGGCAGCGCCGCCTCGTTCGACAACGACGTACAAGAGCTCACCGACGAGCACGACTTCATAGAGGAGTGGAGGCGCGTAGACCCACTTGGCGTACTGCTCAGTATCATCAACTACATCAAAACGCCGCAACAGCATAAGCTCTTCGAGGACTTCCAGCGCCTCGCCCACACTGAGCTGCCGTCTAGCGCGTCAGCCGACGATCGCAAGATCCTCAAGCCCGTTAAAACCCGTCGTTACGCGGTGGAACTCGTACTACTCATGCTTTGAGCGTGCCATAAAGCTGCAGTTTGCAGTCAACGCCTACGCTACTCTCACCATATACAGCGGGTGCAAAGGGAGGACACGTTTGCGCAAAGTCGCGGCAACAAGCTGCCAGTTGCGCAGCCGTGGATACGATCAGACGGTCTTACAGGTGCTGATTGGGCAGTAATTACAGAGTACATAGACATCTTGAAACCGCTCAAGACTGCTACAAAGCGCCTCGAAGGGCGCGGAAAAAGCGGCAGCTTTGGGGCTATTGCTGAGATAATTCCAATATTCGAATACCTGCTTACCTACTACGAGCAGCGCGTCAACGCGTACGAGGCGGTTAACTACAACGAGCACGATGAGTCGCCTGAGGATCACATTGCAATCAACTTGCGCGCAGCTTGGCAGAAGGCCGATGACTACTACTCTAAGCTGGACGACTCGCCCGCGTACTACTACGCCGCTACAATACTCCATCCAATGTACAAGTACTACTGCGATAAGGCGTGGGTTAAGAAGCCCAACTGGCTCGAGGCTAGTAACGCCAGCTTTCAGGCGCTCTGGGCGCAGTACAACAACTCACCGCGCGCGGTAAGGCCGTCGGCAGTGATTCCAAGCGATATAGACGACGCGATCGACAGTATACTCAACCCTAGTACTGCCAGCAGCCTCACCGCCGACGAGGACGAGTTTAAGAGGTGGTGAAGCGCAGCGAGCCGGCAGCCGAGAGAGGTACAGAACACACAGATAACCCTATCAAATACTGGGTGAGCATGCGCGATTGCTACCCTAGCCTCAGTAAGCTTGCGCTTGACGTACTCTCTATCCCAGCGTCAAGCTGTGAGTGTGAGCGCCTGTTCAGTGAGCTGGGCGACCTCTTAGAGCCGCGACGACGACGTCTAGGACCTCAACTTCTAGCGGCAATACAGTGCGTACGACGGTGGCAAAGAGCTGGCCTCGGAGGCGACGACGAGGTGGTGGGAGGAGGAGGCAGCAGACGACGACAATATAGAGCTTTTGTGCGGGCTGGCGACTTGGGACGACGAAACTTAACACACCAAGGCTAGCGCCAGTACAGGCTATCAAGCCTATCAATCAAGCCTCAATCAAGCTCACGATCTCAGCTTGTTAGCCCTAACAATCCAAGCTGACGCCCTCAAAAATCGAGCAATCCAAGCTAACGCCCTCAGCTTGGATTGGCTTGATTGTTGACAACTATGTGGCAACCCACCCAAAGGCCGGAAAATCTGGCACCCCAAAAGTGGCATCGCCAGGGGGGAAACCTGGGGCAGGAGCTGGGACGCTCCGCCCCCTGGGTATAATAACTTGCCAGGAAATAGAGACTTGCCATAATACCAAACGCCCGGGTTTAAAGGGCCGTCTTATAGCACGTCTAGTGGAGATGGTGAGCAAGATGATGGAGATGATGACGGAGAAGATGATGGAGAAGATGATGGGGAATATGATGAGGTGGCTTATGAGCAGGATGACGAGAAAATTCTGAGGGATGCTGGAGTGATAGATGAGAAAGAGGAGGATGATGGACAGGATGACGGAGGGCATGATGGAAGGGGTGATGGGGCATGGGATGCGACAGCTTATGAGCAAGATGATGAGAAATATCATCAGGACGATGATGGGGACGACGATGATGACGATGACGATAACGACGACGACGACGACGACGATGATGATGATGATGATGATGACGATCGTTAAGATCATCGAAGTGAAACGGAACATCTTCTATTTCATGTTGTTGAGAGCGATGGATTTTGATAGACAGTTATTCCTAGCAGTCTTTTGTATTGCGTGTCTAGGACCTTGCGAGGAGATGGATGGTTAGACCATCATTGTTCTTTTACTCGATTTCTCAGTTTTGCATATAATCTGAAGCTCAAAGAACGAAGAAGATCCGCATGACTTGTCATTCACAAAAGTTGCGCTCTTCGTATGAACATCGTGCATGCGCCCAAGTAACGCATGCTAAATCAAGGATATCCCGCCCACGCCATCCATCGCTATGCCGAGTTCCATAAGCACCACCTCCAAATACCAATGTTATAATACCCCGCGCATCGAACTTCATGGCCTCTCCGCCGCTTCCTCTTCGTCGCTACTCTCATCATCCTTCTCCTCCCACCCCACCAACCGCCTCAACACCCTATTCTCCTCCTTCAGCCCCTTAATCTCGCTTCTCAACCCCCTCTCGCTCTCCCCATGCACCTTCATCGCATCCCTTGCGTACTCGGCCACACGTCCCAATCCCGCCTGCCACTCCGCGTGTTCGAGCCGTAACTGCATGCTCGTAGCGCGCTCTTGCTCGAGGAGCGACTGGTAGTGTTTGTGCAGCGAGATGATGGCCTGCGTTTGCGTGTATGCGTACGGTCGGAGTTTATCGAGGAGCAGCGTGAGTGCGTTTTCGTAGTCGGTCAGGAGTGTTGACATTGTGGTTGTTTGGGAGGAGAGGGTTGCGATGCGGGATTGGGCGGATGAGAGAGCGGATTGGAGGGAGGTTACTTGGGCGGCGAGGGTGGATGCTGTTTCGGCAGGAACATGTGTTAGCTCTTTGTTTTCTCGTGTTTAACAGCTTCGCTTCGGGCTCAGCGTAATAATAGTGGAGGGGTAATGACGTACCGCTTATCTCCCCATTGACCTCCCTCATCCCCAGCCCCTCCACGCCACCCTCCTCCACAGCCCGCGCTTGTATCGCTTGCACGCCGTTCACGATGCCTGCTGTTTGTGCGCGGTTGTCCTCGAGGAGCTGGCTTAGCTGCTGGACTACATTCCAGAGGTGGTTCATGTCGGTTTGTTGGCCGCCGCTCGGGAGGCCGTTGACCATGGGGATGCCGTTTTGCTGGGGATTGGTGCTGGGGTTGCCGGACATGTTGGGGGGTTGGCTGGCTTGTGAGAGGGGAGGGGGAGGGCGCTGCGCGGGGGAGAGGCGGTTGGGGGTTGGTGTCGAGGAAGGAGAAGTTGCTCATTTTCTTTGGGGGTGGTGGAGGCGAGGCGCGGGGCGATTGGGGTGAGGCGTGGCTTTGTGGGGAGTGAGTGTTTGGTGTCGGGTTGGTGTTGGTGTGGTTGGTTGCTTCGTTGTGAGGTTGTTTGGGGGAGCATGCAGCGTGCGTGGTGCGTTGAGCGGTGACGCTGTCGTTTGGGATATTTCCCGTTTCGCTGTATCCTGCGAGGAATTGTTAATCTGGTGAATTGGATGCCGAGATTGGCTTGTGAGAGCTTCGATGAGAGATGAGATAGATTGTTGCGGCGCATTCGGCGAGGTTCCCATCTCCGAGGTTTTGCCGCTCGCACTACGACGAATGGGGCTTAGTATCCGACGACTCCGACAGCATAGTCCGGAATCGGAACTGCAACGATGCTCCGTTCAAGTGAAGGACGTCCAGGCTCCGCATAGTACAATCTTCCTCATAAATCAACTCCAACACCATGACCTCCACACAGCAGCAAGACATAAAGACCTGCACCGTCACCAGCGGCTTCACTTACTCCTACACCTACATCCCTGCAAAGGCCTCTTCCCCGACCTTCCTCCTCCTCCACGGCTTCCCCAGCGCCGCCCACGACTGGAGAAAAACCATCGCAGACCTGTCATCAAAAGGCTATGGCGTCCTCGCGCCCGATCTCCTCGGCTACGCCGGAACCGACAAACCCGCCGCAGTAGAAGAATACGCAGGTTCCAAAATGAGTGCTCACATTGCAGAAATCCTGGATCACGAGAAGCTGGGCCAAGTCATTGGCGTAGGGCACGACTGGTACGTTTTTTCTCGGCCGATTGATGCAACTCTATGTGGTCTGGGCTTATGCGCGTTGTAGGGGTTCGGCGTTGCTGTCGCGTGTGTGCACCTTTCACCCGCAGTATTTCTCCTCGTTGGTGTTCATGGCGGTGCCGTATCTGCTTCCTGCTTCCTCAACCGATGGACCTGGACGCTATGAATGCCATGACGAAGGAGGTGTTTGGGTACGAGTTTGGCGGGTATTGGTACTTTTTCGCTGCGCCTGAGGCGGCTGAGTTGATTTCACAAAATGTGTGGGTTTTGGTGATATTGTGCCATTTTGTCTTTTTGGACTAATGAAAAAAACTTAGGTCGAATCCTTCTTGTCCATCATCTATCAGAGTGATCCGGAGATGTTGAAATCTGACTTCTGTCCTGTGGGCAAATTGAAAGAGTGGGTTGCGAGTGGCAAGACGGCGCCACTGCCTGCTTGGATGCCTCGGAGCGAATTCGAAGAGCATTGCAAGATTCTGTCACAGGGTGGCTTTACGGGTCCTCTGAACTGGTACGCTATGCTTCCAAACACACGCGTCAGCAAGCTAATAACATAATCTGTGTTACAGGTACAAGGCAGCAACGCAGCAAGTAGATAAGGAAGCAGAACAGCGTATTGCACTTGATACACTGCTTATTTCGAAACCTGTACTCTTTGTTGCTGGAGAGACGGATCCGGTCGGACGTCCGGAAGTCGCTTTCGATGCTGCTAAGCAGGGGAGGGAGAAGGGGTATCTTCCGAATGTGGAGGTTGAGGTTGTGAAAGGTTCGGGGCATTGGATGTTGCTGGAGAAGCCCCAAGAGGTGTTTGAGATTCTGGACAAAGTGGCTAAGAAGTTGTAGTCGTTCTTCGATCAATCCTCGAATTTGCGCATAAGACGAGTTGGAATGGACTGCTATTGGCTGCTTCGAATCTACGCACGCTAAGTAGCCAAATCCTCACCAAGTTACGGTTTCTTGCTCTTGATTTTTGTTATCACAAGAAATATCATCGAGGGTACCACGAGAGAAAAAGCCGACAAAGAGACGGTAGCCGCTCTTTGTGTAGTGCAACAAAATAGGGAACCGTCTCTCCTCCAAGCTGAAGCCTGGAAGAATTTAGTCAAGTGGTGTTGTCCTCGCAACTCCGGTTAACCGGTAAAAAGCAAAAGCGGCAGTGATAAGCCAGGCTGACTCTCCTCTGCACGCTTATCACAACTCTATCTCTGATTGGTTTTCAGTGTTGGAATTCCGGTGAAGCGGGGTAGATATGCAGGTTTGATAGGCTAGGTGTCCCTATGATTGGTCGGATCTAAGCAGACGTCGAGAATCTCATGCTGTGCCTGGCAACTGTCTGGTTATGCCTTCGTCAGCCTCCTTGCCCATGATTTTACCCCACTCAGCCCACTCCAATAATACCCCAAACATGGAAGAAAAAACATTCCAAACACTTGGAGAATATGAAGAGGTGCTCGGATTCACGCCTTCCGTTTGGCGATGCCAAATCGGGTCGCATGTTCTTCACTGCGTTGGGCTCACTTATTACCGTTCGGCAAGCTGGAAACGGTGAATGGTATCTTAGCAAGACGATAGATGACCGGTCTCTCCGGTTTCGCAAAGGCCAAGAATTCTTTATGTGGCTCGACGCTCCGGAAGAAGACTTCGATGACTGACCAGAAAAGAACGGTTGGGAGGTTTACGTACTTCGGCGCCGTGTAGAAGTTGGAAATGGCTACCCTCGCTGGCACTTGCTAGTTAAGAGACTACCGGGAGAAGAGGAACTGTACCAAAGGGTGGGCATTCACACGGACTTGACACTTCCAGACCTGCCCAAGGGCCTGCATAAAAAGACCTACGTGATAGTCTGATGTACATCTACCGCAGTATGCGACCACACCCACAGAGATTTGGAGACAATCAGGGCGAAGAAATGTCAACAATGAAAGGATCAGAAGAGGACTTCGCCAGTTGCGCGTTCATTCATTCATATCCCTTTCTAAGAATGGACAGCACAATCCCAATTTAGATGACCAAAATCAGTAAAGAAAAAGCGAAAATGGATGAAGCAACCTCTCCAAACATACTATGGTAAAGTAAAATAGCTTAGCTATACTTGTCTTTATGGATACGAGCTCTATAAAATGGGTTGGAGATCGTAAATGTGTGCGCATGTGAGTCTCGGTCGAGACTGGGTAAATACCATTAAACATGGCGTAGAGCTAAAGTATAACGCGACAACTGAAAAGCGCTAATCACATGACAGACGAACCATAAGACCTGCGTCTTATCTCCCATGTCTTACTCTTGAGTCAGTATTGCATTGCATTCTTCTACCAGAGTTCGACGAGAACGGCTACCGGACACATTACCTAGGTACTGGTTGGCTTCTTGTGTCTTTTTACTGACCACATAATGCCGTAGAAGAGCGCTGTGAGGTTGCCAAATTTACATCATGATTTCCTGTACGACCGTATAAGGCAAAGACGACAGAAGGACAAAAAAAAATTCTCCTCTACTATCGACAACAACATAGCACATAGAACAGCAGCGACAGCTTCCATGTTCTGCTAGTGAAAATTCCTCTTCTAATTAGAAATCACTCTTCAACAGTACCAATTTCGCCTCTTAAGTCATAGACCGATTCTTATTTTGCGTCGTCTTTATCCGATTTGAGTCATCTATGCGACCACAAATTATATAAGAATCGAGTTCTCCATGGGCAGGTGACGAAACCCTTATGAGGCGTGACCCTAATTTTTTCGGGCCATATGCGAGTCAAAAATAGACCAGATTCATGTGCACCAACTTTAACATGAATGGCACGAACTACGATGAAAAGCTCCAAAGTACGCGTCTCGCGTTACCTAAAATGGTCTTCTTGTTACCTAGCCACGACGAGGAGACTCGCAGTTACGTGGGTTCGCAGAACCTTCACCCAAAAGAAGAGTCATTATTCTATCCAAAGGAGCCATCCGAGATCGGCAGGCTAGTTTTTCAATGCAATAGAGAATTCGATCAGATCACAGAACATTATCCAACATGGGAGGGCGTGGCCGTGTTCTATAAAGCATATCCTAAATAGAATAGCTAGACCTGATAGTCAAGCAATGGTTAGAGTAAGAGGGACCCAAGAGAGATCGCTCAGGCTACTAAATAGAGTTATGTCTGTGGTAAACGAGCCATCAGTAATCATTGTGAGAACCTCTAGCTACGCGTTTCGCTATATGCTTCTTCAAAGTTTCTGCTCATCCGCAATCTCACAGAAAGCCTTAAAGAGCACCAGACCTTCTCCATCCTCTGCATCCGTCTCACTCTCGACCACCAACTCCGCGGTCGCACCAACGAAGAAAACATAGCCCTCCTCAATCTTTTCTTTCTTGGGACCAACGCTGATAGTTCCCTTGCCCTTGGTGCAGAGCACGATGCTCGGGCCCTGGATCGGATCGAAAGTAGCCTTTGCGCCAGTCTTGTTCAAGGCTGTGCGCACAACGGCGAATTCGGGGATCGGAGGGTCGTACAGTGTGGAAGAAGAGTTGGAACTGTACGCGGAAGCGTTCATAGTGGCGTACGGGTAGTCGGTAGGCGACATCTTCTGTTCGCTGATGGGAGCGTACGAGTACGTCAACATAGTTGTAAGGGTGTTGACGTCCTTGAACTTAGGCGTGAAGCCTGCGCGGACGACATTGTCGGAAGAGGCCATGCATTCGATGATGTCGCCAGATAGATAGGCGTGGATATCGTCTGCCTTGAGGAACATTGCCTCACCAACGTCAAGCTTGACGTAGTTTAGGAAGAACTGCACAAACAGACCAATGTCCTTGGGAAACTGGTCGTTCAGTCTGACGACCAAGTCAGCTAGCTCCTGGCCATCGTTCGAAGGACCACCTTCGCCTGCGAAACTTGCGCCTTCAGACTTGGCCGCTTTGAGAAGCTCTTCGGTTGCCGACTCAAGCGCCTCTTTGTCTACGTTCATGAGCTTCGTGAAGGCAGCCTGGAGGACCTTCTTGTTGGCCGTGATATCCTCTTCCTTGTCGGATGTTTCTTTGCCCTTGACGGCACTCTCGAAGTTCTTAGCTTCCTCCTCACCGACAAGTTTGCGGAACGAGGGGATATGCTGGAGGAAGTGTGAGATCTCAGCAAGAGGGCGGAATCCACAAAGTCCATCGAAAGCGGTCACTGCGATTGTCATTTCTGGCTTGTGATTGTCATCTAGACCGCGTTAGTCCGAATGAACAAATGCTCAAGATGCAAACTTACCAGGATAATTTTTGGGATCTTTCGCATGCAGCTGTTCCGCAAGCTTCTTGTTGGGATGCGCCTGAATGCTCAGAGCCTTGCCGATGGACAAAACTTTGAACAAGAATGGCAGCTTGTTTTCATAACGCTCTGCGATGTCCTTGGAAAGCAGAGCTTGATTCTCTTGGACAAGCTCCAGTAACGATCGCTGGGTCTCGAGGTCTTTCGAAGGCAGCGAAGGGTGCGTACCCATCCATAGCTTGGATTGTCAGCGGATTGATCACTACCAGACACATGAAAAGAGAGTACCTCGGCGTAGGGCTTCTCTTCTTGGATTGAAAAATCCCCAGTGGGTGTCGCGGCAGCAAATTTGGCCGCTGCAGATGTCTTTCCAATTTTCCCTGGCCGGCTTCAGCATTTTTTTCGGGATCTTTCATCTTAGGGCGGGGAATTGGTGCTTCGCCTTCCGGTGAGGGGACCCGTATCTGACATACCCCAGTCGTAGCTGTTGACGCCTGCGATATTTAGTCCACGATTAGATTAGAGGGAATGTTTGATTTAGCATTACCGCATTGCAGCCTGATAAGAGGAACTTGCAGAACCATAGTGGCAGTTGTTTGTTGAATGTGCCTTCGAAGGTTGGTGAATAATTCAGCCAACCCCGCGCTCTATGTGGAACCATGGATGGGTCGAATTAAGCAGCAGCTAGTCACCACACTAATCTACTTAGATGACTAGCGCTCTCGCTTGTGAGGCTGCTTCCCTTACCATGGTACTACTCGCCTTCCACTCATCAACGACTTCCCCTTCACACATCAATTTTGCCGCCCATGCTCCTCTTCCTCGCCCAGCAGTCGTAGCGCACAGTTTGGGAAGTGCGACCGCTTCGACAACATGGCGGCACGCAGCAGGCCCCGCGCAGGGCAGCTCAAAGATGAGATCGACGAAGAACGGTCACTGTGGAACCAGATCAAAGCCGACGGTCGGCGTATCGATCAGCTTATGGTAAGATGGCATTCTTTTACAGAAACATACTTCAGGATCATCTATCCGGCGCCTGGAACCTGGACGGCAACGAGGACGCAGAACAAACGCGGCCGCCTACTGTCCCCCAGCCTACAGCTCTACCACGACCAGCATACCAGAGCACTCATTTGGACGTACCGATTATCGCAACATATACCGGAAAAGGGAAAAAGAGAGCCGATGACGATGAAGCACAAGCGTCGGTATCCCGGTCAATGCCATCGCGGCTGCTCGCATTGCAACAAAATTCCTCGCCATTACCATCTCTTAAATCATCTCCGCCTGATCCTGACTTACTTCGAAGATCGAGGAGAAATGCAAAGGCCGCCCCCTCATCCGACTCGACCCTCCACTCACCAGAGACGACTTCCCAATCTCGGAGACAAGACCTAGGATCTCTTGGCCTGTCTAGGCACCAACGAGAAACTTTCACCATCGAAGAAGAAATGTCATATATCGCAAACCATAGCTCAGAGGTGCGAGCCCGCTGGGCTATGATTTTAGAAGGCCTTGATAAGCTCAAAGTGTTGCTGGTAAGAGAATGCCCACCTGCGGACCTCTCCCAGTGGACGGTACTTGCGAGTGGCAAAATTCGCCGATACGAGTAGAGCCAAATTAATCTTCTGGGAAATTGATCTTTCCACACCGGTTGCGCTGGAGGCTCCATCAATACCTTGCTAAGACCTCCGTTGTACTCAAGTGCACCACCTTCCAGGAACGGCCCCGATATACCACGACATACACGACTCGGCCAAACTTTCTTACGTTTCTCGATTTCAACTCTCTGTTTATAGTCATGCCGATGCTAACATTACACAGGCGCAATCAGATGCATTACAAGAGAAGATTGTCGAGCTAGCAGCCAAACAAGACGCCCGCAAAGGTACCCAACTTCTACCTCATACAAACAGGACAAGCTAACCCCCTCCCAGCCCGCGGCGAGACACCCTCCTCCAACATCGACAACGAGCTCGACGCCGCCCTCCGCGACAACATCAAAATCACCGAAGACATGCTCCTCCTGATAAAATCCGACCAAGGCAGCGACCTCTGCGAACAGCTCAGCATCCTCTCTGCGCTCCGCTCCGCCGACAACGACAGCCCGGCCTCGCGCGGCACCAACACGGGCAAGTCGCGCGACCGCGGCCAGAACAAGCGGAAGCTGACGGATGCCGCGAACGAGGACCGCGACAGCATCGCTGGTGATAGCCCCGCTGTTCCGAGCCCCAAGGTCGTCCTCGGCAAGGATAGGTTGATGCCGAAGAGTGGAGGGAGCAGGGCGGGCAGCGTGCCTGCGGGACGGGAGAGCAGTGTCAAGGCGGAAGATGAGAGCGAGCATGCAAAGGGTAAGAAGAAACGTTCTACTAAGAGTTCTTCGTCTTCCAGGAAGGGGGGCGCGGGCCCTGCTCGATGAGCCTGCCTGTCTGCTAGTCTTTCTACTCGTTTTCTCTTATACCTTTTCCTTCTGTCTGCTCTTAAGCATGCTAGATGGCGCATGTGCCCTGTATCTGTGTCTCTTCTGTATTTTCTTTCTCCCTTGTTACAAACAATACCCCATGGGCGGTCTCCTCTCAGTCTCAGTCTCAGTTCAGTTCACTCTCCATAAATTACCACCATATGTACCAACATCTCTTTCTCTCTCATTTCCACATCCTATTCCATCTCATCTCACCATCCCTCCCCTCCCCTCCCAAAACCAAAACACCCCACTAACCCCCCTTCTAGACCCCAAACAACGCCTAACCGTCAACACCGAAGTCCTCTACCGCGCGCCCCGCTCCCGCACGCACCACCCCCCAACCACAGAAGGCGAAGGCATCCTCTGCCGCGTCACCTCCGTAATCGGCGAAGGCAAACAACGCCGCTACGAAATCATCGATTCCGACCCCGACCCCCCAACCCCCAGCATCCCGTATCGCGCCTCCGTCGCGAATTTGGTGCCCATCCCGCCGCCGGAAGCGAACCCCGGACTGCCGAGTTTGGATACGGGGAGGAATGTGTTGGCGTTGTATCCGGGGACGACGACGTTTTATAAGGCCGAGGTTGTGGGGGGGTGGAGGGGGGTAAGTGCGGGTAGGAATGGTGGAGGGGGGAATGGGAGCGGGGCGGTGATTAAGAAGGAGGATGGTGGGGAGGGCGAGGGCGAGGCGGAGAGGGATCGCAAGTTTGAGGTTACGTTGAGGTTTGAGGGCGAGGATGAGGTGGATATGGTGAATAGTGTGGAGAGGAGGTATGTTTTGCTTGATAAGGCGTAGGGTGGGTGGGAAGGGGGGGGAGAAGTGATAAGGTGCAAGGAAGCGCAAAAGAGGCGGCATGGTGTGTCGCGTCGCGTTGCCTTTCGTTTCGTTTCGTCCGTTTTATTCTTCTCGTTCATCTTATTTTTATTTTTTTTGCTTATGGGTAGGAGTAGGATCCTAAATTGGATATAGGGGTGTTGTAGCGAACTGGTTATTCATGCTCTTGACGTTCATACTCTGCATACTGGCATTGGTTCTTCACTCTCGTCACCATGACCACATCTCAACACGTCGACCACAACAGAAAGAGTCTCACAGACCAAACTTTCATACACATATCCATAACATAGTCGTCTATCTACACGTTAGGCGCACTTGACCCATTCAATAAAAGAGGAACCGCGCGCCCAGTGGACAAGAGAAGAAGCTAACAATCTACAAACAAGAGAGGCATGCAACGAACATCATCAGGGGCGCCCCCGTCCAGTTCAAAAACCATCAAAAGCGGCGGGGGTATCACGACCTGTTCTGCCGCTGCCGAGCGAAGTGTAGCCGAAGAGAAAAGAAAGGGGCCTCCCTGCTCAGGCAAGCAGGACAGGCGTATTAGAATCGAGTATGGGGGAAGCGAGCGTAGCCATTACAAAAACCAAAGCCGAGGACCGGGTATATGCTGGAGGACGAACAAAGCTGATGTGCATGCAGTCGTACAGGGTGGACGCGAGGGGTCAACGAGGGAAGGGACTTATTTCGGAGGGAGCTTGACATTGTTGGAGAGCCATGCCTGGGGTGCGGATTAGTACGGAAGGTAGGAGAGCAAGGGATTTACATACCAGGCCCTCGAAAATGCCTTCGCCTGTTGTCGCGCAGCTGGGCTCGACTTTCCATACGTGGTCCTTTGCAATCTTCTCCAGCTGGAGCTTATCTGAGACTTCCTTTGGCCGCATAGCTATCTGATGTTAGCCCAAGCACCGTCTCACTCCTACAGCACAGTGCACGCACCACCGGGCAGATCCTGCTTGTTCGCAAACACTAGCAGCAGCGCGTCCTTCATTTCTCGGTCCTGGATAATACGCGCAAGCTCAGTCCGTGCCTCCTCGATACGGGCGCTGTCGTTGGAATCAATGACGAAGATTAGGCCTTGGGTTCCTACGCATATCATGTCAGCCCATGCCCTCGGCCCTGGACGCTCGCGCGGGAGAAGAAGAGGGTGGCCGTCCGTGTGCACTGCTGCTGCACTCGCACTCGCCTACCCGGAACAGAGTCGCGGCCCAGCAACATACCCGAGAAGTAGTGTCTCCAGAGCGGCCTGATCTTGTCCTGGCCGCCGACGTCCCAGACGTTGAACTTGGTGTTCTTGTACGTGACCGTCTCGACGTTGAAGCCGACGGTGGGGATGGTGGTGACGTCCTGGTCGAGCTTGAGCTTGTACAGAATCGCTGCGGGCGCGGGGTTAGCAGGCGTCCTGTGACGACAAAGCAGTGGGAGCGTGCTGGCATACTCGTCTTCCCGGCCGCGTCCAGCCCCAACATCAGCAGGCGCATCTCCTTGGATCCGAAGATCCTGTTCATCATCTTGGATATTTGGACACCCATTGTGCCTGTGTGTGTCGCGCTCCGGTGTGTGGGCGCGTGCTACGAGCCCTGGCTCGAGGTGTGTTGTGCGGGTTCTGGCGAATGGGACGGGCTGGGAGGAGGTAGATGGGTAGATTAAGGTATTCGATTGGGGAGTGCGGATGTGGCGGGCAGGTGGGTAGGAGCAAAGGGCGATTATACGCCCAACGGTGGCGTGGGGAGGGGCCTGGATGTATGAAGGGTCGTTGGCGATGATGGGGAGCTTCAGGGTGAAACGGCAACCGCGCTCGACGATCGGCGTTGCTGCGACCAACCGAAACGCGCGCCCAGCAATGCTTGCTCCTCGCCACCTTTGGCAGTGCGCGTCCGGGCAAAAAAGGGAGAATAGGGGCACCACCGTCCTCCATGGCCTGCTATTTGCAGCATGGTACTGAGCGCAATGGGTGCTTGCGCCGGTAGCTGCAGCTAGGGTACCACCGTTACCGTTCGCGTCACTTGCCACCGCCCGCAATCTAACGCTGCAGCCTGCAGGTACGCGCGAGCTCTCCTGGCACACCACACCTCGAGCAACGCACATCAGACCGTGACGCGCTGCATTGTCCAAAACACAAAACGATATCAAATATGGGTATGCCCTAACCTAGGGCCCACTCCCAAAGTCCGGCCCGTCGTATCGCTGACAACAGAAGGTTCCCGCCTAAGAAAATAATAAACAAGCGTACAGGCAAGATTTGGAAGTGCCATCAGAAGCCGTCGTCCATGTTCCTCTTCTTCTCCTCCGTCAACCGCTCCTGGTTCACGGCATGCCACCACTTGTGGCTCTCCTCCTTCTCCCCGGCCTTCTCATCCCACGGCTTGGGACTCAGGATGTAGTGAATGTTCTTCACCTGGTCATCGCGCCAGATCTTGTCATGCACGTCCTTGTGCCTCATCGTCTTCAACGCGTTGTAGATGTACGGCAACGCGACCCAGCGGCCGTGGAACACATCGCCCAGTAGCGACTGATCCGCAAAGTCATAGTTCATCGATGTCTCATTCGAGAGCTGGTCTAGGATGAGCTCATAGACCTCGTTCGAGGGGTTCACAACTTGGAGGCCGCCGTTGGGCATGCCGAGACCGAACGAGGGGGACGCGCCGTGCGCTTGCGCTTCGTCGGGCTTGTCATGCTGCGACGTAAACGCGCAGTTCTCTGGTATCCTATGCGGCGTCAGCCTCTCTGCCAGTCTGAACCATGTGCGTTGGCGCGTAAAAGTACCAGTCTTGGGGGTAGTGCGGCTTCTTGAGCGGATTGCACACGCACGCATGGCTCGCTGCGAACACCTTCTGCCCCTTGCCCGCCATACGCGGAGGATCCAACTCCATCTCCATGAGCTCGTCCATGTTCTTCAGCACCAGCATATCCGAGTCCAGCTGCACCACCCGCTCATACTCGACCAACGAGAAGGCCGTCAGCTTGCTCCAGCAGTCGTAGAAGCGCGGGTCGTTTTTGAAGTCCTTGCCCACCTTGGGCAGCAGGTACTTGACATGCTTCTTGGGTATGCCGCGTCTTTGGAGCGCCTCGTGGCCCTCTGGCGGGAACGTGTCTGTGTAGAGCGCAACGAGTGGGTACTTTGTGCCGTGCTTCTTCAGGCTGTAATCGAGCGCGAGAAGGCCGCTGAGGTACGCCGTGTTCGTGATGAGAGTCGTCCATACTGCTGTCGGTCAGCTCTGCTTGTTGTACGATCGATGCGCGCGTACCTTTGTTTGAGCCGCCCACGGGCGCATCAGAGTTGCTGTAGGGCGTGGAATCTTCCATTTCTGCTCTTGTCAATTACGACCAAGCGACCGCAAGAAGGCTATATCTATGTCAGTGCTGTGCGTTAGCAATGCAATCAAGGGAGCTTCATGTTTGCGACAAATTGCGACACATGCCGATGTTACGGTGGAGGGGCACGCATGTAGCACTAAGGTAGGTAGGGCCGGTAGGGTTGGTAAAATCGCAGCTGGACCCCTGCAAAGCGATCTCGGGACGCAGTCGAGATCGTCACCACTTGCGTCGGAGGCTTGCGCTTTTCCGCCCGAGCCCTTCCTTTTGGCTGGTGCAGTCAGCAGCAATGAATCAGCCATTCCCACCGCCAGGTACTCCTTCTACCGCTCGTTTCCCACATCCTGTGAAGCTCCGTCGCTGAAGCCGGCATGATCGCGCAGCAGCTGCCACTCCATCGGAACGAGCTCCCATGTCTGCCCCGGTGAAGACGCAGGCCCCGCCCGCGCTGGTCGACGTGCCCGAGCAGAATAATAAATCTGGCAGGTCGCCCAAGAACTACCGAGGCTTCGTGGCCGGTGTGTTCTCGGGCATTGCGAAGCTGTCGGGTAGGTTGCGACTCTTGGGCTGGATGAGACGGGAAGCTGATGGATACTTTTTGCAGTGGGGCATCCGTTCGACACCATCAAGGTCCGACTACAGACGACGGATAAGTCGCACTTCCGGGGTCCGGTCGACTGTCTGCTGCAGACGCTGCGGAATGAGGGCGTCAAGGGGATCTACAAGGGCGCGACGCCGCCGCTGGTGGGGTGGATGTTCATGGACTCGATGTATGGGCACAACGCAGCCGCAGAAGCTTGAAGAAGTGTGCTGATATGGACGCAGTATGCTAGGATCGTTGAGCGTATACCGCCGCGTCTTGAACGACAACGTCTTCCATCCCACGAAGTCTCCAGGCGAACAACAGAAGAAGCTTCCCGTGCTCGGCCACGCCATGGCCGGCATCATGGCCGGCTGGACCGTCTCCTTCATCGCCGGACCCGTCGAACACATAAAAGCCCGCCTGCAAGTGCAATACGCAGCCGAGAAAAGCAAACGCCTCTACAGCGGGCCCATCGACTGTCTAAAAAAGACCGTATGTGCTACTCCCCTCCCCCCACCAACACCCTCTCTCTAACAACCCCACAGTACACATCCCACGGCCTCCGCGGCATCTACCACGGCCTCAGCGCAACCCTCCTCTTCCGCACCTTCTTCTGCTTCTGGTGGGGCAGCTACGACATCTTCACACGGCAACTTCAACGTCGCACCGAGCTATCCGCCCCCGCCATCAACTTCTGGGCCGGCGGCCTCTCGGCGCAAATGTTTTGGATCACGTCGTACCCCAGCGACGTGATTAAGCAGCGCATTATGACGGATCCGCTGGGGGCGGGGCGGCGGTTCCCACGGTGGAGAGATGCGGCGAAGGCGATATATCGCGAGGGCGGGTGGAGGGGGTATTGGAGGGGGTTTGTGCCGTGTTTTTTGAGGGCGTTTCCGGCGAATGCGGTGGCGCTTGTGGCGTTTGAGTCGGTTATGAGGGCGTTGCCGGAGTAGGGGGGTGGGCGGGGAAGGTATTGTGGGTGGGCGATATACCCCTTTTGCTTTGAGGTTTTGTACTTTACTTTTCTAAGCGGGAACTCGGTCGGTGTGTATATGTAATGTAATGTAGACTCTACTCTTATAGATTTGTCGAGGGTGTGTGTGCATGAGTACTGTTGATGGCGTCGAGTTGAGTCGTGCGGTGGGGTGTGCTGTGCTGTGGTCCACGGGTGGGTATGTACTCTGGTAGCTCTTTCCCTTTTTCCCTTCGTCGTTGAGTCCGTCGCGGCTTCCCTTTCGTGTATTTTTTTTCTTTCTGTCGGCTAAACAAGGTTTCTCGTGGAGGTTCTTTACGGGGATATTTCTGTATTTATCTATCGCTTTTGGGTTGCACTATGAATGATACTCGACGAGCTCACTAATCGATTGAATGCGGGAGATTATCAGCTACGGATGTCGTTCCTGGTGTGTTGCGCATGTGAGATGGATGTTGATTGCGTGTCTGGTTGTTGCTTCGATCTCGTTGATGCACTTGTTGCTTGTCTTGAGGGGAAATGGCTGGTTCGTGGACTGCTGCTAGTCATTGCGACATTGGGGTGTACGGATTATACCAAGACACACTGCTCGAGATAAAGGGGAGACTTGCTGGTTGTGGTTGCGGTGAGGAGCAGCAGTCATGGGACTTGATGGTAAGCATGTGGTTCTTTGAGATGAGCTGTTGTTTGGTGTTTTGGCCTTGTTCTTGGTGGAGAGGTCACAGGTGGATGGTCACGAACTTCGTCGACTGTGATTGTCGAGCATGTTGACAAGCAGGAGTAAGGGTAGAAGAGTGTGAGATATCTGTCTAGAGTGGTATCTAACGCGTCAACTTCGTACTGCAAAGTTGCGAAGGTACTACTCTCAACCACCTTCTCCTCTACAAATTTCCAAGGTACTTGTCCCAGCCACTCCAACCTCATGGAGTCCCCCGAGAAAAACACCCCCCTTCCGCCCGAGGCAAAAGAGAGAATCAGGGATCACATATTGATCAAGCCCTGCATCGGCTGCCGCGATCCCTCACATAGATGTATCGATTGCCCGCAGTACAACATAAACACTGGAGTTTTAAGTAATGTGCCCAAGAACCAGCAGGATAGTGCGAGAGAGTTCCTGCACAGTCTCAAGGGCGCGTGGGTCATGGACAGTAATGATCCACAATTTGACAAGGCAAAAGAGAAGGCTAGAAATCGACCTGCACCGCCGGCTCAGGCTTCAAGCCAGGTCCCGACTACGGCTTTGACTTCGGTCCCGACTATGGCTTCGGCTTCGGCTCCAGCGGTGGCTCCAGTGGTAGAATATTTCTGGTATTGTTGCAACTGCGGCTACGGACCGTTCAACATGAGTCTCTACACTTCCTGCATTTTGTGCAATAGCCACCGCAGATGCGGAAACTCTCGTATAGAGCAGGCCTTCGATGCTGTATAGGGCAGATCGTCAACTAAGAGCGTGGCACATTCGGCAGCGGTTATCGCAGCATGCTTTGCGGTCTTCGAGTTTACCTCAACTACACAGGTGAGACGATGGTGGAGAGCAAGAAGGTATTTTGCCCCGAGGATGGGTAGGTATGTTGCTAGGGAGGCGTTGGAGGATGAGAGGAATAGGCTGCTTGTGCTCTTATAATAGACTGTGTATTGAATGGGAGGACTTGGAGTTCAGGTGTATTTTTCTATGGGCTGTTTTGGGTATTTTGACTTTGGTTGGGGACGTACTTTCTCTTTGCTTAGAGTTCGTTTTGAAAGCTGCGCGCTGTAGGGAGGTTTTACTCCATAGCATTCTTCTCATCTAGCACATAGAATCATAATCGACTTATCTTAAATAACAGACATATTGCAGATTCTGCGAGCTGATAAGTTTACACATATTGCCGATGGTAGGTCGGATATGCTATAGTATAGCTATTTTTTCACAAAAGTACAGTGACTTCTCAAGCATTCTCAACATTGCAATCACGACGTTCTATGTAATTGTGCGACCATGCTACCCCTCATGCAGGATACATAAAAAGAATCGGGATTTACAGCAGTTATAATACATCCTATCCACTTGTATAGGTAGTATTGTCCAAAAATGCATTCAAATTAGAGATACTGGTGCCACGAAACTGTAAAAGCGATCCCTGAAATCTTCTCCTTTTTTAACTCACTGTGCTTAGTAAAATGTATGTTTAATTTGACCTTTTACAAGTGTTCCCTTCCTCGATCACTTGCAATTTGTCGATTGTGGTGTGTTTCGTGTTTGTCTGACGCCAGAATTCAGTGTGCGTTTGTTTTTCCTTTGTCTAAAACAGGAAACATGCGTCTATCGCGCGACCATTCTGCTTGTCAATATTTGGTCTTTGTTTTTATGTTTCCTAGAATGGTTTCGATTCATTTTCTTTGCGTTGTGCTTCTTTGATTGCAAGTTCTGTGCGGCTTGGAAGCGTTCAATTTTGTTTTGTTTGGAAAGCTTTCTAACTTCTCGTGTTTTCAACAGTGACAAAGCAGTCACGGGGGAATATTTTGGGTTTGACGATGATGATTGTTGTGACTCGGGAGGCTTGTGAGCTTCGCTAACAAGCAGCCGCATCCTTCAGTCGATGTTTTGTTGGGATTCTGCTTTGTTTTTGCCTTTGGATGTCATTTGCGGCTTCCATGTGAACTTGCAGCAATTGTTCAGTTGCACCGTTTTACTTGTTTTCTTCTCCTGAATGTTGCGGTTTCTACCGTTATTACAGAACTCATAGGCAAACCTCAATCGTCAGCTGAACATATAATGAATGGGCTGCGCCATCATCTAAGCATCACCATTCGACGCACGAATATCTTTTCCACTACCACACTTCAATATCCTACTCGCTTGTATCAAAATGGCAGAACTCAGTGATTTCAACAAGAGGAGAATCGATACGAACCTGCATAAGGCGCCATGCGGACGATGCTATGGGAACCACACCTTGATTGAATGCAAAGAAGAAGCTAAGCAGAATGGAAACGTCTGGGAGCTGATACCGAAAGGGCAAATCAAGCCGGCCAACGCTTACTTGAAAGACGAGCAAGAGGAGGAGAGGGCCAGACACTCCGGATCTAGTGACAATGTACAGGGCAGTGAGGCGGTGGCAGTAACCGGTACTATGGCAGGATTGAACATTACATCATCAGGTGAAGAAGAGGACCCAGCCGCCCCGCCGGGTCTTGATTCATCAGAAATACTTGAAGGACCGACTGACGAAGATCTTTTCGGCAAAAACTCAGGAACAGATCAAGCTAAACAAGCCACATCAACGACGCTTGGGCCCACATCTACCAATCCCGAGCTCGATGAGTTCCGAGAGGAGTGGATACGAGAAAAGACCCC
This sequence comes from Laburnicola sp. JP-R-44, assembly GCA_009805535.1. NCBI lineage: Eukaryota > Fungi > Ascomycota > Dothideomycetes > Pleosporales > Didymosphaeriaceae > Laburnicola > Laburnicola sp. JP-R-44. The sequence continues at coordinate 1,872,578 of SELF01000042.1, forward strand.
AAAGGACAAACAGCCCGCAACAGATCAAGCCGCTTCAACAACTCAAGGGTCTTCACGGCTTTTGCAGGATTTCAATGTCAGGAACAAAGCCATGGTTGCAGGTGTGCCATCTGGTATGGGGTTATCAACCAATCAAGCCGCCCCGACGACGCAAGGATCTACACAGGCACCACTAGGACGACCCGGCGTGTTTCGAGAAGTTGTACGTGAAGCTCCGCCGCGAGATCAGCCTGCCCCTGGTGTGAGACCGCGGCGCGGTGATCTCACAAAGATGCCAAATACTATCGTGCCCGATTCCAGTTTAACTCTCAGGTTACAAGCACTGGAGGAGGCTAAATTGAAGTTTCCCCGGCGGGAGGTGTTTGCGCCCAAGGACTCTGAAGTATACACCAATCATTTTGAAGTCGACATCTCGAAACATGCACATGTGTTCTACAAGTACACAATCCTTCCAGCCTTCCCGTCTTTGAGCAAGAAGAAGGTCAAAGATATAATAAGGACTGCTATCGAAGAGTGTGCATTCTTGAGGTCAAACCAAGCAAGTTTTGCTACGGACTATTTCAACACAATCATTGCATGGACGAATTTACATAGTCATATCTCGGAGCCACCAATAGGTTCCGATACCGGCGGGCCGGGTTCTGAGTGGATTCTGACTACTGTTCAGGATGGTGCGACACCTAGACCTCTATCAATCCGATATGAGGGCACAGTCGACATCGCAAGTCTGGCTGGATACATAACTGCTGACAGTAACTTTGCAAGTGTTGACCTTCAGCCTACGATAACGGCCCTGAATATTCTCATCTCCAAATGTTTCGCTGAAGCGACTACGAATACGTTTCAAACTGGAGCGAATAGTTTTTACATGAAAGACTCCTATGAATCACTGAGCAATGGTGGTAATGGTCCCGGCCGTCGGTACTGCGGTTCGCTTGAGACTTCGCGAGGGTTCTACTACCAGGTTAAACCTGGTGTAGACAGACTTATTCTCAACGTCCAAACACGTACAAGTGCTTCCTATCGTCCCATCCTGGTCAGTGACCTCATGGGGGATGGCCAGGCTTTTGGTGCGAACGAACTGGAAAGCGTGCTGAGGGGCGTTTATGTTCGCATAAATTATGACAGGGGTGATCCCAATGATTTAGAGGAGTTCACACGATTGAATAGTGAACAATCCCGTGCGAAGATGATCCAGGGTCTCGGCGCATCGGTGGCGAATCAAACTTTCACCAACAACGCTACCCCGCCTCAGCGAATTTCCGTTAGGACGCATTTGGAAACAAGTAAGACTAGTCTATTATCCACGGCATATGCATTTGCTAACTATGTTTCTAGCCCAAGGAATCACATTGAGATCTCCAAACTTGCGGGCAGTGAATCTTGGGTCACGACACGACCCGAAATGGTATGCTCCAGAGCATCTCAGCATCATTCCTTTCCAGTTATACCGAGGATTACTACGATCAGCTTGGACAGCGGGAATGATTGAAACTGCATGCATCCACCCCTACGACAATGCTGCCTTGATTGAAAACTCAAGCATGGAGACTTTGGGATTCCTCCCGAATTCCACTGGCAGTCAGCCCCTCGTAAGTCATTTGCAGTCCAAACCAGAATTTATACTAATAACACCTCTGCGCAGCCCCAATGTCCAGTTCTCCTCATAAACACAAGCATGATGAAGATACCTAGCCGCATACTGCAATTCCCGGCTCTCAAATACGGCGTGCCTACTTTGAACGCACCGAATCGCATAGTCACCGCTAGGAATCACTGGAATACAAGGGGTATACCGCTACTCCACCGCAATTGGCAAGTAACGAGGGTGACTCTGTTGATCGATCAACGCTTGCGAGAACCAGACCGTGTGGGAAATTGGATCACACAATTCAGGAATTTCGCTGGTCGACCAGTTGGAGCGAATGTCAACTACAGTATCGCCGATATGGTCACGGGTCGCATCGCCCGTATCAACAATCCTACAGTTCGCCAACAGATGTCCGCCCAGATGAGGCTACACAGGAACGAAACTGACTTGTTTCTACTCGTGCTGGCCACCAAAGACGCTGACGCTTATGCAAATTTCAAGGATATTGCTGATCGTGAATTGGGTATTCACTCAATTTGTGTCACGGAGAGTTCCCTCAGGGGTAATCTGGGCGACAAGATAGGTGGCCTGATGTTGAAAGCGAATTTAAAGACCAGGGGCGCCAACCACACCATCGACAGCACATTGCTGAGAAATACATTCTCCGATACGCTGGTCCTTGGTGCTGATGTTACCCACCCGGGTCCAACTTCCATCGCAGGATGCCCATCAATTGCTGCATTCGTGGGATCAGTGGACTATGAAGCTGGACGTTTTCTCGGTTCGATGCGCTTGCAAAGCCAAGGCAAGAAAGAGGTATATTCATGATACCTTCCAAGAAATTGTGTCATGCTAACAGTTATAGATGATTGACGAAGTAGAGTCTATGGTCAAAGAGCGAATCATAGATTGGGTCCTCGAGCAGAAGGCCTACAAACTGAGCCATAACGAGGATCTGTTGCCAAAGAATATCCTCTATTACCGCGATGGTGTGAGCGACGAGCAATTCCAACAGGTCAAGGCGATCGAACTGCCAAAGATCCGCAGTGCATTCGTCGCTGCAGTGGATGAGCTAAAGAAGTTAAAAGGCCAGAATGGAATTCCAGCTGATACGAATTCGCAAATGCCAAATATCACGGCCATCATCTGCGTAAAGCGCCACAATGTCCGCTTTTATCCTGCCTCAGTGAATCCAAGTGACGGACAGGCGGAAAGAAATGGAAACTGCCGACCGGGCACGTTAGTCGATAATGTTGTCACCTCGCCCTTCTACATGGACTTTTATCTACAGTCCCATGCTGCACTCCAGGGAACAGCTATACCAGCACACTATTTTGTTGTCGAGAATGAAATGAACATGACTGAAGCCGATATACGCCAGCTGGTACGTACTACTCATCACAGAAATTACTTTTTATCACCGCTAATCACTCTCATAAGACCCACGAGCTATGTTACACATACGTCCGCTCGACAACTGGAGTAAGCTACTGTCCTCCCACTTATTATGCAGATAGACTCTGCGAGCGTGGCCGTCATTATCTCCGCGACTTCTTCGTGCGCACCGGCACAGCTACAGGCAATAATCTTCGCAATCAAGCTGAAATTACCAAGCGGAACCATGAGGACCAACTTCGTAACGCTAGAATGGCCCGATACGGTCCTGAGCGCCTGCCAAACGGCCGGAAGCGTATGCAGACCCATGCAGAGATGGTGGATGTGAGAAATGATAAGGCTCAGATCTCAGCTTCGAGCAACCAATGGGCAATGGGCCAAGCTAGGAGCGCGCTCTACCGTAATCCAAACACCCCGCGCAACCCGTGGCATGACAACATTAGTAAGACGATGTTCTGGATGTAAATGGGCGTTGGTTGAGGCGCAAGCGAGATTGAGATGATGGTCAGCTGGGTGGGCATCAGGTCGTGGAAAACTCCAAGTTCCTCGTTTTCCTTTGTTGTTGGATTTCCTATTTTTCTCTTCTAGTGGGACTTTCTTACTGTTCTCTATATTCGATCATAGAGTTTATTTCTTGTTCTGATTTATTCTGGGATTTGATAGACTTCCTTTTGTAGACTATGCTTTCTAACATGTATTCTGAAAAAAGAAATTTGGGTCTGGCTTGTATTCAACTCCATCTCATCCCTGTTGTCTTTGGAATCTTTTGTCGGACAACTTGCTGCCATTGTGAACATTTTATTCTTTCGCGCACACATGTGATTCTTACCTGCTACTAGTCCTAGGTGGCCGTCATGCGATCGGCCCTTTACAATCATCGCGTCGTGCTTCGGCTCTCCACTATAGCCAATCCAATTGAGCCCTTTTTTTAACGTACTTTAGCTATTAAACCTTAGTTGTTGTGCTGTTAAGTCTTATAATCTCTAAAAGGTTAGGTCGACTATAAACTGATATGAATGAATGAAAAAATGGTAACAATTCACGATAATCAGAATAGGCCAAATGGATAGCGTAGACTCTTGCCTATAAGCACCGTCGTAATCGTATGTAGAATTTGTATTAAACTAATCAGCCTCTTTAGCTAGGCTAATTGTAGGCTAAAGGTAATAGATCAGGAGTGAAAATCATCGCCAACCTTTCGGTATACGGTACAACGCTGTAAGGGAAAGCTGTAAAGGTATTAGATATTCTGCTACTAATTAGTTTAACAAGGATTCTAAATGCGGTTACGACGGTGCTTATAGGTAAGAGTCTACAGTAGCAAAATAATTGAATGATTTACGTTCTCAGTGTATTCTTTTATCTTACTATACGTTACACCCACCAACACAGATTATATAATAATCTACCTATATTTTCCTGTGTATTTCTATTTGGTTTACGCCTTATACAGGTCTCCTCACGGGCAGGTGAAGATGTGCGTTCCAAGGCACGTGCAAGGGTACGCCCGGTGTTGAAATCAGCGAATAGGAGTCAAGCAAACCGTATTCGGTACTAGCTTCCCCAACATCACTGCCCAGCCCACGGTGCCCTCACTCTCTCGTTTTATCTTGCTTCATGCACTATGGATCATTTCCGGCAAACATCCATCGACTCCTATCTCATCACACACGCAACATGAATCGACCTGCTCGTACCCCACAGCAGCAGGGCAGCAGGGGACGGACAGGGCAGGCGCAGCGTGGGAAGAACGAGAACACGCGTGCGGTCGCGTCGGAATCTGCACGCGTCCACAAGAAACGCGGGCCTTCGAATGTGCGCAACAACCGTGAACAAGCAACACAAGCAGAGCGCGACGGCAGCTTCAAGGAGCCGGATAACTATGATTTTGAGACTTACCTCGAGCACGGAGGACCGTTGGGAGATGGACTTATTATCGAATCGCCTTTTCCAGAGAAGATTTGGAGCGCTGCCGATTTGCGAAAAATGCGTTACCAAGGGATGGGAGCTAGATACGCGTCTGTCTTCCCGGGTGGCGTCTTTTTTGTAAAACCAGGTCACGTCGCAAGGTTTGAAGTCAGCAGCAGAAACTGCGGGCGTCCACACAACCTGTGACAGTCATCTTACACCTCATTTCCCGGTACCGAAATCAGAAGAAGAAGGAACTGGACGCACATTTCAGGAGCGAGACAGGCCGTCTCCTTGGCGATGAACGTATCTGCCGACTATATTCGGAACCCGATTACTGGAACAAGGATCCCAACCTGTGCGTAAAGATGCAAGAATGTATCACGTGCGACCACAGGAGGCGGTTTCCCTGCGACGAACTCAGGCATATTCCGGCGGGGTCAAGCGGATCCTTTCAGCCAATGTTCAGGAGCTGCGGGCGATGGGCGTTGAATGGACCATCAACACGCCTCCAACTTTTGTTTTTTCCAGACCTCTGATGATGTTCAGCTCATTGATGAGTCTTATTGCGATGTCATGCGGCGTCGCGATGCAGAAAACGAATCAGAAAATGAACCAGGAAGCGACACGGACCATGACCCAACTGGAGCAACCATCGCATTCAACTCCCTAGATAACGTGTCTGTGCGCGTGCCGAGCCACTTCGCGTGACGAGCCACCCAACACCATAACAGCTTATGCAAAAATGAAGCTATAGAGCCACCCACAATTAATATTATTACAGGATTTTCTAGAGGGGCACTAAATAGATCCTTGCGATTAATTTGCACTATTTATATCTGTCTAGAAGCTTAACGTTGCGGCCGCGACGTGTAGAGACGGTTAGGGCAGCAGATGCGCCCTCTAAGGACTCCTCAACATCTAAAGCATCAACAACACGTTTCTAATGTTTTCTGCTCTGTAGAGATGGTTGAGAGGCCTTCCTCTTACCCTTTTTAGATAACTGTAGAGCTTTTTTTACGTCGCAGGCAGACTTCTGGGCAGCGCGCTAAGCTGCCTTTTTAGCTCTCTCCTTCTCTCTTGCCTCCTTCGCTGCCTCTCGCGCAGCACGCTTTTCCTACTGGATTTTCTCCTTGTATAGTCTAGCTGCCTTCTTTAGCTCTGCTGTCTCTGCTTTTTAAAGCTGCTGCTCCTTATCCTCCTGCTCCTTAATAGATTAATAGACACGTGCCTCTCTCACCTTCCTAGGTAACCAGAACACTAACCCACTGTGATACTCCTTGCGCTGTTAGAGATCTAGAGCTTTGCCCTTCTTCTTACGCTTCTGCTTTATAGACAGTGCCTCCCTAAGCCCATCAATATTGTGGTGGAGTAGCTCATTTTGAACAGATAGATAGTGGAGCGATTAACGAAGCTTCTGCGTATCCTTACTACTCTGATCCTTAACTGCAGAGCGTACGAGCCTATCCACCTTTCTCTAATCATGATCGCTCAGTAGGGATGAGGAGCTTTCTCTTAATTCTTGAGATCTAGTGAATCTATTGAGGATTGGATCAGGATTAGGTGGTGATATGCCTATTGCTCTAAAAGAGCTAAGGATTGTTAATTCCTTAAAGGAGGCCTGCTATGCCTTCTAGAATAGTGGGAAGAAATTGCCCTTCTTAATAGAAACTAGGCCTTGGCCTGCGTTGAGGTATTTTGAGAGCTTAGCTAAGTAGGCAGTTGATAGAGGCTTAAACATTACAACGTTAAGTGGCTGAAGCGTATAAGTTGAATAAGGAGGCAGGATAGCAAGCAGGATCCTATGCTTATTACAGTAGTCGATGAAATCTATTATAATGTGGGATCTATAGCTGTCTAGGATTAGGAGCTAATATGCTTGTCGAGTCTTCTCTTTTGTACAGCGATCGAATACCTATTTAAGCTAGGCAAGACTAATATTGTTGTTCTTCTAGCTAGAGGGTGATAAGGTGATAAAGACTTTATGTTCTCCTACCTTAATATCTTCTACCTAGGCTAATTGGATGCCTTTGTTGGCAGCCTTATAGATTAGGCTAGGAGGCAGAGCAGATCTATTAGCGCATATACATGCTAGGAGCGTAATCTACGCGCGGTTTCTATTCTGGAGTGATGCCCTAACCTCCTTCTTCTCCCACATTCGTTGGCTAAATATTCTCTTTAATCTGCCAACAACACCAATTATAAAGCCTTTCTCATCCCATATTATAGGTATAACAAAGATCTATTTAATATTAATTAATCTTATTATGTAGGAGCTAAAAGTAGAGGCGATATTTATCCCCTAAATCAGCTTTGTGGCGATTGCTGTCCATGCCAAACTATCCATTACAAGATAAGATGAATGCTGTGTCGGTTGATAAAGCGGGTAACCCAGCTCTCGCTGACTGCCTCCTTGGCTACTGTAGAGGCGAAATTTCGTACCATCTCCCTAGTAGGTGGTATATGTCTCTCTGTGAGTCCTTTAATATATTTTACAAGCTCCTGCTCTTGCAGTAGGTTGAGTTTCTACTAGTTAATATTCTTAGCTTTATTTGGTGCCTAAACGCGCTTATGTCTTTGGGATACCGTATTCGGCCACTCAACGCACAGACCCCACTCAACGCACAGTTAACACTAAAAATCGTATATTTTCAACACCTCATAACTCCACCAATATGGACCCGATCGACGCAGCTGTTGAAGCTTTAAAATCCCTGGAGCTAGGAGAACGTCCTAATATATCCCAGGTTGCTCGGGAGTACGGCGTTGAGCGGTCGCGGCTCTCGAAGCGCTATCGAGGGGTTCAGGGCACCTATGCAACTCGGGCCGAAAAAAAAGCGACTCCTCAACAATACACAGGAAAAACAGCTACTACAGTACATTGATAAGCTGTGTGTACAAGGCCTACCCCCTACGAGAGAGATGATACGAAATTTCGCTGGAGAAATAGCATATTAAGAGCCAGGAAATCACTGGGTTAATCGCTACATTACGCGGCATTAAATTGACCTTATATCGCGATGGATATCTGGCATCGATAGCTAGCGCTATAAAGCCGATTCAGCCTTTAAATACGCCCTCTATTTTAAGCTTTTAGACGATAAGATTAAGCAGTACAACATCGCACCGTCAAATATATACAATATGGATGAGAAGGGCTTCTTGATTGGGGGGTAGTGTCAAAAATGAAGCGCGTGTTCTCTCGACAGCGATATGAGCAAGGAGGGCGTCAAGCAGGTACTCCAGGACGGCAATAGAGAGTGGATAACGACGATAGCTTGTATATGCGCCGACGGCAGCTCTCTCAAACCTGCCCTAATATATTAGGCGGCTTCTCTGGCAACATCTAGGACACATGGCTACAAGATTTCAATCCTCAAGAGCACCAGGCCTTTTTCGCCTCATCACTATCTGGATGGACAAACAACGAACTTGGGATTGCCTGGCTTAAGAGGTGCTTTTAAGAGGAGACTAAGAAGAAGGCAAAGCGCGACTATCGACTCCTAATTCTTGATAGGCATGGCTCACACGTTACTATAGAGTTTATCGAGTTCTGCAATTAAAATCAAATTCTCCTAGCTATCTACCCGCCGCATTCAACTCATACGCTACAGCCTCTAGATGTCTGCCTTTTTAAGCCTCTTTTAGCTGCATATACAAAAGAGCTCTCTGAATTTATATACAACAGCTAAGGACTCACATCTATTACTAAGCGCGACTTCTTCCACTTCTTCTATATAAGGCATACAGAGTTGCATTCGCTAAAGAAACAATTATTAACGCCTTTAAAGTTACTGGCATCTCTCCGCTGAATAGCAACGCTATATATTAAAGAAATTTAAGGATCTAGAGCCTAAGAGGCTATCAAGCAGCGATAGCACGTCGTCAGTACTCTCTGCAAGCGATTGGCGTAAAATTGAAGGACTTCTACGACAGGTAGTTGAGGATCTTAATGATAAACGCGTCTTGCAGCTGTCTCACACAATACACGCAATAGCGACTCAGAAACAGCTTGTCTAGCACGAAAACGATCGCCTTAGAGATGCCCTTTTTAATGAGAAGAAGCGCCGTAAGCGTGGCAAGGCATTACTACTTGAACCCTCTGAGAATTACGCTGGCGGCGCCGTCTTCTAGTTGCTATTAAAAGTTGAGGCTGCCCGCAATCGCTAGGCTGAAAAAGACGCTAAAGTAGAAGAACTACAACACTAGAAGGAGCGCGACAAGCTAGCTAAGGAGCAGAAAAAAGCAGGAGAAATAGGCTATGCTTAAGTAGAGGGCGCAGAAAAGGATGGCTGCAAAAGAGGTTAGGTTGCAAGAACAGCAGAGGAAGGCGGCAGAGCGCGAAGAAGATCTACTTGCGCGCGCAGCTGAAAAGCAACTCAGGACTGATATACAATTGGCCAAAAAGGGTAAGGCGCGTAGCCTCGAGGCTCCTGCACCTCCTGCTCATGTTATTGAGGACCTAGAGGTTGATGTTGAGGATCTATTAGTTATTGAAGGGGTGGTGGAGGCATCCGGCCCATCAACGCGCACTCGCAAAGTACGCCTCCTACAGAGGTATCACACGTAGTTTATCGTTGCCAATCGATTTATCAAGCTTCTGCAAATGCTACTCTAAAAAATCTAGTGATTTTACGATATATATAGAGCTCTGCAGCTTCAAAAGTAATAGTGGTGGCTATCCTCAAACTGTGCGTTGAGTGGGGTCTGTGCGTTGAGTGGCCGAATTCGGTAACGTAGTTCAATCTACACCATAGGTGGCAGCAATATTTCTGTACGAAAATAATTCCCCTAGATTTAAAGATTTAATAGCTGCAATCGCATCCTCGATTGCCCCTATATTAGTGGAGTTATGACGCGTCAAATTCAGGCGATTATTTAGCGTTTTGGTGTTGGGTGGCTCGGCACGCGAAGTGGCTCGGCACGCGCACAGACACGTTACCGTGTCCGTGCGCGTAATGCCCGGATTCGCGTAATGCCCGCGCAACACCAGAAGCGCTCTATCAGCGATCAGGCAATAGAACACCACCACAAATCAATATTATCACGAGATTTTCTAGAGTAGCACTATATCGATGCTTGCGATCAATTTGCACTATCTATATCTATTAGGAAGCTTGACGTTGCGGCCGCGGCGTGTAGATCTGGTTGGGGCAGCAGATGCGCCCTCTGAGGCCTCCCCATTATCTTGAGCATTAACAACACGTTTCTGACGCTTTCTGCTCTGTAGAGCTGGCTGAGAGGCCTTTCTATTACCCTTTTAGGATAGTTGTAGAGCTTTTTCAGCGTTGCGGGCAGACTTCTAGGCAGCGCGCTGAGCTGCCTTTTCAGCCCTCTCTTTCTCCTTTGCCTCCCTAGCTACCTCTCGCGCAACACGCTTCTCCTGCTAGATTTTCTCCTTATATAGCTTAGCTGCCTTCTTCAGCTCTGCTGTCTCTACTTTTTAAAGATGCTGCTACTTATCCTCCTGCTCCTTAATTAATTAACGAACACGTGCCTCCCTTACTTTCCTTGGTGACCATAAGATAGCCCTACTATGATAATCCTGGCGCTGTTAAAGGTCTAGAGCTTTGCTCTTCTTCTTACGCTTCTTCTTAATAGATAGCGCCTGCCTAAGCCCATTGTTGTCATGCTTAAGCAGCTCATTTTCAACAGATAGGTGGTGGAGTGATTAACGAAGCTTTTGTGTATCCTTGCTACTTTGATCACTCACTGCAGAGCGTACAAGTCTATCCATCTTTCTCCAATCATGATCACTAAGCCCTGATAAGGAGCTATTGCCTGATTCTTGATCCTGGGTGAACCTATTAAGGATAGGATCAGGATTAGGTGGCGATATACCTGTGGCTCTAAAAGAGCTCAGGATAGTTGATTCCTTAAAGGAGACCTTCCACGCGTTCCAGAATAGGGGGAAGAAGTCGCCTTTGGTGATAGAAACCAGGCCCTAGCTTCTATGGAGATATCTTGATAGCTCTGCTAAGTAGGCTATTGATAGAGGCTTAAACATCGCAACGTCAAGAGGCTGAAGCGTATGAGTTGAATGAGGAGGCAGGATAGCAAAGAGGATCCTATGCTGATCACAGTAGTCGATAAAGTCCATAGTGATGTGGGATCCATAGCCATCTACAATTAAAAGTCAATATAATCGGCGGGTCTTCTCTCTTTTGTGCAGCGATTAAATACCTATTTAAGCCAGGCAAGCCCAATATCATTGTTCGTCCAGCCAGAGGGTGATGAGGTGATAAAGACTTCTTGTTCTCCTGCCTTAATATCCTCTACCCAGCTTAATTGGATGCCCTTGTTTGCAGCCTCATAGATAAGGCTTAGCGGCAGAGCTGATCCATTAGCGCAGATACATGCTAGGAGCGTAATCCATGCGCGATTGCCATCCTAGAGCGATGCCCTAACCTCCTTCTTCTCCCATATTCGTCTGCTAAATATCCGTTTTGATCTACCCACGATACCGATCAGGAAGCCTTTTTCGTCCATATTGTAGATATAACGAGGATCTATCTAATACTGATCGATCTTGCTGTGTAGGAGGTTGAAATAGAGGCGATATTTATCCTCTAAATCAGCTTTGTGGCGATTGCTGTCCATGCCAACTGTCCATTGCGAGATAAGCTGAATGCTGTGTCAGTTGATAAAGCGGGTAACCCAGCTCTCGCTAACTGGCTCCTTTGCTATAGTAGAGGCGAAGTTCTGTATAAATCTCTCTAGTGGGAGGTATATGTCTCTCTGTAAGTCCTTTGATATATTGTACGAGCTCCTGCTCTTGCTGTAGGTTGAGTTTCAGCTGGTTGATATTCTTGACCTGCCTGGGGCGCGTTACCCCTCGATGCCTTCGACCCAACGTAGATCGTTCAAGCCCATGCCTAGCAGCAACTTCTGTATATGAAAAATCTTCTCCTGGTTCTCGCGATTCTATCTCATCAATCGCAGCCTGATATGGATCCATAATGGTGGAGTTATCGCGTGCTGAAGTTAGGGTGTTTTGGTGTTGCGCGGGCATTACGCGAATCCGGGCATTACGCGCACGGACACGGTACATGGGGCAGAGCCTGGGCTGGAGAGAAAGAACGAGATGACGTGACCGCGGTTTTCTTCGGCCATGACTTCAGAATCCGGGAGTGAGTATATTCTTGCTGCTCTGCTAGACACAGTTTTCTATTTATTGGAACGTAGAGCTGACCTGTACAACGCAGTGAGCATCTCGTCGCCATAGCTACCTCCAAATTCTGCAACAAGCTTCAAGAGATAAAATTTGGGGACACTGACACCGGTTATGGCACAGGTATATCTGATGGTGCCATCAGTACGCTCGCGCAGCAGGCCTGTCCCCGACTTGTCGAAGTTTGCTTCGTCTCCGCTGTGAGAGTTTCCGATGATTCGATCCTGGTGCTAGCAAAGCACTGCCCGCGGCTCGAAGCAATCAGCATAACGGGGAATGACAAGATCAAAGGCAGTATCAGGGGCAAGTGCTTCGAACAGCTAGCTTCGAATGAAGATCTTCTGCCTCGCTTACAAGACCTGGATCTCGACACGACCAGCCCGTCGCGTATAATGACAGGAAAATCAGAACGCTTTCCAGAGCACGACCAAGTCTGTGCATTCGCGTTGGCGAAACCGTGGGTGATGGACCTGCGGCGCAGATGGTTGCCTCTATGACTGGAGGTGAGAGTATTACTACGTGGCAAAACGGGAGGATGGTGGCTATGGACGTGGATTGCGGCATGGGAGGCAGGAGAAGCTTCCCTCTCTACGACGATTACGACGATTGGGATCCGACGCCGTCCGACTGGGAAGATAATTCTAACTATGCCTCTAATTCTGCAGTTAATACAGAGGACGACGAGGATGAGGATGAGGAGGAGGAAGAAGACGAAGACGACGAGGAAGAGGAAGAGGAAGAGGAAGAGGAAGAGGAAGAAGAGGAAGAGGAAGAGGAAGAGGAAGAGGAAGAGGAAGAGGAAGAGGAAAGCGACGATGCGCAGGTCTAAGACTTGGACGCTTCGTGCTCTAAGTTTGATATTTGAGTTCGGCACTACTCGTGCCGAAACCTCCTATCCCCGCTGCATTTGACGGCTTCATAGTATTTCTGTCGCGGCTCAACCTTTACCCTGTCTTCACCTCAGCAGCAGTTCTGCCCTTTGTCGTATCTCTTTTTGTGCGACCTTTTGTGTTGTATTTACTGCATTATAATCTGTTCGTTAGTCACATTATCTGTAAACGTTATTCATTCACGACAATAAAGAGCATCTGGGACACCCAAAATGCAGGACCGCTCAGAACGACACCGTAACTTACAGATGTTAAGATCTAGTGACACAGAAGTGTTATTGAAGCCAGACTAGTAATCGAGTGCGCCATTTGTGTTTCATCTTGTAAAAACGTCCATACCATGCCGAGTTCGATCGCCTGAGCATATAGTCTACGTTATGACTTGTGTCACAGTCATGGAAGGGTCACCTCGGGCACCGTCTCTCATTTCCTTTGCAAACAACAAACAGTCCGTCTCACTTGGAAGTCTCGCGAGCAAAACCCGCTTTCAAGATTTACTATCGTCTGTTTCACCGTTGCTAGTCTCTCGCGCTTGTCTCTCAAGACAATGCCGTAGCTGCAGGCTGTCTTTGATTTCGAGCAAAACAACACAACTTAAGTCAAGTCAATATGTCAAATATGCTATGTCTCGCCGCCGCTTCTTCGACTGAAACCATGTCGTAGACTTTTTTTTTTTACAACGCAAACTAATTAAGCTAGCGCAGCCGGTTGTGAGACACCCAGGGATATGAGACACCGCGCAGAAATCCTCCACCCCTCAAAAAAAATCGCGATATCTCCACATCCACCCTACCACCAAAATGGCCAATCGTGAGGCAGCAATTCAAGCAGCTATTACCGATCTCAATGCTGGCGTTTTTCCTAGTCAACGAGCTGCTGCAAAGGCACACAACATCCCCCTAGCCACGCTCTCGAGGCGCGTACGCGGTTCACAAAACTGGCAAAACAGCCACGTATACCAGCAACGATTAACTCCACAACAAGAGGACTTCCTTGTACAATGGATACTTGAAGAGGACGCACGCGGGTATCCTCCTTCTCACGCTCGTACACGAGAAATGGCGAATCGAATCCTAAGGATGAACGGCGAGCCCACGTTAGTGGGTAAACACTGGATATCCCACTTCATCAAACGCAACCCACGCGTCGCCTCTATTGTGGGTAGGAAGATTGAGGCTGCGAGAGCTGAGGGAGCAACTCAGGAGGCAATACGCGAGTTTCTTGAGCTCTATGAGCAGCTCCGCGTTGAGCTGAACATACGCAATGAGGATACATGGAATATGGACGAGACTGGCAAGGCCCTAGGTGTATGTGCAAACACCAGAGTACTCGCAGACAGCCAGAAAACAAAGGCTTACTATCAGTCGCCAGAGAATCGCGAGTGGGCGTCGATAATCGAGTGCGTTTCGGCAATGGGCAAGAAGCTGAGGCCTGCGGTTATTTTCAAAGGCAAACACCTACAGAGCACCTGGTTTCCATTAATAATACCTGACTGGCTATACGCAACCTCAGAGAATGGCTGGACATCTAACGCGATTGGCGTTGAGTGGCTGCAACGCGTATTTCTGCCAGAAAAACTGCGCCCTCGGAGGATCGCTGGAGGATGCTGATTTTGGATGGCCACGGCAGCCATGTGGACCTAGACTTCCTGTGGATCTGCAAGCAGAATAAAGTCAGGCTTCTATTTCTCCCTGCTCACTCATCTCACGTTCTGCAGCCCCTAGATCTCTCTGTTTTCTCAGTAGTAAAACAATTCTATCGCCAGCAGATCCAGGAGTTATCACACCTTGATGATGCTGCCCCAGTCAAAAAGGAACGCTTTATTACTGCCTACCACGTTGCCAGAGAGGGTGCAATCACTGAGAGAGTTATTCGCGCTGGATGGGCTACTGCAGGCATCTGCCCATTAAACATTGAGCGAGTAATTAACTCATCTCAAGTCGCTCGAAGGCCTGTTACGCCACCTCGCCAGAATCAAGCTCAACAACCAATCGAGAGCTATCTCTCTACCCCCCGCGGCCCTCGTGATCTGTTTATAGCTCAGCGAGCGCTTCACAAAGAGCAGAGTATAGGCCGGAAGGTTCACCAACTGTTTGAAAAAGCTGGCAAGGCAATTGCAGTTGCAAATACTCGCTCAGTAGCGCTAGAAGCAGAGAACAAACGATTGCAGAGCCAACTTGAGGCTCTTAAGCCTCAAGCACCACGAAAGAGGGTTCGTATGGACCCAAATCAACGCTTTGCCAACGTAGATACGATTAAGATAGCAGTAGAGGCCTCTAAGCTTATAGAGCAACAAAAACAATAGTCCTGACAAAGAAAAGGAGGCAGAAAAACTAGCAGCAGAAGTAGCAGCTAAAACTCTGCAATCTATGTGTAGTGAGTGGCAATTGTAATTACGCTGAATCAATTATCGCGATTTTTTGAAGGGTGGAGGATTTCTGCGCGGTGTCTCATATCCCTGGGTGTCTCACAACCGGCTGCGCTAGCTTAATCTTCGCGAGTTTTAGGACGTTCCCGCGATGTATAACGTATTGGACCACCGAGCTGGTCAGTTTCTCTTGGCAAAGTTAATACTCTAATAACTTAATAAATACTTTATAGATTAATTTAAAAATTTACGTATAAGTAGACTTATATATAGGCTTTCCATTACAGAATTAAAATAGTAATATATATTTATTAGCTTAGTAAGATATACTAATATATATATATATATAGCTAGCTCGCTTAAGCTTTTAATCCTAGCAACTGCCTTTATATATACTTATAATAAATTATAATACTTTTTAAATAGGTTTATTACTATATAGTAAAATGTTATATAGATTACTAGAGGCTATAGCTTAGTAATACTAGAGATATTATAATAAGAATTTTAATACTAGTAAAATTTATATATATTTATATTATTTCTTTCGCTTTTTTTGTAATTACCTTTTTCACGCTCTTTTTGATTACTAAGCAGGAGGCTCTGCCTTTTTTGTTATATTATTTAAGATGAAAGCCTTTGTCGTGCTACTCCTAGGTAGTTAATTTAACGCCACATATTATTTCTTTAATATTATACTATTTATATATACTATAGGTATATATATAGAAATTTTATATTAGCTATTCTCTTTTAGTTTCTATATATATTAAGATTTTATTAAATCTAGTATAAAGTTACTTTAAGATTTTAGTTATTACTAATAATATACTATAAGTTATAACTTTTTATATTTTTATAGTACTATTACTATATTAAAAATATAGTATTACTTTAAAATTAGTAATAGCTGTAATATATTCTATTAGTAGCCCGGATAGATTAGTCCGCTAGATAGATTTTACTAAGACTACAACACTTTACTATAAATTATAATATCTTAATAATATAACGCGTTATTATCTAATTAAGAAGGAAGAATTAAGCTTGCCCTTTACACCTATTAGAATAAGCAAATTTTAAGCCTATAACGCGCTGCTATAGTATATAATATCCTAAAGTCTATACTAAGTAATTAAATTAATAGAATTACTGCCTAAGCAAATACACAATTAGGCATAGCAAAGCTTACTACAACTAACTAAAGAGCAGACGCTTATATAGTATATTCTTAATCTAGATTTATAAGAATTTGCACCCTAGCTAGATAAGGTAGAAGATATAGCTAATAAACTACTAGCTACGCGGCATAGAGACCCTATAGAATAATACTAGGCTTAGCACTTTGTAAAGCGCATACCTAAGCTTAAAATAGCTTTTAATTAAGTAAAGGACTAATAGAGAATACAATAGGAAGACCTAGAGGTTATAAATATATAGTTTTAGCTAGTAGAGAACATAAAAGCTAAGTATAGAGTGTAGGATAAAGATCTATAACTTTAATAAGATAGGCTTCTAGATAGGAGTTATTAGCTTAATAAAGGTTATAACTAGTTTAGAAAGATATTCTTAATCTATACTTATTTAGCTAGGTAACTATAAGTAGGTTATAGTAATTTAGAGTATTTACACTATTAGGTATACTACCTTACTCTTACTTTTTATTTATAAAGGGCGAGTCTATATCTTAGTGTAGTATAAGGAGACTAGTATTCCTTACAATTAGAAGCTCTTAGTCTCTAAGACTAGCTAGACTAACAATAAGCTTAGAGTTGCGTAGTTAAAGCACTTTAACGCGTATATAAGGCCGCGCATAGTAGGGTTATAGAGATTACTTATTCTAGATAGCTATAAGAGCCACCACTCCTAGGATTTTAAGGATTATTACCTAGAATAGAAGATTCTAACACTCTATATGCCAGCGTACTTATCTTATATCCTCTAGCCACTTAATATAGTCTATTTTGCGCCACTAAAGCTAAAGTACTCCTAGCGCATATAGGACTTAGCGCGCTAACGCGTCTTTTATATTAATAAAAAGGGCTTCCTACTAGCCTTTTATAACGCGTTCTTTAATATGTTTATACTAGAAAACTATAAGAAAGTCTTTAAGGCCTCTAGACTTATTTCTTTAGATACGTTAGTAGTAGTAGATTGCCTTAATATGTGTATTTACACTCTACCTTAGGGTATCCTACTAAATACACTATAGTAAGCTAGGACCCTAAGTAATACTCTTAAGTTTAGATTCTAGTTAAAGCTTATACGCAACTCTTTTATTTAGTCTCTACCTAATACTAAATTAAGCTACTTATAGCTTGTAAAAGGTGCTAACTTATACTCTACTATAGTGTACTTTAAGAGACCTATATTAAGAAACTTAAAAAGCAAATTAAGGTTCTAATAAAGCAAAAAACGCGTAAAAAAAAGCGCATTTAGAAAGGTAGAAGGCTAGGCTTTACTTAGAAAGTAGATTTAGAAGTAGAAAGCCCTTCTATTAGGGTAAAGTTATTAAAAAGGGCGTAAGGTAGTAGTAAGGGAGAGGCAGGTTCCTTAATATAATACTATTATAGAAGGTGCAAAGAGCCTAGGCACAACGTAAGAACCTATTAGATAGATAAAGAGATAGAGAAGAAGTTAAATATTACTCTTAGTAGCTTATTTTTAGATAGTGTTAATAGTAAATTAGAGTGATTTTATTATAGGTTACTATAAGGCTAAAAATAATAGGTTAACTTTATTTTACAATAGTACGCACTTAGTAACTAAAAATTAGATAAAGTACTACTTAAGATATAGTATGCTTTACTATAAATTATAATAAGTATACTATATATTGCCTATATATAGTATAGTAGTGTTAGATATAGGGGTATTCTTAATGAGATGAGATGGGAAGTGGTATGGTTGATTGATTGATGTTTCTTCTTGTTGCATCTTAGAGAAGCTCGGCTATCGCGAGAAGTATCTATCTAGTGCCAAGACACACTAGTACTATTTGGGATAGTACAGGGGCAGTGCAAAACAGTGGTGCGCGCCGGCCTCTTTTAATTTCACAGTAAAAACACTATAATTTACACTAACTGCCAGTGTGTAAAGGCCATATGATCGGACACACCTACCCACCGTAATTCATAGTGAAATCACAGTAATTCACAGGGACTGTCTCTCTGACAAGTAGATAATATATTATATATTATAGGGAGTCTTATTGTAAGTTTACTACTAAGAAAGACTTCTTAGCTTTACGCGGCTGCTGCAGCCGCGCAAAGAGGCTGCACAACATAAAAAGTAAATTAAATAGTAACTTAGTATATTATAAGTTATAGTAGGTTATTATAAGTTACTATAAAGTAACATTAGTAGTGTTCTATAATAAGTTATAAGGGACCTTAAAGTTGCTAAGAAAAACTATCTGGCGAACTAATCTATTCGGGTGTCAAATATACGGGTATTCTTGATGAGTTGAGATGGAAAAGTGGTGGGTTGATTGATTGATTGTGTGTTTCTGTCGGAGAAGCTCGGCTACCGCGAGAAGTAACTATCTAGTACTAAGCCGCACTAGTACTATTTAGAATAGTACAGGGGCAGTGTAAAACAGTAGTGCGCCAGCCTCCTTAGTGTATTTCACAGTGAAATCACTGTGATTTACACTGATTACCACTGTAAGGGGCCATATGATCGTACACACCTACCCACTGGATTTCACAGTGACTGTCTATCTGACATCGGGCTACTAATAGAATATTTTATTATTAATAGTGTTTTTTATTAACCTTTTCTAAACTTTACTAGTATAAGAGTCTTTATTATATTATTACTAGTATTACTAAGCTATAGCCTTTAAGACTTTATATAACTTTTTTAATATAATAATAAGTCTATTAAAAAGTATTACAATTTATTATAACTATTTAAAGGTAGTTACTAGAATTAAAACCTTAAGCGAGTATACTATATCTATATTAGTATATCTTACTAAGCTTATAATATATTATTATTTTTATTACTATAATAGCTAGTATATATATACCTCTATCTATAGTTAAACTTTTAAATAAATCTATTAAGTGTTAATAAAGTTAATAAAGTTGTCAGATACGTAAGTATCTTTGATGAGATGAGATGAAAGTGATGGATTTGATGATGAATTGATTGTGGAGTGATTTCTCTCTCGGAGAAGCTTAGCTATCGTACGCAATATCTATCTAGCGCTAAGACGCACTAGTAATAGTGCGGAGTAGTGTAACAGTAGTACGCCAGTCTCCTTTGTGTATTTCACAGTAATCTCACAGTGAAATTACTGTAAATTACACCAACTGTCGTTATAAGAAGACTATGTAATCGGACGCACGTGACTACTAGATTTTACAGTGAAATTATAGTGATTTCTAGTAACCTAATATCTAACACACCCCCTTAGCTTAGATCCTTAGAGGGCTAAGCTAAACTATCTCTTGCGCAGTTGTACTATTGCTTATAGTCCAAAAGCTTCCATCCTGTCTTCTAACTTGTCAAGGTCGACCTCTTAGTTGGTAGTCCTTCCCCTAACGTCTTTAAGTCCTAGCTAATTCAAGAACTTAGTCTATGTGGCGGCTGGCAGAGCTTTTGTAAGACTATCTGCTGCCATTTCTTCTTCTAATTACTAGTACTAGACTTTAATAGCTCTACGTACTACTTCTTATTAAAGCCAATAATTGTGTATGTTAACATGCCTAAGCTTAGTTTACAATTTGGCGATTTCTTTAGTAACAAGTTAAATAGTTTGTTAGTTGTCGCAATTAATAGTAATTGTTAATAGCGACAGTTTAATCTTAAGTTTATTAATTAACTAAGCTGTAAATAGTGCCTCCTTTGCAACTTGTAAAAGTGCTAGCAACTTAGCTTTAGTTGTTAAAGTAGTAACAGTGTCTTATTTGTTTGCCTTTTAGGCGACAAGGCCACTAAACAATTTAATAATATACCCCTATAAGCTCTTTCTATTAAGGGTGTTGTCTGTAAACAACGCGTTGCTTACAATCTTATAAGTGTCTGCTCCTCTAAATCGTAGCCCTAGTGATTGGGTGGATAATAGGTATAGCAGTACGCGGTTAGCGGCGTTGTGATGGTTGTCGCTAGGGTTTAAAAGGAAGCGCGATAATTAGGAGCTTATAAAAGCTATGTCCGGGCGCGTAGTTACTACAGCGTAGAGGATTAATCCTACCTTCTGCTAGTACTAATTAATCTCTGCTATTATAGCAAGTCCTTTTTAAGGTAACAGTTCAACTGCTAATATTAGGGTATTGTGTTTAAGGTTGCGTTGGTTAATTAGACGACTAATCTTATCTACGTAGGACCTCTGTAATAACTAGAGTTGCCTATTAGCACGGTCTCTAACAACTTTAATGCCTAGGAACTACTATAGATCGTTACTACTAGTTAGGGTGAACTTTATATACCTATCTTTTTTATTACTGTATTAGTAGCGTGCTTTTGATCTTTTAAGTATGCGATAATAAGGTCGTCTATATAGAAGAAGATAATAATGCTGTCTTTAATTATACAGTAAGGTTCGTGCGGGACTGCAGTAAAACCGAGATCCTTAAGCGCACTAGTGAATTCTCTCTACTATAGTAGTGGTGAGATACGTAAGCCATACAGTGCCTTATGCAACTGTAGAATGGTGCCTCTTTAGGTATAACCTTAGGGCATCTGTATGTAGATTTCTCTGTCCAGGTTCGCGTGGACGAAGGCGTTAGTAGTAACGTTGTACTGGCTTAGCTCTAGGTTAAACTAAGCCGCTATTAATATAAGTAGGCGAAATAATCTACCTGCAAGTGTTGCGGTATAGGTATCCTGTGTAGTAAGATAGCGTTATTAATCTCCGCGCACTACTAGCCTTGCCTTACACTTCTATAATGTTTATTAAGTTTATAGGTATATACCTATATACAGTTAAGAATCTAGTAACTGTGTGATCGCACTAAGGCTGCAGGTACCTTGCTCTAAGACCTTATTTCTTTGTGACTTATTAGATGGGATCGCTCGGCATCCTTCTATATTTCGAACAACAAATAATTATCTATCTAGGTTTTGCATAATAGAGGTTCTAGCAGTTAATTTTAATAGAGTTTCTTGCCTACTGCGAGTATGCAATTAAATTAAGCTTTATTAAGTGGCTTCCCCTTATATTTGCCTCTACTTCCTGCAAGTGTACCTGCAAGGAAGGCGGCTGCCTATAGCACAGCGCGTTAATCTGGCTATAGTGTTCCTATAGGTAATTTTTCAATTTGGTCCTGTTCAAAACTCACTATTAATTAGGCAAGCAGTGCGATAGGCAGAGGTGTCTCTGGTGGTGTTGGGTAGGTGTAATTAATCTTCCTCCCTTAATAGTACCCTAGAGCACCCTTGTCCTCCTCGTAAGAGTTAATAATCAACTTATCCTCATAGAAAAACTCCGTATTTTTATGTTCTAGTAGTGAGGGCGGTAGCTCCACTATTCGGGTCCATGCAGCAATCTCTTTAGTAGTGCTATGCATAAGGTTGTCTAACAGGTCTTTTTATTTACCTAAGAACATTTAATTTTTGTTAAAGATAACGTCGCGTGTGCTAATAACTTTGTTAAGTAAAGGTATCTATACTCTCTAGATGTTTGTTAATTAATAGCCCACTAGATAACTAAGCTATGCCTTTAGGTTAAGCCTTTAGAGCTTGCTCTTGCCGCGTTTTATATTGTTAGTTAAGGCAAAAGCTTTACAGCTATAGGCTCTAAGGTAAGCCTAGTTTAGTTTCTTTAGTTAGGTGACAATTCTATTTTAGTAGGCAACTGTTGTAAAAAATACTTCGTGTGGTGATCGCCATTGATTGGCGTAGTTTGGCGTTTAATTATATAGGTATACGGCCGCTCGTGTAATCTCTGGCCATAGTGTCTAGGGGAGGTTGGCGTTAAGTCCCATTGCACGGCTCTTTTCCTTAATTACACCCCCTAAGCGTTCAGCCCCTCTATTTTAAGCTTAGGTATTAGGTGCTAAAGGCTTAATAACAACCCCTTTATTGACACACTACCTGTGAACGTCTTTTTTAACTAAGAAAATCTCATTGTTGGATTCGATAACTTTTATAGTCACCACCTTAAACTGTACTTTTATAAATAGTACAAATTCCTTTAGCAGCTTAATAATTGTTCGTGCTAGTTAATTGTCTTTAAAGTAGAAGTCCTAAGCTATGCCTAAGAAACAATTAGAGATAAGCATTATACTCTTTTCGCTAGTTAAGCTCTTATCTTTAAAGTTATAAAAGTCTATAGCGACTCTCTCTCCTAGGCTATTGTTAATTTGTCTAGCCTAACGTCTAATTTGTCGCCTAAGCTTTAATCTGCCGCAAGCGTCGCATTAGACCGTAGTTAACCCTTTAATACGTACCCCTTTACTGTGATTCACTGTGTGCTCCAGTACCTAAGGGCCTGGGTAGCCTAGTCGTTTGTGCTATGTAATGGCGTTCGCCTTCTGCGCTCGTCGTGCAGTGAGCGAGGTAAATTTGTGTGTAGCGTACGTACTATTAATCGTAGTACAAGTTAATTTTGATGTTAGTATAAACTCTAGTACCTATTAATTGTAGATTTCTTGGAGTTTGGCTAGGATTATATTGTCTTGTCTCCTAATTGTTATTAGGTCTCACTTAGTGTCCCACTAGAGGCCTTGCCTTTAGAGTAATCAGAAGGACACTAGGTTGCAAAGTAGACCAGGACAGTAGGCAATATTATCTAACCTTACTAAGCAATTTCCCTCTTTACTCTTAACGTAAAGATAGACACTTCTATATCCCCTTATCTATGCTTGTAATAATCCCGCCTATACAAAGTCTCCTAGCAACAGTAGTCGCTATAAGACGAAGCAATCAATATCATTAAAGATATAGCAGGTTGTGCTAGAATTAAGGATTACAGAGTTACAGAGTGGGTATGTATTTAGGTCTAAGTAGTAGGAGGCTGCGATAGCATTAAAACTCGCTAAAAGGACAGTAATCTGTCTGCTATCTAGTTATTTATTGTTAGTAATCTTAGTAATTCAAGTTAAAGTAGGGGTCTTTAATTGTTTAATCTTTAGTGTCTGTGACTTTTAACGCTTTACAGATCTTATGCACTCTATAAGCACACAGAGTCATTCTCTAACCTATATATTATAACCGCCTCTCTATAGTAGGCTTTAGTTTAAACTATTTAGGTCGTTTGTTAGGGAATGCGTAAAAGCAGTCTTTCAGGCTATGGCGTTGTTCACAAGCAGGGCACTTGGGGTTTAATCCCTCTTGGCCTCCAACTGCCGTTGGCTCATCGTCGGTGACTCGTACGGACTGCTTGGATTTGGCTTTAGGGTCAGCTTTATTGGCGCGTGATCTGCCCCGCTTGGGTGATGCTGCTTTATCCACAGGTTGGGCGTCCCTAGCTGCGGCCTAGGTGGTTACACCACCGTTAGCGAGATAGTCCTACAACAGCAAAGGCGCCCCTTTGTTTACCCTTAATTAGGTGCTGCATTATTACTATTTGTTCTCAAAAAAGTTTCACTATCTCTTTTCTATTAACGGTCTTGTCCTTACTTCCGTGTTTCACAAAATCTTATTTAACTAAGTCTAGCTCCTAAAGCTCTAACACACGATTATACTTAGCTTCTATAGCCGCATAATCGTACTTAGCGAGCCAGGTGTACCATAAACTAACTGATCTTATTAGTTTAAGAGCGTCTTAGTACCTGATCCTTGCTCTTCTTTGTTTATTGTGTTAGTTAACCCCAACTATTTTTGTGAGGTTCTTAATCCATTGTCTAATTAATTTACCTAGGGTGCAGCAATTAGACTATAAATGTGCCGAGGTGGTGGTTTGAATGAGAATAACCAGCTTATCTAGGTTCTCCTTCTCCTGTTCGTACTTTCGATCCAGGAGCTTGTAGATTTCGAGTTAATTCTTATAGAAATCGGTATCGATTTTGTACGCCTTTTCGCCAGCCGGCGATAGGTGCGACAGTAGCGATGGACGGGCGTTGTTAGTGTTTCCGTTGACGAAAGCGGGAGCTGGTTAATAGGCACTAATATTCGGTGCAACTAGCATGACCGGTTCTGCTATCGGTTCATTGTTGAGGGATGGGTTAATAAGATCCTATGCTTTTAACGACTAGGCTTGGGCTTTAATTTGCCTTAGCTATGGTGTGTAGTTCAAGTAATTAGTTAGGATCACTGTAGGATCCCTGTGTCGATAGAGACATGATTTTTTTTGGTTTAATTAAGGCAGTAAGACTCTTAATTGTCAGATACGTAAGTATCTTTGATGAGATGAGATGAAAGTGATGGATTTGATGATGAATTGATTGTGGAGTGATCTCTCTCGGAGAAGCTCAGCTATCGTACGCAATATCTATCTAGCGCTAAGACGCACTAGTAATAGTGCGGAGTAGTGTAACAGTAGTACGCCAGTCTCCTTTGTGTATTTCACAGTGATCTCACAGTGAAATCACTGTAAATTACACCAAACTGTCGTTATAAGAAGACCATGTGATCGGACGCACGTGACTACTGGATTTCACAGTGAAATCACAGTGATTTCCAGTGACCTGATATCTGACAAAAAGTATTAGTTTGGCCAAGGAAAAGTGACCAGCTCGGTGGTCCAATACGTTATAAGGAGTCTCCTCTTCGCCTCAGCTTCATTTCTTATCACCATCCTCTTCCACCATTCGGAAAAGCAACTCAGTTACCACACCACTTCTCAAAAGCAATCTATCTACATTACAATCAACTCAGCACACCACACATCATGCGTCTCCCACCAAGCTACCGGGACAAACTCGCAACAGCATTCAAGAACGACGACATGCCGTGCCTCCGATGCGACGCAGCAGATCACAGCATGCGTGCTTGCACGGCAGTGTTCGAAAAGTGCTGGACGAAGGTGCCTCGAGAGAAACCGCAAGATAGAAACAAGATCAACAAGTTGGAAGGGAAGATTCGAGAGATCGCCGAGCTTCAGGCGAAGAAGGATGTTCGGAAGCTACGTCTGTCAAAAGACGAGAACGACTTGGTTGCTAAGAAGGATGACTTTCAGAAGAATCTGAAGACGCTGCTTGATTTGCCGGAGAACATCGACTCAAATGTTGAGGAGAAACGCATGGAGGCCGAAGCACTGTTCAACGAGCTGATGACTCCATCAAGTACCGGTTCGGCATCCAAAGCTTCTGCGGATACATCCACTCCTGCAAGCACTAAGCGGGGCCCTATTCACACTTCGCACAATTCGCATTCGACAAAGGCTCCTACGAAACACGCATTTCCAAGACAATAAAAACAACAAGGCAGTAACCCTTGACTTCAAAAAGTTCCAGACACCAAACCAGTTCCGACCGAATATCAAGGAGAATGGCGTGTACATCCCGAAGAACCCCCCCGTAAAATTAGGAATTCCCTCTTCGCTCATGGTTCTGACGAACTATGTCCAGGTCAAGCAGGTCCCGCAAGACCTGTACGTGTATTCGCTTAGCTTCTGGCGTCCGCATCCAACAATAGCTGGTGCAAAAATTGATTACAACAAGAAGAATGTAATTAGTAGCATCTTGGAAGCTCTACTCGATAGTGGCAAACTTGGGCTCGATACATCCAGCAACACCTGGGCTACGAACTACAAAGACTTGTGGTGCAGCTCGCCACTACAGGACCATGACGTTCACCCTAGCGAGTTTTGGGAGAAAGACATTGATGCGTTCGAGTACACACAGCTCAACGGCAGGAGGGTAGACGATATGAGAGCCACGGTGAAGTTTTCGAACAAACTCACGAACATCGAAGCCGCACTTCGGCAAGAACACATCACGGACTTGAATGATTATCTTAGTGCTCTGAATGCACACGTCGCCAAGTCAGCCATAAAGAACAACCCAGAGGATGCGCTCAAGCAAGTTGGTGCGAACAAATTCTTCGTCAACTGCGGCTATGTTCCCAAGCATGAACTGTTGTTCGTACGGGGGATATTATTTCTCGATCCGGCCGACGGAAGGAGGTCCCCTTCTCAATGTTAACACCGCCACTTCTACATTTCTTCCGCCTATACGCGTCTCCGAACTCCTGAGGTTCTATGGTCTAAATGGGAAGAGATATGTGGAGTCTATGCTAAAGAATGCCGAGGTTCGAATTGCGTACAGCAGGAGAGAGTATGAAGACTTCAATCCAAATACCGAACTCGCGCGCAGCAAACGCTTCATTCAATTTGGGATTCAGGCGACTTCCCAGGAGTTCTGCGATGTGTTACCTAAAGACAAATCCGATCCCAACCAGACGCGACGTGTAGACCCCGGAACTCTGCGCACAGTCAAAAACTATTTGGAAAATGGTAAGTCATTATGTCAAGGCTATATTCAGTGTTGTTTTAATATTGTTACTAACCGTGCATATAGAAGCTAGTGTGAACTTATCACGAGAATGCGGCGACACAAACTCCGAGAAGCTGCTTTGCGTCAATGTTGGCAAGAGAGTGGATATCACTAAATCGCCCGAAGAACAGTCACTACAAGGTGCGATCTGGATTCCTGCCGGCCTCCTTGAGATTCTTCCCTACCAGCACATGGCTTCCACACTCGGTGCGCAGCACACAAAGGACATGATCGACTGCGCTGTGCGTCTCCCCGCCGCAAACGCCGGACTGATCGAACAGGAGGGCTTGAGTAAGCTCGGCATTACGCGTGCCTCATCAGACCTGGTAAGAGACCTAGAACAATGATCCCAGCTAGTAAAAGGCATGCTAACCAAACATACACAGTCGAAACAAGGCTTTTCAGTTTCTCCATCACTAGTCTCCCTGCCCGCAAAGACATTACCGTTCCCTCGACTAGAATTCGGACGACCACTCAAGTCTAAAACCACAGCGTCGCGTGATACAAAGCTCGTGACGATGCCACAAGCCTCCTGGAACCTCGGAGGTGTCACCCTGGCATCCACTCCATACCACAACAACCGGAAACTTTACGTGTTAGGATTAAGGGATTGTTGGCCCGCGGGACCAAACTTCGGAGGAGGTCGTGGACAGTTACAACAAGACAACACGGCCAACTTCTGCACGGAATTTGCAACAGTGATTCGGAATTACAACATCAACATCACTGCGGATTACACCGGCGTACAGACTCAGAATCTAGAGGCCGAGCTCAACACTTGGTTCGATCCAGCGTCCGGAATTAAAGCACATGATCTAAGCGTCATGCTTCTGAGAGAGAAAGACTACGATATTTACACCGCTATCAAGCGCAAGGGAGATCTCTATGCAGGCCGGTCGACTTTATGCGTGATCGTGTCTAATTACTCGAGGCAGAAGAGCGCCGCTAGACGGAATGACTTTTTTGGCAATCTCGCTTTGAAGGTCAACATGAAGGATGGGGGTAACAACTGGCACCTACAGTCAGATACTCTCTCAAAACTCCTTGGCGGCAAAGAACTACGAAAACAGACGCTCATCCTTGGAGCCGACGTGACACACCCCGGCTCTGGATCCCGACTTGGAGCTCCTAGCATCGCATGCGTTGTCGGCACTGTAGATGAAGAGTTCATGACGTACTTCGGCTCAATGAGACTGCAGGCTGGAAACCAAGAGGCAAGTTGCTCGCGCGATCCAGGAACGAAGAATAATAAGGTATGCTAACTTGACACAGCTCATCGACCAAGACCACCTCCGCAGCATGATCAAAGAGCGCATCTCAGCCTTCCGCAAGAAAAACACAAAGACCCTTCTCCCCACCCAAATCATCTTCTACCGCGACGGAATCAGCGAATCCATGTTCAAAGACTGCTCCACCTTCGAGATCCCACAAATCCAAAAGGCCTACACCGACCTCTCGGAGGCAACCCCGCCAACCTGCGGATAACCTTCATCGTCGTCGGAAAGCGCCACCACACACGCTTCTACGCCATGAAAGAGGGCGATACGTACAAATTCAACGACAGGAGCGGCAACCGTGTCGATAACGGCAATCTCAAGCCGGGTCTGTTGGTCGACAGCGTAATCACGAACCCCAGCCCGGATAACTTCTTTCTACAGTCCCACTGTGCGATCCAAGGGACTGCTCGCTCGGCGCACTACCATGTCCTCCAGCAACCCGACAAGCGACTCCCGGATATATTCCACACCTCACGCACCTCCTCTGCTGCACCTTCGGTCGCGCGCTACAAAAGCCGTTTCCTACGCGTCTCCAGCCTATATCGCTGATAGTAAGCATTTTCCATCCCCGCGCTTCTCTGCCACCAGCTAACCAAAATGCAGGGGACTATGCGAGCGCGGCCGCGTCTACCTCCGACCGTGGCTGACCAACCCCCGCATGGAGCCCACCTTCAGTCCGCCCGAAAGATGCCAAGAATCCCAAGAAGCCCATGGGCAAAGACGACTTCAAGATCTGGAAAGCTGAAAAGGCTAGGATTCTAGCAAACACGCGTACTGTCTGGGGCCCGCATTACGCGCCAGAAGCCATCCAGGGTGCCGTGCAGAGGCTTAACCCGTGGCATCCGAATCTGGACGAGAGCACCTTCTGGATGTAGGCGGTGCTGACACGGTTCTTTCTTTCCTTTAATGTTTTTCTTTTTCTTTGCTTACCTTCGGATCTCAACGTAAGTCGGTTGTAGGATAGCAAATCTCCATCTCGGACCAGCAATATGTAACGTCAGACCTCCATATTTCCTTCCCCCTTATTGTTTCCACAATTGTATTTCCAACATAGACTTGTCTTTATAGATTTCTTTCCTTTCTTATACTACTCGGGGCGAAATTTCGGATCACTATCTGTATGCTGCCCTAGTACAAGGAATCTCAAACGCGAATTAGACTTGACCTCTTATCAACCCATCACTATTCTGCACTACCTACTTTCAAACATAGACTCATATCAGCCCCAAGCCTTCTATTAGCGTAGATAGTCTCACATTTTCACCTCTTCTCCAAAATCGTGATTTAAAGTCGCCGAACGTCGCTACAACGGATTTGAAAGTCACGCCTCTGATGGACCGTGGTTGTGCTCCTAAGCCTCATAAATTTGCAGCGCGTATTGACTATGAATATCGGAGAGAAAATCTTCGCAAACCTTTCGGGTAATGGGAAAACGCTGTCATGGAAAGCTTTTTGACTATGAATTTGTTCGGTGCAAAAGTCGGGGATATGCTTGGCAGTCGGCGAAAATACCGTGATTCTCCGTTTTCCCACCCAAAACGCGTACTTCGCGGTTATAATCGTGACAAAGGTGCATTCCGCTCGTGAAAAAGTCAGTATTGAGTGAGGCTGTTTTCTGGCTGTGAGGGCCTATACTGACGCGTTTTTTGGTGTTGTAGTTTCCTAGCAGCCATGTACAGAGCTCACGGAGTCTCAAACTATGCCCGCCCTCCACCTAAGGCCGCGAAAGGGCCTGTCTATACAACTTAGGGCCTCTCTACCCGTACGCGCCTGAATATTCACCACTTTCTAGAGTTAGGCTAGAGTATTAACGCGATTGCCTCTCGTAAGCTATATAGTCAGCACGCTGTCAGCAACATAATAAGCAACCTAAAGACGTACAACTGCCTGTGGAGGCCTATACAAGGCAGAAATAGGCGCGCCGTCAAAGATATCGCGCGAAGATGGCGAGGCGTTGTTTGGAGAGCTGGTCCGTTCTGGCTGACTATACCATAATGAGATCGTGAACTGGCTAGCTATAGAGAGGGGCGTTTTTGTGTCGAGGTCAACTGTAACGCGCTACCTGCAGAAGATAGCCTAGACGCGTCACACGCTAAGGCCGTTTTCTATCGCCCGTAATAAGGAGCTCCGCGAGAAATACCTAAGAGTTATGTCTCAGTACGTACAGGAGCAGCTGGTGTTTATTAACAAGTCGATTTTCAACAAGAAAACTGGGTGGAGGCAGGCACCACGCGTACGGCCCTGTTGGCTCTGAGGGCCGTTACGCGCAGGATATTCAGCGCGGAGCAACGTGGGCTATCCTTCCTGCGTACACTGTCAACAACGGCTACTTGCCGTGTACAGGCTTTAAGGAAGGCTATTACAACCGTGAGGAGTTCTTATCCTAGATTCAGCATCAATTACTGCCTACTCTGCGTCAGCTATACGGAAATCAGGTTATAGTGATTATCCTTGACAACGTTTTCAATACACACCAACGACGATATTGCACGCGTTATACGCGACGCTGGCTATATAGTTTAGTACCTACTACCGTACTTACCTGATTACAACCTAATTAAGCTTACTTTTAGAGTCTTAAAGGCGTGGATTCGTCGTAATTACGTATATATAAGACGCTGTTTTGGGCCCTCACAGTTTGGAGAGTTTCTAAAGGCTGCTGTACAGGAGAGTAGGTGCGACAGGTTTGCGAAGAAAAACACTTTAAGTACGCTGCTGGAGGCGTATATATTGAGCAGGAAACTCTTGATAGAGTGCGTGAGGAGCTTCGTACAGAGCTTCTGTTTGAGTGGAGTGACGAGGAGGAGAGAGTGACAAGGGAGGAGAGCAGGAGTAGTACAACTATAATTATTACAACACCTATCCTGCAGTACCTGCAAGCGAGCCAAGCGACGTAGCAGCTTGATATAGGACCTTAAACCTGCGTATATCCTTTGCAAAGTGGCGAACAATTCCATCCTTTAACTTAAATTCCTATACGGCTATATTGCGTAAATCACCAGTAGGTTTAGACATCTCACGAAGATCGTTAATAGTCCATCTCTGGTCAACAGCAACGTCCCTTGCGCGGCAATACTCGTCAAAATCCTCCTTATCTTGCTGCGCAATCACCTAGTTAAAGAACTGACGCACAACGCTGCGATTATCCTTACAGCCTTGACCACCTATAGGACTTAACGACAGGCGATTTTGCTGGGTTGCTGTCGAAGGCCTAGTAGGCAAGGGCGCAACAACTGGCTGCTGAAGCAGAGGCTGAGGCCGGGGATGAGGATATTGCTGAGGGTATGTACGACGGCAGCATGTACAGCTGTTGCTAAGGGAGGCCCATACTGAGCTGACGACGTAGGTCTGCCTGGTATATCCTCTCTGCCCTCCTCTCCTCACGATCCTCCTGCGCGTCAATAACCTTCTGTAGTTGCGCCCACAGCTAGCTCTCCTCTACCTCTTTCTTTAAGCGCTTTAGCTCGTTACTTAAGCCAGAGCTGTCGCGACAACGGCGTTTTGTGTGCCTGTCAACGCGCAGCTTGTTGCCCGTAGTACTCCTCCACATCTCCACCATCTCCAGCGGCGGCTGCATGACGCTGACGCCCGATACGCCCTTAAGCAGCCAGTTTCCCCACACGGTAGAGTCGCAAGCACGTATTTCGAAGTGCTCTCCGCTCAGCCTGTTCACCCAACACCACTTCCCACGGTTGTCATAGAGCGGCTCGTGACAAATCCACCTGTCGTGGATTTGCGACACGCTCTCTGCGTGCGAGAAGATCCGCTCTGCGTTCTCCACAGCGCGTTGCTCCCTCAGCAGGGCATTAGTACGCGTACTCACAACAGGCGTAGGCGGGTCGGACGACTCGTTAAAATGACGGCCGCGAGGGAAGGCCTTCTCTTTAGCAGGTGCGTCAACCCTAGTCTCAACTTTGAACTCCACCTTCTGACAGTGCTTGCTCAGCTTTACTTAGCTGTCAACTGCCGATATTATGCGGTCGCTAGCCTTAAGGCTGAGGTCCTTAAGCGTGAGCGACTTCTATATGCCCTTGGGCTGCACCCGAAATATGACAGTGTGGCCAAGTACACGGTACTCGCGGCCCTCTAGCTTAGCTAGAGGGCTCTTTAGTATGCTGTTTACAACACTCTCTATATCCCACGCGAGAGAAACAACGCCCTCTCTCTAAAACTCTACTCTCACGGACAACAATTGCCTTGTTTACGCGCAGAGAATAGTCCATATCTATAGGGTACAAAGGACCGCGTACGGGCGACGATGGGAGAATTGGCGATGACAGAGGCGCTGTTGGTGGACTTGAATTGACCTCAATAGCCTCCTCTTCTCTTTTGCGCAACGCTGCTGACAGTACATCTACAGGTCTTACAGTAGACTTTAGTCGCTTCTTGGACAACTTTAACGGCTTCTTAGACACCTTTGGCGGCTTTAACGACTTCTTTAGCTGCGCTCGC
Organism: Laburnicola sp. JP-R-44; assembly: GCA_009805535.1. Lineage (NCBI taxonomy): Eukaryota > Fungi > Ascomycota > Dothideomycetes > Pleosporales > Didymosphaeriaceae > Laburnicola > Laburnicola sp. JP-R-44. The sequence goes on from SELF01000042.1 coordinate 1,905,017, forward strand.
GGGCGAGCGCGCGTAGCTCCACAGGCGCAACCTCAGTCCCTGGAGTAGCTGCAGAGTCCTCTGTTACTACCTGAGCTACTGGGTTTGCCCACACACACACCGCGAAACGTACGAGATTCCGAAGGCCGACGCGTATTACGGCGCGTACGAACACCAGGCGGAGAGCCAGCCATTTTGAGACTACAACACCAAAAAACGCGTCAGTATAGGCCCTCACATGTTTCACAATAGCCTCACCTGAAATACCGATTTTTTCACGAGCGGAATGCACCTTTGTCACGATTATAACCGCGAAGTACGCGTTTTGGGTGGGAAAACGGAGAATCACGGTATTTTCGCCGACTGCCAAGCATATCCCCGACTTTTGCACCTAACAAATGAATGCTTATCTGTGAGCGGACCGGGCCGGAGACGTTCCGTGAGGAAGACCATACATACTACTGATCTGCACTACGGGAATATGGGTACCTGGTAACGGAATATCAGAATGGGGAGGTGTTCAAGCCCAAGCCGAAGATTGCGGTCATGGAGATAGAATAACAAATGAAAAGTACGGCCACGAGTTAGAAGCACGGGTTAATATTAGTACAACGCTAGAACCAAAACCAAATAAACACCAAATCCCAACCCCGCCTTCACTTCAAAACCAAACCTACACAATTAACGACTTCACCCCCCACCAGCACCCTCTCTCTCGTCCCACTCCAACCCCAACCCACAACCACACTAACTCCCCACCCCATTCCCCACCCCCAAACAACCCCCCGCAGCCACCACCTCACCCACAACCCTCTCCTCATACCCCTCCTCCCCATTCCCAACCACAATCTCCCTCAACGCCCCCTTCCTCCTAACCCACCCCTCAACATCCTCCCTCACCCCCTCCCTATATCCCACTCCAACAAACGCAACCTCCCCCGGCTGCACGCCCTCCCGCACACCCCCGCCGTGCGAATCTCATCCAAAATAGTAGAAATGAGTGCGAGAGAGTGCGTCTCCGAAGCAAGATTGAACGTGATTTTCCTCGCATAGCGCGTATTAAGCGCATTAGCCGAGCGCTGTAGTTGTGCGGGGTACGCATTTAAGAACGAGGAGATTTCCGAGGCGATGGGGGCGCCGACGCTGAGGAGGAGGTTGAGGCAGAGGGGGAGGATGCCCTTGGCCCAGATGGAGTGGAGACGAGGCGGCTTGTCAAAGGGGCCCATGCCGGTGGGTTTGCGGAAATAGTTCATTAGGTTGGCGTTGTTGAGCTGGGAGAGGACGCCTTCTACGGCCATGGTCTCTGCAAGCGTCTTGAGCGAGGAGAGCGAGAGGATGAAGAGGATGCTGAGCTCGCCGTAGACGGGGTCCGGGACGCCGTTGTTCTGGATGGCGAGCTTGTCGGACCAGGAGAAGAGGCTCGTTGCGTAGCGGATGGTGTTGCTGTTTGCGAAGAGGAGGGCAGCAGCTGGGTCTGGGAGGTAGTCATCTCGGGGATGTTGATGATGCGCTGGAGAAGGGCGGTGAGGAGAGCAAAGTCGGAGGGCGAGACAGAGGAGGGATCAGCATGGAGTTGGGTCGCGAGGCTACGGAATCCTTTTGCTACCGTGTCTGAGAGAATCTCTAATAGTCGAAGCGAAATAGACCCCTCCTTTCCAGACTTGGATATCGTGGCACGGAAACTTGAGCGAAAAGACTCCTCGTTGGGGTCCACGTTGTCGGATGGCCCGAGAAGGTGGAAGTGGAGCGCGAGGTACAGAATCCGCAGCAACGAGCGGTAATAGTCGACGTGGTCGCTGGAAAATACGTTGTCGAAATCAGGCGTGGATGCACGAATGGCAGTCCAAATAGGAACCAAGAGTTTGCGTGCTTCCTCGGACTTGACTTTTGCTTCCACTAACTTCTTGAGCAAAGCAAAAGCGAGGTCGGCCCGCAGGACCATGAGCTGTCCAAACACAGCCTCCGGAAGATTCGAGCGCGCATTTGCCTCCATGCATCCTTTTACAACCCCAATCAGCAACGGAGTGATACGCTCGTCTGTCGTAATCGCTTGACTCAACTCCAAGGTGAGCAATTTCCAGCTTTGCAACAGTTGCACTTGAGAGTCGACTAGAGTAAGGTTCAAGTTGGCTCGTATAACTTCGCTTTCAAAGCCCTGGCCTGGCCTAGGGCCAGACCATCTTTTGTCGAACCCGAGCAGCTTGGCAGCCAAAGGGATATCGTAGAAGAAACTTGTCCCGTATGATGCAGGGTATAATGTTGTACGCTTCAAATTAGCCAGTGTGACCCCAGGGAATTTCTCCTCGATGTTCTTCTTAAGATTCGAATGTAGCGCGACGTTATAGGACGGCAATTCCAATGCATTCTCTTGGAAGTAAGTCAAACTTGATACAACATCTTTCAGCGGCGCAGGGTCACCAGCCTGCCGAGCGGTATGCAAGTACATTGCGAGAATCTCGGCAACTAGCGAAGCAAACTTGTTCTGCTCTGAGCGAAGACTCACTGCAAAGTCTGTCTTTGGATCGGGCTGTTTGGATATCCATTTCAAAAATGCCAGGAGTTGTTGAATGAAGTCTTTCCGCTGACGAAGGTCGCCCATCGCCCACGACCAGTGGTTCTGCGCAGAGGTTACAAACTCAAGCATCGCTGTCCAGAGATGCCATGGTCGATGTTGTGCGTCCAGGTCTAGGTCTAGATGAGAAAGAGCACCAAGCGCTCGAGAGAGGAGACTTTGGCTTCTTGAAACGTCCGCAGATGTCTTCGATTTGTTCCTCATCGTTTCCCGCGGCGTATTTCCGGTAAGTAGGTAAAGGGCGAACCATTGCTGCTTGCAGGTAACCACAGCTGTGAGCAAGTTCCAGACATTTTTCTGTGTATCGACTATCCTCAACGGTCCGTCCAGTTGTGATAATACAATCAGGAAATTTTTCGCGGTTCTCGAGCCCAAGTGCCCGAGAAGTGAGGGAGGCTCCTTGCGATCGCTTTGCTTTGAAGTCCCTTCAGCGCTCGGTGGTTCATGTTCTGTGATGCGAATTGCTCCGCGCACTAATGTTTCGAGCAAGACTACCACTGGAGACTTCCACACTTCGCTAGTCGCGTAGAGTCGCGCTAGAAGCGGTGTAGCTTTGAAGAGCTGCTGTTCAAGGTGCGTCCAAGGCTTGTTGAGTAATATTGCGACTCGTACGAGGATCTCTGAAAAGCGTAGCGTGGATTGTGTCTGTTGTTTCGACAACGCCGTCCAGCTGGTCAGAAGAGAGCTTCTGATTAAATCTGTCCCAGTCAGGAGAGAGGATAATATAGGATTCGTCGGAAGATTGTTTTCCGATTTTGAGAGGTATAGCTCGGTGATGTAATCAGCAGTTGGGCCGATGATTTTGGTCAGTTTTTGGGTCAATATTGGGGCGTCATCGACACTATACGCTAGTCGCAGAATGTTTGTAAACGTCTCGCAGATGCCAATATTGATCTGTAGCCGTTCTTCGGGTCGGCTATATTTCCAGCTCAATGAACTCTCGTATATGCTTGCAAGAGTACGTCCGAAAGTGAGGAGCGTGGCACTCATGATTTTATCAGATGTACCACTTTCAGATATGGCAGGGGCGTTGAAGCGTGTCAAGGCCCTGCTGGAGGACTTGCGAGAGACGGACCGGTCGACAGCATCGTCCACCAACGCACCGAACACCTGAATGCAACCAAGGAGAAATTGATAACGACCGAGGACCATTTCCGTGCTGATTAAAATGGTCGCGAGGCTGCCGCCGTTGCCGTCACCCTCTAACAACCGACTCCTGGCTATCCATGGCCACACTCTCTTGGGTGCGACCACGATTAGTGCCTGGAGGAAATGTGTACAAGACACCAGCAAAGCTAGCGAGTCCTCATTGTTGGGGATTTCGCATAGACTGAGCAGCTCTTGCTCGAAGATGGTGAGCACAATGCTGACAGTATCAACAGTATCCTGGCCGCGTTCCGCGCCGATATTCAAGGCTGTTAGTAGATCTACAGAGCACACTCCACCATCTCCTCGAGCTCGAGAAGCTTGCAAAGATGAATGCAGTAGGTCGGCAAAAACCTCAATGATCCTCGCGGCCTCATCAGTTGACGCCTGCTCCAGGGTAGCATACAGGAGTTTATTACTTCCATTCGCGTATGTCTCCAGGAGATGGCTCAAGTACTCCAAGCCTGAATGAGGGTAGCGCCACGAGGCAAGGAACGGTTGCACTCCGTCTTCGATAATGAGACCCTGGGTGTCTGCTTCGATGGCCATAGATGCTTGACTGATTGGAGTGGCATTCGATGAAAGCAGTCGCCCTGGGGTGGGAAATGCGCGCCGGTCCAATTTGATGAACTGGGGAAGATCTACCAAAAGAGCAACACGATTTGCATTGTCATCGGTCTGCTCTAACTGGTAGTCGACGAAGCCGACGGGCATGCGCTGTGTCACCTCGTTCATTCGAACAAGGTCATCGTACGCAGTAGGTTCTCCGTTTTCCTTTGGTTTCTCGCCCCTGATCAGCGCGCTTGAGAACATGAGAAGAGGTACCACTGTGTAAGGGTAGTGCTGTCGAGGTTTGTCAATCAGCAATGGCCGGAGTACTGCGTGGTCTTCTAGGCAGAATGCGATGATGGGGTCGGTATGTCGTGGCGCATCACGTGCGGTCCAATTCTCAAAGGTTCTATCCCCGATCAAGATTTGATAAGCTAACTTGACCAGGTCGCCGGTCAAGTCTAGCCCACCGCCACTCATGGCTGCGCGAATGACTTGCAGACAAAGCAGACGGAACCGGTCGCGAGATACTTGATCTACGACAGTCCCAAAGGCCGCCGTACCAGTATCAAGGAGTTGACCCATCAGATCCAGAACACCCAGCTCTGCGCATCTCTCCGCCAACTGTACAGAAATCTGCTTTTCACCCGTCTCGAGTCGTGCCAGTGGAAGTACTGCTTCCTCGAGTGTAGAAGGAGCGGGGATGATTCTTTTTGGATCAGAATCAGATTCCAATAAACGATCACGGTCTTCTTCAAGAATTTGGGCATATTCAGTCAGCCGCCATACGATGATGGCCCAAGCAAACGCGGGAGGGATTCCCGGGCTAGGACCCATTTCGGTCGCGGTGATCAGGCAGTTGGTAAGGCGCTCGATCAAGCTGGGATCCAGCACGTAGCAATCCGGGGCCCACTCGTTATACCTTCCCGAGTCAAGGTCATCGAAGATCAGTTGGGGTTTCAACACAGCCATGGAAAGCAGGGCGGCAAGAACCTGGATCGAGTGGATCAGAGGTAGATGGTCGTCGAACAACTGATGGTAAAATTAGCAGAAGGCTTCATGTAAAGGATGAATGCGGCTTACTACAGGGAAGACGGCGAAAAAGCCGACTTCGGCTAGGGTCTCAAACCATTGGTCTATGCTTTGAGTAGGAAGAAAGCCCTCGGTGTTGAGGTCCGCATGAAACAAAGCAATGTGGAGTGTGTGCATTAGCTGAGTGGTATGTCCCATGACCCATATACGCGGAACAGCGTCCTGAATTGAGTCGGGCAGGTTCCAGCTGCAGCCTTCATTCAGCGCACCCAGCGTCGATTTGACAGCCTTGATGCATCGGTCCAAGGCAGGTGCAGCCGAAGTTGTGCCCGTTTTGTCGTTCTGCTTGACGGCAATGGCCCGGCCGAGCTGCTCAAAACGGTCGTCGCCCACGCGGTAGTCGGGAGGGTAGGCGGCATTGATGCGCAAGTCTTGGGCGGCACCCCATGTCATGAGCAGCTGGCTCACCCTCAGAATGGCGGCGCAGGTGGAGAAGTATATGCCAATGAGCCTCAGTCTCCGCTGATCGGACGAATCGAACTGCGAAGCCGTTTGTATGCCTAGCGTCGTCGCGTTCGCAAGAATGGACGAGTTGGGGGCGAAGGTAGAGGCGCCCAGGTTGGAGAGTCCAGCGGCCTCGTGCACACTCACGGCCTCTTCCTCGGTCAGCCCGCTCAGCAGCTGGATCGTCGGCCTGCTCTGCCACTCCTGCACGGCCAGCCGCAATGCGGCATACTCTGATATTTGCGCCTCTTTCGACAACCACAGACTGTCCTCCTTGATCTCGTCTAGATTGTAGTGCTCATTCTGCGCAGGCGTGACGCTAATTGGGGCCGTGGCCGACTCGAACTTGCTCTTCTCCTGCGGCGCGGGCGGGGGGAACGGCGTCCATGGCTTGCTGAGGATGGCGAGGTTGGCTTCGGCGGTCAGGAACTCGCGCAGTGGCCGGCTCTTGGAGGCGGTAGCGGGGTCGCAGAGGGCGTTGTAGGCCGTCTCCCACGATCTGGCTCAATTAGCAGCTGGGTCGGCGGCACTGGGAGAGATATGCAGCTGGTAAACACACATGAGCTGCTGCTCGCCGCGGAAGCATTTGGCGAGGTCCAGGTCGGCCTGCGCGACGGGGGCCATGGCGGCCGCTGGGGTTGCGCGCGTGGGTACGAGGCGCTCAGCCAGAGTCCATCAAGGGAGCAGGCAGAGGTGGCAGCGCAGGAGTCTGCCGTGGGCGCATCAAGAATATCAGATTCACCGCCAAGCTCAAGCTTTCTGAGGATCGCGCCTGCCGCTGCACGGTGCACGGGCCAGCAACCCGCGTCCAGGGCATTTCGCGTCGGCCGGGCCAGGGACGAGCGCCGACGCAGGCCCGTATTGCCAGAGATGAGGGTGACTCACGCGCTGGACATCTGGCTTCATTGGCACCGCTCTGTCGCTCCTCTGTGACCGGCCTGTACACCCACATCTAGTTGTGCCAGCCAGCCGCACTGCACGCCTCGCCATGCCCGCGCTGCCCGTCATCGACCACTCGCCCCACCATCCCGAGGCCTCGCCGCCCATTCCCACCGCCTCCAACGTGATCCTCATCGACAACTACGACTCCTTCACCTGGAATGTCTACCAGTACCTCACCTTGGAAGGCGCCATCGTGACGGTCCTCCGCAACGATGAAACCACCCTCGACGAGCTCATCTCAAAGAACCCCACCCAGCTGGTCATCAGTCCCGGCCCCGGCCACCCTGAGAAGGATGCCGGCGTGAGCAATGCCGCCATACGCCACTTCAGCGGCAAGATTCCCGTGCTGGGCGTGTGCATGGGAGAGTGAGTGGCCTCGTGCGGGGTACGCGAAACACGACATTGACTTGGGCAGGCAGTGCATCATCCACACCTTTGGCGGCAAAGTCGACGTTACCGGCGAGATCTTCCATGGCAAGACGTCCCCGCTCATCCACGACGGGAAGGGCCTCTACGCCAATGTCCCCCAGGGCATCCCCGTCACACGATACCACTCCCTTGCGGGTACTCACCAGACCGTGCCCCAGTGCCTCGACGTGACATCCTGGATCGATCATCCCGAGGGTGGCATGGGCGTCATAATGGGGGTGCGTCACAAGGAGTACGTGCTCGAGGGAGTCCAATTTCACCCCGAGAGCATCCTGAGCGAGGAGGGCCGGCCCATGTTCAAGAACTTCCTGCGCATGCAGGGAGGCACTTGGGCAGAAAACGAACGACTGTCCAAGGAGGCACACGCAAAAGCTATCGGTGCCGTCCCCGGTGCAACCTCGTCCGATGGACCTTCCAAGGACAAGCAGACTTCGATCCTGGAGAAAATCTATCATCATCGCAAAGCTGCCGTGACTGAGCAAAAGAAGATTCCTTCACAGAGACCGAGCGACTTGCAAGCAGCATACGATCTTAACCTGGCGCCTCCTCAAATCTCATTCCCGGACAGGTTGCGACAGTCGCCCTACCGGCTCTCGCTCATGGCCGAGATCAAACGAGCTTCTCCGTCAAAGGGCATAATTTCACTGTCAACATGCGCCCCTGCGCAGGCCCGAACATATGCCAAAGCTGGCGCAAGCACCATTTCTGTGTTGACCGAGCCGGAGTGGTTCAAGGGCAGCATCGACGACCTCAGAGCAGTGCGACAGAGCCTGGAAGGAATGCCCAACAGGCCTGCTGTCCTACGAAAAGAATTCATTTTTGATGAATATCAGATCCTCGAAGCCAGACTCGCCGGTGCCGATACCGTCTTGCTCATTGTGAAAATGCTGGATGAAGCGCTTTTGAAGAAGCTGTACGAGTATTCGCGCTCTCTCGGCATGGAGCCGTTGGTGGAAGTCAACAACGTAGAGGAGATGCAAATTGCAGTCAACCTCGCCTCAAAAGTCATCGGAGTGAACAACCGTAACCTCGTCAATTTTGAAGTCGACATGGACACTACAAGCCGCTTGATGAGCATGGTACCCAAAGAGACGATTGTCTGCGCCCTAAGCGGTATCACTGGATCGCAAGATGTCGAACCCTATGCACAGAACGGTGTAGGTGCCGTTCTTGTCGGTGAAGCTCTCATGCGAGCCTCAGATACCGCGGAGTTTATTGCTCAACTGCTTGGTGGCAGCACACCGTCGAAATCAGCATCACCATCCTCTCCTCTGGTAAAAATTTGCGGCACCCGTAGCGCGGAGGCCGCCAAAACTGCAATTGAAGCAGGCGCCGATCTGATAGGAATGATACTAGCCCCGGGACTCAAACGTACTGTGTCGACGGAGACAGCACTTGCAATCTCCGATGTAGTGCATCAAACACAGAAAACTCACGCTTCGAAAGTTTCACCGACGGCACCTCACTCCGCGTCCGATTTCTTCAGCTATGCATCTTCACACCATATTTCATACCCTGGGCGAGCATTGATCGTTGGCGTGTTTCGCAACCAGCCCCTGGAATACGTGCTCGAGCAGCAACAGCTATTGAACCTAGACGTTGTACAGCTTCACGGACAAGAACCCATTGAGTGGGCAAAGCTCATACCAGTTCCTGTCATCAAGGCCTTCGGTCCGAAGGATATTGGTATCGGATTAAGAGGATACCACGCGCTTCCACTCCTCGACGCTGGGTCAGGAGGCACTGGACAGCAACTCGACCTGTCCGACGTGAACGCAGCTCTCTCTAAAGATGACGGCATTAGAGTTATCTTTGCAGGCGGCCTGAACCCCGATAACGTACAAAAAGCTCTGGGTGGGCTTGGAGAATTTAGAGCACGCGTCCAAGCTGTGGATGTGAGCAGTGGCGTCGAAGTAGATGGTCAGCAGGACCTAGAAAAAATACGGGCCTTTGTTAAGGCCGCGAAAAGTCTATAGATGGTGGTATAGATACGACCTAGCTTGGTATTGTAACGCGTCCATGAAAAATCAAATCGGGTCACGGCTCTCTTCCTGTGGGAATTCTGTCAGGCTTGTCGACCACCTCTTTGTTCTCTTCATTTCTCACAGCGTCTCATTATGTTGCACAACAAATTACCATTATGCGATGGCAGATGCTCTGAATTCCTCCTGCGGACGCTGTTTTGGTTGAATTTACTGACTGAGATTCCAATTCTACCTTTCTACTCGAGGGCCCAATGTCTCAACTGACAGCTTCTCCGCAGAGGTCAATTCATCGGATACGACTACCTTCGCTAGGTTCGTACATGCATATACGCGCACGAGTCTAGAGATGCTTCGCTCTGTTATGCCCAATCTGATACAACCCAACTATCTTTTACTTTCCCCGCTGCTTTCTATTACCTGCGTCCCCGCGACTAGCTTCGTGGCCAACGGCAACTTTACTTTTGCGCCTGCAATCCTATCTAAAGTAAAAACTGGAGACTTCTTCGCTCCGCAAGTCTGCTGTTTGTTTCTTTTATATCTGACCGTCTGCCCCGCGGGTTGATCAGTTCTTAACGTCGCTCCTCCAACCTGCAATCCTAACACGACCTCAATACAACTGCGCAAGTTCTGGATACGAACAGAAATACATCGTCAACTATCGGCAATGGCGCCTCTCAAGGGTCTTGTCATCTCGGCGGTCGGGGACATCGGCCCTGGGAAAGGGAACGATCAATTACGGAAGTGGGTCGAAGCAAATGGAGGACGTTGGACACCGAGAGTCGGGAAGGGCATCACACACCTGATCAGTTCCAAGGATGCGTACAAGAAGAACGCCGAGGCTGGTAAGTAGTCATCTGTATCGAGGGGTCACTGGCAGAGCAGCGACATTGGCGTCTCGATTAGGACACGGTGGAGATGCTCAGGTCACGGGTCGCTCGTGACTCGACGGCCGGTTCGAATCTATGAAGCTCCTAGAATCCCCTTCCTGGGTACTTGGTTATATCAGTACTAACAATCAACAGTCCAACAAGCGAAGAAACTCGGCGCCTTCATCGTCAGCTACGACTGGCTCGAAGACTGCCTCCAAGGCTGCAGGCGACTTGCGGAGCGCAAATACACATGGGAGGTGCAGCGAACCCAGCGAAGGAACGCCAAACAGATGAAGCGTCTCGGTCCACAGGCTGATAGTAAGTTTGTCCTCGAAGCGACTTCGGCCCCTATTGACGTTTCCGCGACTAACATGGTGTAGCGAAGAAGTTTGTGGCGGGCTGCGAGTTGGCGAAAAAGGACCTTGGTTCAGGTACGTCGAAGAAGTCTTCTTCGCGATCTGGCGGTTTCTTCTCGGGCGCCCTTGATGACCTGCGCAAGAAGAGGGAGGCGAGAGAGGCGGAAGAGCGAGCGAAGCAAGCTGAGGCTGCGGACGCATCGAGAGCTCAAGAGATCACTATGGCTGCAACGGAAGATGACGCGGTATCATCTGCCCAACCGATCAAGTCTCGATCTGCGCCGAAGCCTACTTCGTCTGCTCCGAAAATCCAACCGCAGCCGCAACGCCAGCGGAATATCGCGCCATCAGAGCCAGCAGAAAATATCCAGTCAGCGAGTCCTCCGCCATCTGCATCAAAGGGTGCACCAGCGCCATCGGTCTTCCCGCCCTGTGTCAAATACACGCCTCCCTCTTCTTCCTCTCAACCTGCTCCCACCCCCACTCCAACCGCACCTGTTCAACCCAACCCCGCTGAAATAAAATTCTCAGACCTCTACCACATCTACCTCGACGACACAGGCTTCGAATACAAGCTCATCCTCCTCCGCTGCAACCCCTACCTCAACAACTTCGCCCGCTACGACCTGCGCCTCTACGAATCGCACACAAAGCCCCACGTCTACTGCACAAAAGTGCGCTACATGCCACCCGCAGGAGCGACCTCAACAACCGCCGCAGGCGCGCTTCCCACGGCGTCAACCACCCATCCAACCACCACCCTCTCCGCAACTCTCCGCGCCGAACTTCCCCTCGCCCAACCTTCCGTCAGCGCCACGACACCACCCTCTCCGCAAACCACCCAGGCAGCCCACGCAGCCCAAGCAGCACACCTCCAATCCCTCATAACCCCGCCGACCCCATCCCCCACCCTCCCCTACCAAGCCACCCTCGTCCCCCTCTCCTCCCCCTTCGCCCCCGCCTTCCGCGCCTTCCGCCACGTCTTCCACGACCTGACGCTCCTCCCCTGGACCTCCCGCCTCGACACCGCGCTCCAGCGTCTGCGCGCGCAAGCGCTCTGCATCGAGCCGTTTGTGTGGCGAAGACCGGCCGAGGGACTGCCCACGGGGGTGATGCCGTGTGTGGCGTTGCCGGAGTTGGATATGGAGGAGGGGTATAGCCGGAATGCGTGGGGGTTGCCGGGGTTGGATGTCGGGTTGGGGAGAGAGGGGGCGGTCGGGAGTGCGTTGTTTAGGGAGGCGGAGGAGGGGAAGAGGAGGGAGGAGGAGAGGAGGAGGAGGGAGGAGGCGTTGGTGAAGGGGATGGCTGGGTCTGTGGGGGTGGGGGTGAGGGGAGAAGGTGGTGGGAGGGCGAAGGCGAAGGCGAAGACGGCGTATAAGGGCCCGTTGTTTAATGCTGTGAATGGGGTGCCGAGGTTGCTGGACTATCAACAGCAACGACACGCGGCTACATCGCCTACTCCGACGGCGACGGCGTCGAATCGCACTCGCAAGTACTCCGGCTTCGACACCGGTGCAGCGCCCTGGCACTGGCCGAGCTGTGTTCCTCGATTACCGCACTAAGGCGCAGAAGAGGGCGGCGGGGTCGTATAGTGGGAGGTTTGAGTATTGAGTTGAGTACGAATGGAGCATTCCGTTCTGGTCTGGTCTAGTCTATCTACTCTGTGCTGCTAAGGAAGAGTAGAAAGGAAAGGGATCAGGGAGTTAAGCATGGATGGATGTGAAGTGGTGAGTCGGTGGGTGTGGGAGTACTTTGTAACACTTTGATATCATCGGAGCGCGTGCGTGCGCTTGGGGGACCGCCAGGTTGAGGCGTCATGCCATGTCATGTCATGTCATGTGCTGCGTGCGGTACCTAGGTATCACATCCACATCGCGGCGGCGGTAGCGATAGCATTTACAATACAAAAATCATATAGATTCCCCAGGGTCAGCAGTTAGCACTCTTTCTTTCTTTCTTTGCGTTGCGTTCGTTAGGGTTGCGTTCCAGAAAAAGTAGAATGAAATAAAAACCGCAGATGCGCAGTGTGCGGTACGCATGCGTCATGCGTCATGCGTCATGTCATGAGCTCTATCCAATCTTCCCTCTGTCTCCGTGTCTGCCTGTCCATCCGCACCATCTACGTCCCAGGATACGACATTCAATTCCACGGCACGGAACGAAACGAACAGACAGGATAGGATAGGATAGAGGAAGGAAGGGCATGGACATCACCCATCAACAACAGTCGACATATACCTACCTACCCTCCAAGACGCCGAGTTAAAAAGGGGGGGAAAGAAGAAAGAAAGAAAAAAAAGGTAGACGTCTCCATCGCAATGAATCAATCAATCAATGTATTGGCTGGTTTCATTCATGGATTCTCATACCCGTCTGCCTTGTCTGTCTGTCTGCCTTCACACACACACGCGCGCGCGGTAAAATTCCCCAGCAAAGAGGGAAAACAGCAAGCATAGCATGTCGAAAAGATGCCATTGCCCCTCATAAAACCACTCTAAACACCCCACCCATCCCACAGATAATAACACCCCAGAAGAAAAGCTGCTTCAAACATATCGATCGAGCAGGGAAAAGTAAAAACGCCACCCATCATTGCATCACCTCCGAAAAAAAAAACCAAAAATTCCCAAAGCCGCAAACACCATCCCATCCCATCCCACTCCATTCCATTCCATCCCGCTCCATTCCATTCCATCCCGCTCCAAATGCCCAAACCGTACAGCCGAGGAAAAAAAAAGTCATGAATCATCCTCCATCTCAGAAGCTCCCACCTCCCAACCTCTCATTTCCACTGCCCCTGACTCAACTTCAACAACCCCTCCACACACCCCGCCTCCTCCGCCGAACTCACAGCCGACCGCCCACTCCGCCCCGCATCCCCACTCATAAAGAGCTTCAACTCCTCATCTTCCTCCGGATCCGACGCGTTCGCCTTCCGACCACCTTTCTTCGGCGTCGCCTTGTCCATCAGCGCGCCAAGACTATTGCTCTGCGACATGATCTCCATATTCTCGCCCAGTATCTGCTGCGGTCGTTGCGACGGCGTGTGGCTGTGGCCAGGATGCCGCGCGCGCTGCGTCTTAGGCCCCTCGGGCGCCCAATTCTCCTTGTCAGATTCCGTCTGCGTGAGTTCGTCCGTCTCGCTGCTATCCGAGTGTTTCGACTGAAGACGCCCATTGACGGTGGCAGCGCGCTGCATGGGGCCGCGGGACTTCTTGACACCGTACTGGGGCGACATCTTCGCCGACTTGTGGCGGGGAAGGACGGGCGAGTTCTGACGCGCCTGGTTCTGCGCCAGTATTCTCCGGTTTGCGCGGAGTAGACCGATGGCATCGGCCGCGCTGCCGCTTCCCTCTTGTTCTGCGCGTGTCGTCAAGTCGGTATTGTGTCGACTCTCGGGGTCGCACCAAAACTCCCATGCGCGCGAGTCTCGGCTGCGGCCTGCGTTGGTCGATGTCCGCGGCATTTTGGAGCTGCGCTCCTCACGCGCAACCATAGCCAACCGCTCGTTCAGCCCCGCGGCGCTGTAGCTCCTTCGGAGTCCAGCTGCGGCGCGCGCAAACGGTACGGCATTTGTCCTGGGATGCGGCGGAGAAGGTGTCTTGTCCAAGTCGGTGACGACGCGCGCCGTGCCCTCTTCGTTGGTGGAAATGCGCACAAAGGAATGCGCGCGCTTCATGGTTCGCGTCGTGGCGGGGGCTTCGGTCGCAGGTGGGTTGGGATGGGGAAATGTTATGACTTCGGGCGCATAGTCGTCGCTGCACCGCATGAACGACGCGCTGCGGCGGTTCGAGATCCAGCTGGCGCGCGACTGCGATGCGCTCTGCGAGAATGTCTGGTTCTGCTGGGAGCTGCTCAGTTCGGTCGGTGCGGTGTCGGCTGAAGTCGGATCGGTGGACGGGATGGTACTCGACTCCACAGTGGCCTGAGACTCGGGCTTCGCGGGCTCTGGAGTTTCGGCAGCTGCCTCTTCTGATACTGCTCTTGCTGGTTCTTCTACCTCTTCTGATTTCTCCCGGGAGCGCGTCTCCTCGACCGTCGCCGCTGCGACGTGGGCGGGTTCGGGTTCGGCGGGAGCGTCTGCATCCTCGAGGTGCGGGGTCTCACCGGACGGGTTCAGGTCCTCGGGCGCGTCATCGCGCACATTCGTCTGATCTTCCGAGGGTGGATCTGACATGGTCGAGGATGAAGACATCAGCGACGGGGTAGACGAGTTGTCGAGAGGCGGTCTGGAGCGACGGCGGTCGTTCTGACGTTTGTTCTGAAACCAGATCTAAGGAAGCGTGGAGGTTAGTCATTCGCTCAACAAGTCGGCGGACGTCGGGAGGCCACACACCTGCACCTCTTTTTCACCCAGCGCCACCTTGGTCACGATTTCAATGCGCGCGGCCTTGTCCGGCTTCGGGTTCTTCTGGTACTCGGCTTTGAGGACTTCCTCGTCCTCTTTGCTGTGATGGTTGTGGTCAGCGTGTATCCATGGATTCGTCAATGCGCATGCGGGGGTCCGGTTATGCACGGTCCGCCTGCAACGACGCGTCGAGATGCAAGGCGCGTCAAACGTCAAGATGGAAACGACGGAGAAACAAAATACGAAAATGAATGCGAACCTGGTGCGTCTGCGCTTCTGGCGAGCAAGCGGTTTGTTGTCGACGTCCGGGGGCAAGCAATTGGCCACGGTGGTGGGCGAATGGTTGAGAAAGGCCATCTCTCCGTCGTGGCTGCGCCTGCTGGATGCCGGAGAGGAAGACGGCAATGGCGACGAGCCTGGCATTTTGAAGAGGGTCCGGCAAAAGAACGGCAACGCGTACGAAAGTGCGAGATCAATCACGTTGGGACCTCAAAGGTCATGCAAGAAAGATGGAATCGCGGGAGAGCTTTCAAAGCAGACGTGGCAGGGAATGTTGTGAGGCGCGTCTTGAGGATGGATGATGGCGACGCGGCGGCCCGCACGCACGAGCTGCGATGTCTTGCATCAAATAGCGGTACGCTTGCCCCAGTTGAGGTATTTGGAGTCTGTGCTCTGGGTACTTGTGCAAAATTATGAAAGGCATCAAACGCGTAGTCCTGCATCTGATGAATGAACGTAAATAATAATGCCATAGATGATCGAATATTTGGGAGGATACGACTTTGTCAACGCGTTCTCTACTCGTCTGGCAGTCTTCGGACGACTTGTTAGCAACCATCACATGCATAATTACCATATCACTCTCAATCACATGGCTACATGTCATCACCTGAAATGTTCATGTCCACGGGTATGTATTGCTATCTCCGTGTTATCTGAGCATAATGGAAATGAGTATTGTAAACGGTATCCAGCACGACAATTTGCCTATGCAACTGACGGCCAAAGGCAATCTCGTTCCAGCCACTGATGTTTTGCATCCCCGACGCGTTCCACGTACGCGATCATCTGATGCGGCTCTTGGGAAGGCGCTAACCGTATATGGTTGGCCGTGTGTGTGGCACGTCCCCAACGCCCGCCTTCCTGAATCCACAACCGTAGGAGCACGCGTCAACAACTACATTGCCGAATCTCGCCTCTCCAAGCGACGCCTGTCTTTTGCGTCTTCGATTTGTTCTCTTGTTCCCACCAGAAAGAAGGCAGCCTTTTCTAGGCAACGACGGCAGCAACTCGAAGCTCCGCGCCCTTGGCAGTTCGCTCCCCCCGGCGAGGAGCTGAGGACCTTCTACACCTGGCATCCGAGCATCCGCCATCGCAAATGCGCAGTGAAAAATAGGCAGACTTCTGCCTACTCACCGCACCGAAAGCCTACATGATTCGCTCACGCTCCTTTCGTTGTTATCATGCGTGCTCCACTGTCACCGGTTTTGGTTGATCGCGCCAAGGCAGACGCTTGCATGTGCTTTTGCGGCTGGACTTTTCCTACACATCCTCTCTTTGTCCGCGCCAATCATTATAGCCCTTCGCATTGCTTCCCCTGGAGCCTTGTTCAGCCCTTCCAGTCCGCGCTAAGTATGAGTAAGACCGGTTAACTCTATCGGCAGTAAGAAAGGACTCCGCAACGCGGGGAGACGAGCTGCACCCAGATAACGGGGTCTTAATTTTTCGTTTGAAGTCCTCGCCGATGACAAGCCGACTTACATGTCTTCCAGCTTTCTCTTAAATTCCAAAATGCTGGGGTTTGAACTGGGCTCAACCCCTGAACACCTCACCGTATCGGCCCCCAATATCTGCATTCGGTCCTCTTCCCAGCGGTGCTTTTCTCAGACGACCGAAAAGAGAGAGTCTAGTTGGATGCATAGCCTATACATGCCGGGTTCATCTATCCCCTGTCAAGCCAAAACTCGCCACTGGGTCGTTGGCCATGCACTCACTACGGTACCAGTCTCTCGGCCACGGGTAGTAACTCTCTGGGGACCAACACCCGGCTCAGCATGCGGTGTAAGACCAGTCTTCCAAAATCACTTTTGCCCACCTAGAGCTGAAACGTTGAGCCGAAGCCTGTGCTCCCTGGCACTGTTTCCCTTCACCCACGCTGCCGAAGACGCCATTGTCTGCTTCGATAGTGCACTGTGCATTCTCATTGGATCCCATCAATCCTGGTCCAAATGAAGACGTCAGTCTCTGGGATTCCCAAGCAAGGTCCATCCCCAGGAAGAGGCTACTGGTCGGCAGGTGATACACCTTGCGTAACCACCGCAGGACTTCGTCCTCAGAGTAAGAGCAGTTCTAGGCATCATTCTAGGCTTGTCGTATGCGTCATTCGCCCATCGACTTGACCGGGTTTGGGTATCGATCGCGACGTGGCCGGTTGGAGAATGAAGTCTGACTTCAGAGCAGGCGCAGATAAAATGCATGCTTCGGGCCGGAGATGAAATGGTAACATCAGAAAGAGGCGCCATCGTAAGGCAACCGCAGGATCGAAACAGGCTTCACCAGCCAGGTCATTCTACTCACCAAATCTTGCAACTTTTCCCGTGCCATGCGATGGCCCGTTGGGTAGTGGCCGGCGCATCCCGCGCAAGCCGCCCGATCCTCTGTTGTAAACCCGTAGACGTTAGTTGGTATGACTGGACCAGGGCGGTGATTTATACTCCCTCATTGGACTGGCCACATACTCTTTATTCATCCTTCGGAACATTCTGCTCCAAAACATCGAATTCGAAACTATCAATAGCCAATCTCGAGTGATTTATCCGAGTTGCTTTCACCGAGTGTGGTGTCTGTCCACAAGCATCGCTGTGAGTCACGTACATCCACCCTCTCCTATTATCCCTCAACATTTGGCAACGCACTAAATCCCATGTGCTGATTGAGACACCATATCGTACCACCGGCCCACAGCACGTATAAAGGAGCATCTGGCACTTCGATCTCCATGGTTCACTAAGAGTGTTTTTAGTGTCTATCCTTAGCCAGATCTGCAGCCCAAATGTCAGTTATGCGGATAGCCGTCGCCGGCACTTGTGGTTTGGCTTTGATCATCGCTCGCGAGATCCATGACTCGACGAGCCATCAACTGATCATATTGTCGCGAAGTGTAAGTCCTCTATTTCTCAGCTCACCCATGATGTATCTTTCGCTGCAGAAACTAACACTCCTGGCAGCCACAACCAGGGCTGATGTCGCAGGGATATCAGTGTCAAGTTGTTGACTACAACGATCCATCGTCGATTCAGCATGCTTTGATGGGTGTTGACACCATCATATCTACCGTTACAGGCAACTCTCAGCTACGACTGATCGAAGCTGCCGTGGCATGCCGCGTACGTCGGTTCGCTCCCGCCGAATTCGAAGGAAAACCCAGTCTCAGAACCCAGAACGGCCTCCTTGATCGTGGGCGAGCTGCTGCCTTGGCGCTACTACAACACTACCGCGGTTACATACAGTCGACCGTGTTCGTCTGCGGCATCTTCTATGAGAGGTTTTCTGTGAATGGGATGGTTTCCCTGCGTATTGGCGTGAACACTGGCTACGGAAATGAAGGGGACTACATTGCCGATCCCAGGAACATGACAGCCGTAGCGCCAGTGTATGATTCAAGTCAAAACCTGTCGACTCTCTGTCTCACCTCTGTTTACGATGTTGCCCGGTTCGTTGTCAGATCGCTGGACATGGCATCCTGGCCTCAAGAAATGACCATGTGTGGAGAGACGTTGACGGTACAAAACCTGATAGACACCATCCAGTCATGTAGAGGTATGTGAACAATCCTCGGTATGTAGTCATTGCTGAGATGGATAACAGGTCGCCAATTCTACAACGTCGAATGGCAGAATGCTGCAGGGTTGCACTACCAAATGACCATTGCGCAAATGGCTGGCGACATGCCCAAACAACGACGACTTGCAACACTTATCGAGACGTCGGAGAATCGGTATGCATACGCTTCTCCGGCGTATTTGAACGCTTTGTTCTCGGACATTGTTCCAGTGACGTTCCGTGCCTGGTTCACAAGTAAGCATTGAGAGTATGCGACCGTCATGTATAGAAGCTAACGTTGGACAGATAACTGGGCCTCGGTGCCCTAACGGCATCCCGTTTACTAACTCCTCTCTCTGCCGTTACCACCCGTCGAAGGTTTGAGGGGACCACAACCCCGCTCAGTAGATGCGCGGGTGATGTCTAATCTCTCACTGGGCGAACTCGGCTGGTATCCGCATCCGAAGACATTTTCGAAGGCAAGGTGTATCCAAGTCGCAAACTGCATTGACGCGTTTACTCTTGGTACCTCCTTGTAACATTGTTTTACGTACACTTGGTATGATAGGGCGCGGCGGCGCGGGATACACACGCGGGGCATTATTACTAGATCTCCACTCGCTCAACTTCAGCCGCATTACATCTATTTCTTCCGCCCTGCAGACGCATTTTCCGTTTCTTTCGTAGCACCAGGTCGATCGTCGTTCTTAAGCACGGATATCCATGTGATAAGCAATGGGGCATGCATGGCGTTCAGCTCGATGAACAGGGTGGTGCTTCGGGCCGAGGACAACTTCTGACTTTTTCGGGTGACGGTGTGTTACGCGATGGCCTCTTTTGATTGACGTGCGGTATATCCTGCGGATGAGTTATGGTTTGTGATTCTGTAATTCACAAGCTCGAATGGATGGGCTTTCACGGGCCCGCCCAGTGTCTCCACCGACCTTCCAAAAGCATCAATATCTGGCCCATCGACGCGTCTGCCGCAATCGGGCCGCTTCGTGGTACGTGTGCGAAATGCGAATCTTCCAAGCGGTTTTCCATCGGGGCAATGTTGTGAGTCTGACGTCACGCTGCCCCGCCAGCAGCTCCCGCAGCCTTTATATGGCGAGGGGAGCCGTCGAAGGACTTTTTCTTTCTCTACATACAACGACTGAATCCACATCCCTTCCACAAAGTCGAATCGACTTCAACGACCTGAATATCTTCTCCATTGAAACGTAAGTCTCCTGCTGCGTTGGGGTTGCCAATCGCTTGACAGGAGCGCGACACAGCTCCCCAAGCTCCACCATCTCCATAAAGAGGTTCTCGAATACTAATGCAACCCACAGTGCACACAACAAAATGGCCTCCAAGCAAGACATCATCGACGAGCGCAAGTCCAACCTCCCTCTCCCAGACCAGCCCCCAGTCGCCTCAGACTTCAACTCTTCGGACGCGCGCACCGTCAACGTCGGCTCGGGCGGCGTAGCAGGCGACCAATCACACTCCGGCCTTGCCAGCTCTACGCTGCGCGAGCCCACGACCACGGGCGATGTGGGCAGCACGGGACGCCAGGCAAAGGATGGCTTGAGCGGCATCCCCAACGACGCTGTGACGCGCGACAAGAAGGACCATGCCGGCCTGGAGCAGACGACGGGCAAGGACTATGGATACCCGGAGAAGAACGACCCTAGCTCGAAGCAGTAGGGGAGTTGCTTGGTGGCGGTGGCGTGTGTTGATAGTGTATTTCGACACTTTGGCGTTTGTGATTCAAAGTGATGGATGGTGGATATGCATATGGCATGATGAAGCGACAGAATATTGAGTAGCTTCGGGATAATCGTGTACAATGAGATGATCTGAATGGTCTGGAACCACAGAGTTGTGTATGGCTTGTTGGCCTTGTGACGTTGAACGACGGGTGCTGTCTGAGTTGCTACAGCGCGTGAAGTGAGTTATTTTGCATGTGAGCAATGGTGTAATTCTACTCCCCAAAAACTTGCGTATCACAAGGATGTTATGATGCGTAAGCAAAGCCTCAGATGCACTCCTCCAGTAATGTGCAGGTACCTGTTACGCAGCCCGCAACTGACGTCATGACGGTGCAATGCCCCGTTGAAACGGATCATGGTGAGCTCACCCTAGCTCCAGAGCCCAGAGCTTTAAAGCGTCATCGCGCGGTAAGAGCCGACTGCACACAACACCGTACACGATACATTTTGCTGCTCACGTCTGACTGAGAACCTTCTCAACAACCTCAATTCGTTACCTGTCGGAACAAACACAGATTCAAAGAGCTAGTCTACCTAAAAACATGTCTTCGCAAGGAACAAAGGTATATATCCTCCCTGCTAGCCCTCTGGTCACACAGCCTCCTTCAAGAAAGGCGGTCTTCAGCATCAAGTCAAAAGTCTGGAGACTCTCTGTGGACTGCATTACCCAAGGACACAATATTGTCTCCAAACCCGACTCGGGGCTATACCTCAACATCCCCTTCTTCGAACCCAGCTAACCCCTCCAAGGTCACATCCACCACCAACACCAAGCCCGAAGCCGTCGGCGTCGTAACCTCCGACTCCCTGGCCGGCGCGTCCCTCAAGCACTCCGGCTCCTTCGGCGAAGGCAACCCCAAAGCCGCAGCCTCAAAGCAGCCCTCCCAGTCCACCACAACCAACACAACCGACACCTCCAACGCCACCAAGCTCGACCCGACCTCCAGCTCCGCTGCCCGCGACGACGCCCGCGCCGCCCAAGAAGGCTGGAGCGAAGCGAGCCAGCTCAACGCCGCAAAGGGCCTCGGGAAAGATAGCGGCGTGGGCCCGACGTACAACACGGGCGGGACGGGCGGTTCGTCTGGCGGGTCGGAGGGCTTCATGGAGGGAGGCGGACAGGCGCCGACGGGTGGGTATGCGGGGGCGGCTGAGCAGGCGAGGGAGGCGGGCGAGTTGAGGCCTCATGGGGTGAATCTCACGGAGACGAAGGACTTGCAGGGCAAGCATGCGTTTGGCGAGATTGGGACGGAGAATGATCCGGGTAGGGCGGCGGAGCTCAAGTTCGCGAAGAGCGATGCGTTGTCTGGGGCTGCTGCGAGTATGGGGAAGGATGCGACGGTGCAGGATGGAGGGAGTAAGTTTAGTGGGCTTGGGGAGGAGAGGGCGTAGGTTCTGAGTTGGAGTGGGCGTGGCTGGGTATGGGTGCGTATGGGGATGAGTTGACTCTTCTATGAAGAGAAAATGCTGAGGCAAGGCGTCTTCGAAGAGAGCAGCCTTCAAAAGACGAATATGTAATTGCATGATGTTAATTAATGACTTTGACCTTGGTCCTTGTTGTGCATGTATGTTTAGTACCATGAACACAGGTCAGGACATTCCAATGGGTACCCTGTGGTGCAAATGAAAATGATTGAGCTGACGATAAATGAACTAAATGAATGACAGATGGAAAGCGTGAAAGGAAACAAGCGATAGTGCAAGTATCGGATTAGAGATCTGGAAAGGCACGAAATGAAAGTAAAGTAAACATCCACATAGATGAAAACCATAGGCTTAGTATACATACTTCAAGGGTAAACAAACATAATAAAGGTGAAGATGAAGAGTGAAAGTCAAGGTCGACTGTTGACGCACGCGGCGGAGCTTCGCCCACTTCCGTGCGGCGGGCCCGTGCACCGTAGGGCTGAAACTACCCGTGTCCTTTCAACAAAGTACCCAACGAGCCCACGACGGACGTCCGCTCCCTTGCCTTGCCTCACCTAGTCTTAACCAAGAACGCTTTTTCTGCTTTTCGAGTCGCACCGGGCCTGCTGCTCGACGCGCCAATTGCAGCCAAGATGAACGGCTTTTCCGAACGCGGACTCGACGAGGACTCGTTTGGAGCTTCGAAGGGCGGGATCGCGAGCTTTGATGCTTTTCGTAAGTGGTGATCTTCTTGTCTGAGAAAGAATGATGCTCGTGGGGAAGGCAATTGTATCGCAAGCTACTGCGCAGACGCCTTGTTCCCGAGGAGCTATGGTTTGCGCATGCGCCTGAATCCAACAGCTATTAACGGCAGCCCTTAGCCAAAACCAAAAAGACCTACCTCACCCGCGGCCGCGACTCGTCGTCTTGGACCGTCCTCCTCATCCTCACCTGCATCTACCTCTCCTGGTCCGAAATAACACGCTGGTGGGCCGGCAACACGACGCAGACCTTCTCGGTCGAAAAGGGCATCTCGCACGACATGCAGATCAACATCGACATCGTCGTCGCTATGCGCTGTGCAGACCTGCACGTCAACATGCAGGACGCGGCCGGCGACAGGACGCTCGCGGGCGACCTGCTGCGGAAGGATCCGACGTTTTTCAACCAGTGGGGGAAAGGCAAGGCGGTGCATACGCTGGGGCAGGGCGAGGATGGCCAGTGGGAGGAGATGGGCGATGTGCATGATCAGCTGGGGCTGGCGAGGAAGAAAAAGAAGTTTGCGAAGACGCCGCGCATGAGGGGAGCGGGCGACGCGTGCCGCATCTATGGCAGTCTGGATGGGAACAAAGTCCAAGGTGACTTTCATATTACCGCGCGCGGGCATGGATACCGCGAGTTCGGCGAACACCTCGATCACGCAAGTATGGCTACCCCCAATCGCAAAACCAAACACACCCCCAGACTAACACACCCCAGCCTTCAACTTCTCCCACACCATCACCGAACTCTCCTTCGGCCCCTACTACCCCTCCCTCGAAAACCCCCTCGACAACACAATCGCCATAACCCCCGACCACTTCTACAAATACCAATACTACCTCTCCATCGTGCCGACCATCTACACGGACACGCCGTCGCTCCTCCCCCTCCTCGAAGCCGCCTCCCGCAACCCCGCCGCCGCACACCTCTTCTCCTCCCCGCACGCGATCAAAACAAACCAGTACGCCGCGACATCGCAGTCGCACAAGGTTTCCGAGAACTACATCCCGGGCATCTTTGTCAAGTTCGATATTGAGCCGATTACGCTGACGGTCGCCGAGGAGTGGGGCGGGTTTTTCCCGTTGGTGGTCAGGCTGGTGAATGTTGTTAGTGGGGTTTTGGTTGCCGGGGGGTGGTGTTGGCAGATGTTTGAGTGGGGGATGGAGGTTTGGGGGCGGAAGGGGAGGGATAGGGGGATGGGCGGTGTGCTGGGGGCGTTTGGGGAGAGGGAGAAGAGGGGGTTTGAGTAGGTGGGTGGATGGATAAGGGGATGGATGGGTGGGGAAGGTGCTTGGTTGCTTTGCTTTGCTTTGCTTCGGCGCGGTCATGAGGGGTGAGATGTGCATTTGTGGCGTTTGGGATGGGGGGATTTGCCGGGGCGATGCATGTAGGTTTCTGGTTCTTTTCCTTTTCCTTTTTTCGTTTTCTTATATTTACTAGCGTGTGAATATATTCTAGAGTTCATTTGCGATAGTGCTATGCTTGTGGTGTATCTGTGTGTTATAGGTATGTATGCGCTTGAGGAAGATGTAGAGAGAGCTATGCTACTAGAAAATATTTATCTGTACATGCATGGTGGATATGGAGACTTGTTTGTTCATGAGTAGATAGACTAGACTACTTGGATAGAGGATATGATATGATATGCGTTGGTATGGTATGCTGTCCTATAGTATGCGAAGATATCCCCTATGTGTGTCGCTGGTTAGTATGTATGTGTGCATGTGCATATAATGTGCTCGTGCTTGTGCATCCTAATAGCATCGTGTGGCTGAGAACGACTGTAGAGCCGTTGTCACGTCGTATCGTATCTGGCGTCCGATGAATTGCCCACCCGTTCCAACCACGGTCAGCCGTCAGGCCACCTCCGACCGACGCACCACCCCTCACCCATTCCTTCCCCTCCCCTTCTTCTTCACCGCGACCCCCACCCTAAACTCCTCACTCTCCAAATCCACCATCCCCCTAGCCACACTATTTGTAAAAAAATCCTTAGAGAAACACTTCCCCCCGGCCTCCACCACGCCCTTAACATCCTCATCGCCGTCCTCCGCCGCCAGAAAAATGGTCGTCTCCGCATCCGCATCCCCCTCGGCATCCCCGACATCCTTCACAGTAGGCTTCCTACTCACGACGCGGCGCGCGCCAACAGCGCGACACAGCTTCTCCATCCCTGCAAAGTCCTTTCTGTAGTGCGCTTTCAGGGCGGGGGTGAAGAAGAGGGTGTAAGGGGTGAAGAGGTGGGATTGCGGGGTTGACCAAATGGGTGTGAGGGTGGGCGGGATGTAGGGTGTTAGAGGGAGGAGACGGGATGCTTTTGTGGAGGCGATGAGCCATGTGTCTGTTACGATTGGGGTGCCGAGGGCGATGGCTTGGAGGAGTTTGGGGGTTTTGAGGAGCGGGGTGGGTTTGATGCTGCGTGGGGGGGTTAGCTTGGGAGGAAGAAGATGGGTTGCGAGATTCGGTGGGTAGGTGGCCGGGCTTACCAGAGTATGTTGCAGTTTTTATCTACGGTTTCGACGATGGTGCCGCCGTGCATTTTGAGGAATTTGATAAAGTTGGAGTTCGGTTGGAGGGAGGAGTTGCTGAGGGCTACGCGCGGTTTGGGGCCGTCGTAGTCGCCTTCTTCGGCGGGGAGGGAGTCGGCGGTTGAGCGTGGTGTGCTGCGTTGGCTGCGCTGGCTTCGTGAAGGTGTGGGCTCTGGTTGGATGGCTGACGCCCGCTTTTTTCCCTTGGTGGTGTAGACTTTGGTAGCACTCTTGCGTGCGGTCGGTGCTATCATGTCGTGCTCGGCGTCGCTGTTGACTTCGGTCTTCCTACGCTTTGAAACGCGTGCCTCAGGGCTGCTGGGTGCGTCTTCCACTGCTGGACTCGGCCGCTTCGGGTGCTTCGGGATCTTTACCTGAGGATGTCGAACGTCCTTTGGGGGCGACTCTTTGGGAGGGGGTGGCTTGTCCTCGCCGTTCTCCATCTCAACGTCCGGGGGCTCTTCCCGCTCGGCAAGGTTATTGTCATGTTCCTGGGGCGCAGTGGAGTATATTCCTGTCGTGAGCGAAGATACGTCGTTGTTCAATGCAGGTGGGATCGTCCGAGAAGGGAGCTCGGTAGCTTCTTTGGTCCGGTCCAAGCTTGGTGTCTCTTGAACCACCTCAGAGCGCGATGCCGACATCAGAGGCGTCAAGCGTGACGTCTGCGATTTGCTGACTCCCGGCACGACGGTATTATCTAGATCTTCGTCATCTTCCGTCTCCTGTTCTTCTTCCGGGTTAGCAGCCTCACCGTTCAGGGCCGCGTCATCAGAGTCGAGGATTTCTTTCTCTGCTGTCACTGAGGAATGGACCTGGACCTGAGGAGGCTCCCATGTGAAGGTGAACGCGCCAGGTCTACTTGCAGATGAGATGCTGTCCAGATTTCGCAGCACAATTGTCTCTACACGATTGTCGGTCTTGGCTTGCAGCGTGAACTCCATTGGCGGATGGCCATCATCATTCTGTAGAGGCTCTCCCGGGAGAATTTTTAGATCTTCAGCGCCGGCTTCGAGCTTTGCACCATGCGTGTGGACGTCTATGTCTGGTAAGAAAATAGGTTGACTTGGGTATGCTAGAGAACCTACTGAGAGTACCTAGTATGCGCGATGCATCCTCAGGTTTGGCGTCCGTCGCCGTCAAGCCCGTTTCGCTTTGCACAAAGTATACCGTCTCGCCTACAGGAGCAGAGACTTGCTGGCCGTCGTTGCCGGCAGTTGAGACGAGCAACCAGGTCATGTTTTGGACGCGTCGTGGCGAAGAACGCGTGGTCACGCTGAAGGCCCAACATTCGGAAGGCCGCAGCCAGGCCCGAAGCGGCCAGTAAACAGCGCTAGTGAACATAAGGTCTAGCGCGCCTTCCACGCAGTGTTCACCGCTCCCTTTCACTTTCATCGCCAGCATCACGAGCCGGCTCGCCAACGACCACGACAATCTGTCACCGACAACAGCATCACCGATTTACCAAGTGTGATGAATCAATCACTCTACACTTCACGTCGTCACCATGCGAGCTGCGTGCATCGCTAACCCCAGTTCGGGTCTTAAGAACAATACTAAGAATGCTCGCTTGATACCCACCAAGACCAAGGCCTGAAGCTGACGGCAAGCTTGGTGCGTTCTCGTAGGCCACCGCAAGACAGGAGCCGTATCTTGGAGCTAGTGTAAGACACGTCGAGGTTCTTAGTATTGTTCTTGTGACTGAGGAGATGAGCTGCCACGAAAAGCAACAATTATGCTCCGCCATGGGCAGATATGCCACAGTCCTAGGGTGAACGTCGAGCAGGTGGTGATGTGATTAACCTTCCGCGGTTAGTATTGTTTGCCTCGCTGCTCCCCGCCCTCGTACTACAATATTTGCTGGCGGGCTCCAGCTTCAGGAATCATATTGTATGGCTTCATATTGTCGATTACATCCACCCTCGATATAAGATCTGTCTCCTCAGCTACTACTCATCTCCTCTTCTTCTACTTCAGTTCTCTTTTGCCATTCGACACGTTCTTTGAACCCTTCCGACATCTCTGAGCAGTTCTCGACCGCCCTCTTCTACAGCCACCAGCTAAAGCTCCTTTGTCCTCTTCGTTGGTTAGTGCGCAGAAGACTTGCATCTTTACCTTGCTCCAGCGTTTGCCACACCCTCCGGCACTCCTCACAACAAGCGCAAGTGTCTACCATCATGTCGGCAACTCAATTCTCTCCAGGTAACGATCCATGGACTCAGAACTTCACCCTGTTCACATCGGATGGCACACCTTTCACGACCAACATGGGCGAGATCGACTTCCTGCGACAGTACGGCATCCGCATCGCCATAAACTGGGCTTCGCAGATTGGTGCATCTATCATTCTGCTTCTTGTTCTTCTTCTCCTCACCAAGCGCGAGAAGCGGAACTCATCAATCTTCATGATGAACGCGTTGTGCTTGGTCCTCAATACCATTCGCTCTATTCTCCAGTGCGTTTGGCTTACTACCGAATGGTATCATCCGTACGCCCTCGTATCCAACGAGTTCTCTCGCGTGACGTCTGGGGATCGCGCCAACACTATCGCATCGAACACCATCCACTTACTGCTTACCATATCCATCCTGGTCTCACTGAGCCTCCAGGTATGGGTGGTAAGCATCACCACCAAACCAATGCACCGCTTGATCATCATGGGCGTCACCACTCTCGTTGCTTTGGTCGCTGTCGGTTACCGTTTCGCCATCACGGTCCTTAGCAACATTCAGACAATGCGCGATCTTTCCATGAGCGAATACGACCGCTATGTGACGGACATGCATATCACATTCGCCGTCGCTGTTTGGACATATTGCTGTGTCTTCACATTCAAGTTGGGGCATGCCTTGATCGAGCGCAAGAGGCTCAGGATGACACAATTCGGGCCTATGCAGATTATCTTCATCATGGGTTGCCAAACCATGATTGTCCCAGGTATGTCATTACGCAACACCGCGACTCTGCTCATTACTAACGTTTTCCAGCTATCTTCACTAGTCTCAACTTTTACGATAGTGTCCCGGAGCTTGCTTCCCAAAGCATCACAATAATCTGCATCTTCATGCCCCTCTCCGCCATATGGGCTGGCCTCGTCGCCAACGACGCCAGCGTCGGAGGTAGAGGTGCTGACTCCCATCAACGCCTGTTCAAAGACCAGTTCTATCGGTCATCTTCGACTTCCACTGCCGCCACCGGCTACGGCGAGAAGAGCAGCGCGTTGACTGCATCAACCTACGGCGGCAAGGCTCCTGAGAGCCCGAGCAGTGCGCGCGGCTATCACCAAACTCAGGATTCCGTAGACCAGGCCATCTATATGCAGCGGGAGTGGAATGTGGAGGCCGGTGAAGCTTCTCGCCAAGTCTAAGATCCGTATATCTACCACCATACACCATCGCTATCTACCACTACGATATGCCATACCATTCACCACACTGTGTACGGACCTTACCGGAGTCCAACTGTCATTTACGGGCCTTACTGGAGCTCAACAATGCGTTTTCAGCCATATATTTTCTGTTCAGTCGACCTTCTATGCGACGATGGCTTTATAGTCTATCATTTTAATTTATGACTGCAGTCATTACCTTCCGGTCGAATCTGCGAATCAAGATCTTAATGTACACAGATTTCATCATTGCGTGGTCCATCAATTTCACCTTCTTACCAGTGGCTTTTGACGTTCCGGCACTGGAGGTAGATAGGAGGACTCAGATATCACAATACTACAAATTGAATCACTATAACACTAGCTAAAGCTCCGAACCATTTGCCCTCATCCGCGCTGACCCGCACGAAGTATGGTTTCTCCCAGTCTGCCGTGATATACACTTCTACTTCCCAAAATAATGCTAGCCACATGTACCAGTCCCCTGTTTACCCCTCAACTCGTGGCCTGTACCCCGCGATGGGTGACGTACGCCGATGAATCGCCTATGTATTTAGCGTGAAACGATGTGGGGCAATCATGCTCAGGATGACCGAGCACAACCCGAACTGAATGCCGGTTAGGAACAGTGTAGCCTTATAAATACCTTGCCAGATCGGCCCAGTCGTGTCGCACAAGTTCTTCTAGTATATTTTTGACCACGAATACCTATCCCCTACTTTCAATAATTCCAGCATGTCTTTCCCCCTCCACCGTAACCCACCCTTCCGCGCCGAGCACCTCGGCTCCCTCAAACGTCCCCAACACCTCCTCGACGCGCGCTACAAAGACGGCAAATCAGCCGAAGAGCTGAAGCCCCTCGAAGACAAAGCCATCAACGAAATCGTAGAAACCCAGCGCACTCTCGGCTTCCGCGCCATCAGCGATGGCGAATACCGCCGCCACATGTTCTGGGGCACTTTCTGGCCGTCGCTAGAAGGCATGGAAGAAATCCAAAACCCGCCCATCGAGACATTCAGACTGTACGTGCCGGACATTGCGGCCTTCATGGAGACGGGCCACACGCCGGGCGAGAGCGTGTATTGTGTGGGGAAAATTAGGCATACGGGGGTGAGTACGTATGTGGATCAGGTGGAGTATTTGAAGGGGTTGGTGCCGCGGGAGAGGTGGGGGGATTTGAAGTTGACCATGGCGGCGCCGAATTGGTATCATTTGCGGTATGTGGACGGGAAGGCGTATCCCAAGGATGTGTATAAGGATGATAAGGAGTATTTCGCCGATGTGGCCAAGGCGTATCAGGTCGAGTTGGATATCCTGTACCAAGCTGGCCTGCGCAACGTGCAGTTTGACGATCCGAATTTGGCGTGTAAGTCCTCGTTATTCCATTGCGCATGCGTCGTGTGTTCAAGAACTGACTGGTGGTTAGACTTTTGTTCGGAGAAGATGCTCGAAGGGTGGAAAAAAGACCCCAACAACACCGTGTCAGCCGACCAACTCCTCGACCTCTACATCAACCTCTACAACGACTGCATTTCCAAAATCCCCGCAGACATGCACGTAGGCGTGCACCTCTGCCGGGGCAACTTCGTCAACTCGCGCCACTTCAGCGAAGGCGGCTACGACCGCATCGCGACCAAGCTCTTCACAACGCTCAACATGCACACTTACTACCTCGAATACGACACGCCGCGTGCCGGCGGCTTCGAACCCCTCGCTCTCCTGCCTAAGAACAAGAACGTCATTTTGGGTGTCGTGACGAGTAAGTTCCCGGAGCTGGAGGACAAGGAGGAGATGAAGAGGAGGATTTTGCAGGCGGCGGATATTATGGCTAAGGGGCAGGGGGAGAGTAGGGAGGAGGCGTTGAAGAGGATGGGCGTGAGTCCGCAGTGTGGGTTTGCGAGTCATGCGGAGGGGAATTTGATTGATATTGAGGGCATGAAGAAGAAGTTGAAACTTGTGAGGGAGATTGCGGATGAGATTTGGCCTGGTGAGCCGTGAGGTTTGGGTATTGTTCGAAACTGAACATTCCCGGTGTTGGTTGTTGTGCGATTTAGCGGATGAGGTGTGGCCTACTACGCAAGGGCCGGTTGTTGTTGGAAACTGGAGATACCTGATGTTAGCTGTTCCGAAATTTCACGTTCAGTACTAAATCAAAGTCAAACGTCAAGAGTCCCAGTCTGCGGACTTATTCTAGACCGAAACACCCCGGAACTCACGCAATATCGTCTCTGCACTATTCAATTGGCACTGTTTGGGATTTTTCGAGAATGCTTATTTGCTATGAGTATGGAATAATAAGGAAATCTATGAGAAGTTTGCTAAATGGAAGGGAACGGGGACGGGGGTGGTGGTGGTGATTGAGGGGAAAATGTAATGTTCTATTCGCGAACTAACAAACAAAAATAATCTCAGAGCGAAGTTGTTGTCAGAGCAGAACCCTGGACATGTAACGAAGAAATACAGGATAGGAGCAATATAAGGAGAAAAAGAAAGAGGAAAACAGAAAAGGGGAAAACGGAACGTAGAAAAGGAAAAAGTGGAAAGGAAAGGGGTGAACAAATACAAACTAAAGAAAAGTGGTAGATAGGGTTAAAGGATCCCGGACTTGTAACAAAAGGAAATGGGGAACGGTCCTGATCATGAGACCATGAATCGAGGAAAGTGAGATCTGAAGGGCTGGGAAAGCGTTTTGGGAGAAGACGTAGAAAAGAAAACGGCCAAACAATGCTCGTGCGGAGATAGTTCGCCATATCCACCTACATCCAGAACATGCCCTTGTCGAGGTTCCTATGCCAAGGATTGAGCCTTTCGGGTTCCATGTAGTTACCCCAAATTCCGCGACACTGTGCCAATTCCTTCGCAAATTCATTCTTGCGTATCCGAAGCTCCTCATTAATGAGATTTAGTCGATTGCCGGCTTCATCCACAAGCGAAAGCTTGGGCTCTTGCGAATAATCGTTGTTCCAGCCCTTCAAGTAAACCATGCCGCGGTCGCACAATCTATCTGCAATGTAGCAGGGGCTAACATAGGAGACGCCTTTGGTCGCGCGACTGAAAGCGAAGCACAAGAGATGGGTAAGCTCTGGGAGTTTGGGGCGCGGAGATTCATTTCGTCAAGCAAGACGTGATAGTGCGCTGATCGGGCAGTTCCTTTGATTGCTTGATGGGACTGGAGGAAGAAATTGTGAGGCGTTGGATTTGTCACAGTATTTTCGACTAGAAGACCTGGTAGTACGTTTCCGTTAGAAAACTCAATCTCTTTACCCTTGCTGTCTGTGGTTGTAGTTTTATAGGTCTGGTTCTCTTCTGTAGCATAGAACCGAGTGTGGTGACGTTTTCCCACAATGACGAAAGTCAATCTGAGGGATTTGTAGTTCGTGGGGGCTAGCTTCCTGTATGCCTCTCGGATTGCTTCGATCTCGTACTCTTTGCAAAGTGCAAATTGTGATTCGCTGACTCCATCGCGGTAGAATAGGATATTCTTAGGGAGACAGTTTTTGTGATTGGAGCGCCAGGCAATGAGCTGCTCTCTCACCATAGACTGCATATCTTCGACTTTCTCTTGGCGACCAGCCTGCAGTCTCATTGAACCACGATATTGCATGAACTGGTCGTTTGTACTACCAACAACGCATGCCACGCTGGGACTACCTTGACGTCCGTTGGCAGGAGGGTGAGCTACATCGGCGCCCATGATGATGGTGTTGTCTATGTCGCTTAATCTTTCTTTGAGCTGGGAAGTATCAAGGTGGTGATTTTCCCCACCAACTTTCAGGTTGGCTTTTAGGGCGAGATTGGAGGCCATTTGTTTATTACCTTCTCGACCTTTAGTGAGTTTAGAGCCTGTGGCGCAAAGTGTATGTGCACCATGAAAGTCGGCCCGTCGCTTGATCTCCGAGTAAATGTTTTGAGGGCTCTGTGCTACCTCTGAAATCAATATGACTGTGCAATCTGAGGAGCTTTTCCTGCTCTTAAACCATGTCTCGAGTTCATCTGCGTAACTGTTGTCACTTTGGAAGAATTTGATTTCGCCAGGTGCCACACCCTGGATGCCATGTTTTTTGAATGCCTCAAAAAGTGTGTCTTTTGCTCTTTTCAACGCACTTTGAGGGTTAGACTCGTTATGATTGGTTGTGTTGAAGCATGAGGGGAATGCTAGGATGTGTAATCTATCCAACCGCCCGCAGGTTCTGAACTGGACATTTTTCACATTCCAAGAAGCTTTGACGGATTGTTGTTTATCGACTCCTTTGTAACAGAGAGTTGGTTGCGGGAGCAATCTTGCAGGAAGTGTAATGAGATCCGTTTCTACTTCGAAGTTCATACGTTTCTGTTTGAAATCAGTGTACAGTTACTAGCGGGAGGAAGATCTATTTACCAGATACTGATTTTCGAGGCCGAGGATATCCAACCCCTCTAACTTGATCATGCTGGCATTTGCCGCGGGGTATCGTAATGCTACTTTGATCATATCTGAAACGTGGCTCGTGGGAAGAGTAGATCTCACTATCTGGTCGTCTTTGATGCGCAAGAGACCTGCAGGAATCCACAGAGCACCGCCTTCGCTTTGTTGGCAGAAGAAGTCTTCATCCGTTTCTCCGTCTTTTTTCTGCGTCCTGACACGTATACCAACGTTGACACAGATTCCAGCGAACCCATTTTGATTTAGATTAAGTTTGTTCAGATCGAGGCTCTCTATGATGATGATATATGTTAGCATAGGAACATGAGATTCCTTCTGAAATTGACTTACTATTTCTGAAATGATCTTGCACGGTCGTACCTGTGCCGCGCTTGGCTTGCTTCAGTTCGCCCTCTTTCTTCTCTTGCATCTGGTAGAATCTCTGTTCTGCAAAATTACGACCAAATTGGGCGAATTTGACTGTACGTTTCTCTTCAGCGTTGTAATCCATGTCCTCTTTACCTGGGAATGGCCCTCGGGTATAGTGAATTATGAGAAGTGCCCCTTTCAGAAGCTTTTCTGCAGAATTGATACCTCCAGCATATTTGATGAAATCGTATAGCTTCGACGGAGGCAAAAATGCGGAGGTTGCAGTGTTGATGTTCAAGAGCATGTCCTTTTCTCCCGGTCGGATAGAGGCAAAGTAGCCTCGTACTGCGCGAACGCTGTTGAGATCTTTAGTGACTAGGTAATTATATCCATACTTTATGAAGGATCTGAAGGTTACCAAGTTAGCATAGTTCGAACAGGTAAAGACAGGTATGTGTCTATATGTCTTAACCAAGCGAATGAGGTTTTTTCCTTCGCTTCGAGCAACACATATGGTTTTCGTGTAGGGGTCAGACTTACTTGCTAGCGCTTGTCTGAATAATTTCTTTCCCGCTTTTCTCCTTCTCGTTGTTCTCCTTCTCGTTGTTCTGCTTGATAGACCCTGAAACGTTTGCATTCAAGGCACGTATGTAGTCCGGAAGCTCCGCCAAGTCGGACTCTGTTAACTTCTTCTCGATATCTTGCAGAGGCTCCAAGACGCGTAGGGTGATGCGAGCGTTCTCGGCTTTTCTGCCGTCTGACTGCGTAAAGGAGAAGTAACTTGAGTCCCATTCATAATCTTTACCAAATCTAGGATCATGAATGGGAACAGTTGACCAGAGCTCTTTGAAATTCGTGACGCACTTAGCCTTGTTCTCTCCCAATCCCAAGGCCTTGCTCTCTTGGGCAGCAATATATGCATATTCAATCTCTCGACGTTTGCTAAAGACTTCGCGGCCGCCAGCCTTCTTCGGACGATAATAGGTCAAAGAGTAGGTATATAGGTTCTTGGGCACTTTGGTGACCTTGACGTAGTTACTAGCAATGACGAAATCACCAGCTGCTTTTTTCCCTGTAGGATTGAAAATACCTGTTTCTTGAGTTCCGTCCGGAATAGGTACCTTCGTAGTCTTCATCTCTGGGAACGGGATCGGGCCGGATTTTGGTTCCGCTGTGGCCGCTGGCTGTATACCTAAGGTATTACCAGCTGCTGTTATCCCGCCACTTCCGGGCCCTGAGAATGGTGTTGAACTTGATGGAGCAGTATATGCGTGTCCCGGTGCTGCAGTTGGTAGATGGGAAGTGTTACTAGGTCCACTTGTAGTGCTTGCAGAGGTGTTCGCCTTGAAAAATGCTTTGGGAACCGCCCAACTGTCAATTCGTGCAGGCGCTGGTTGTGTCATACCAGCTGCTGTTATCCCACCACTTCCGGGCCCTGAGGATTGTGTCGAGCGTGTTGGAGCTGCTTGCCTTCCACTGTTGTCTTGTTGCGCCAATGACCCAGCTGAAGGCTGTGACATCAGTTTCCCGAAGCCTAGTTGCTGAGATTGATCTTGCAGAGATTGAGGTTGCTGAGGTTGCTCTCGTTGGTCAGCAGCATCTTCCCCTTTCTCAGTCTTCTTATCCGCAGCGGCTTTCCCTTTCCCACCCTTCGACTTGCCAGCTTTCTTCTTATTCACAGCACCTTGCCACAGACTTTCTGCCTCATTCCTGCTCTCTTCAACATCTCCAGAGCAGTTCTCGGCGACATTTCCAGCACCCGTGCGCCAACATTGCTCGAAAGGTACCTTAGGTTCCGCATCCACACACTTGGTGGGCTTGTGTAAAACGATTTGTCCACACCGAAAGCATGGTCTTTTCGTGGAGTTTACATCCTTCTCAACAACTTGTTGCAGTTTGGCCTTGAAGGCCTCGTTTAGGGGCATGTTGACAGATGGATCGCCAGGTGACGGAGCAGGTGAAGAAGTACTTGTATTAAGAATGAGTTTCTCAAATGTGATTTAATGAGACCCTCGATGTGAGGTTGTTGAAAGACTTGAAAGTAACGAAGTAGTTGTCTTCGCAATGTGAGTATCTGCCGAGTGAAATGATGCGGTGATGCAACAAGAGTCGGCAACACCAATGCCCTTATACCCAATCCTACATGCTAAAATTACCAAACCATACGAACAAACCTGGAGAGCTACATAAACCAAACTAAAACGAATTGCAATCTTTTTGTTCCAAATCGCAATCAGACATGATAAAAACAACACAGTTTGGGCCAAACTTCGCGCACTTTCGGTAAACAGTACTACCTTTCCTCATAGCTAACGTGAAACGAGCAGTGATGTACGGAATAGATGACGGTGGTTGTGCTTTTGATTGCGATACCAGCAAGAAAGGTGTCTTTACCTTAGAGTTTGGGGTATCTCTAGGCCTAAATTATCATTATGTGCGCTTGGTAGAATGGTGGTTAGGTACATCCATTCGAATCGAGCAGTATAATGTGCGCTTGATTTGCTACCACAAAGGATATGTGTTTGTCTACAATGTATGTTAGTTTGAATGATTCTTCCAGATCGCTTTCAACCCTGGATCAAACATGCCCTCGACTCGAGCATGCAATCAAGGAGCCTGTTCGGAATGAATCTTTCATATCCCTTTCGTCCTAGATCAAACATTCCCTCGACTCAAGCATGCAACCAAGACAAATAAAATCGTCTATTCCGCTCACATTTTGCACTTCGACCAAACACCCCGTGGACTCAAATTCCCTAGCACTTACCAGACATCGAAAACGTGATACGACGTCCAACATAGTGAGAGCCCACCAAGCTCCCCCTCGCATCTACTGCACTATCACAAATCACATAGCATTACAACAGCCGGCGCAGCAGCATACAGAATTTACGTGATTAAACATTAAACCTATTAGTAAAGACCATTCCGATGATCTAGACATGCCCCGATAGTCTAGACGAATCCCTATCTTAGTATAGAATTGTATCATCGCGCCTGTCTTGTTACCGCAAGGTGCTCAACATGTGTTTGATTTTGCTTTTTAGTAAGCTAAATAGTTTAATTTTAAACTAGATAAAGTAGCACTAAACACCCCTTTTATAATTAACCTATAAATAAATAATATTATAGGCCTACATTAGGAAAATTTTTCATTTTAGCTTAGCGCAATTTTGCTTAAATGTGCATAAATATGCGCAGGCATACGCAAACCTGCCCAAATATATAAGTACCGTGCCCGTGCGCGCAGCGACCCACGTCGCGCAACGATCCACGAACACCAAAACACCAGACAAATCCTAAACTTCAACGCGTCGTAACTCTACCACTATGGCACCAATTGATGACGCGCTTGCAGCAATCGAATCGCTGGAACTAGGAGAACACTTCTCATATAGGGCAATTGCTCGTCAGTTCAATGTGCCGCACAGTACGCTGTCCCGAAGACACCAAGGTCGTCAGCGCCCACGGGAAGCTAAGGATACCGATCAACACAAACTCAACCCACACCAAGAGTTAGAGCTTGTGAGCTATATTAAAGACCTTACAAAGAGAGGGCTGCCTCCTACAAGAGAGATGATATACAAAATTTCGCATCCTTGATAGCCACAGAGCCCGTGAGCGACGCTTGGGTTACCCGCTTTCTTGACCGACATGGCCACCATCTCATCTCCAAATAGACATCTGGAATTGACTCTCTCCGCCACAACGCTGATTTAAACATCAAGTATAAGCTATACTTTGACTTGCTACATCAGAAGATAAAGCAGTACGACGTACAGCCGCGCCACACCTATAATATGGACGAGAAGGGCTTCATAATAGGTATAACAGGACGCTTAAAACGAGTGTTTAGTCGTCAGATGTGGGAGCGAAAAGAGGTGCAGGCGGCACTCCAAGATGGCTCTCGTGAATGGATCACCCTCTTAGCAGCTGTCTGCGCTGATGGGGAGGCTCTGCCGCCAGGTCTTGTCTATGCAGCTTCATCGGGGACACTGCAATTAAGCTGGGTGGCCGACATTAAAGCCGGGAAACACGAGGTCTTTGTGGCTTTATCTCTCTCAGGTTGGAGTAACAACAACGTTGGGTTAGCATGGCTTGAACAGGTCTTTGATCGCTGCACACAAAGCAGAAAGCGCGACGAGCATGGCGACTCCTCATCCTTGACGGCCATGGGAGCCACTTAACGCAAGATTTTATCGACTACTGCGACTCCCATCGCATACTCCTAGCTGTGTTTCCCCCTCACTCCACCCATACGCTTCAACCTCTCGACGTAGTCCTGTTTAAACCTCTCTCCACCGCCTACTCTAAGGAGCTGTCCACCCACCTCCAGAGGAGCCAAGGGCTAGTACCAGTCAAGAAGGGAGACTTCTTCCCACTGTTCTGGAGAGCGTGGGAGTCCTCCTTTAAGACAGAGACTATCCTCAAGTCGTTTGAAGCTACTGGTATATGGCCTATGGACCCAGAGGTTATACTTAAACGCTTCACCCAGGAGGAGTCTAAGGAGCAGAATGAAGATAAAAGCAGGTCATTCAGCTCTCAAGGAGAGCGACTGGCGTCAGATGGACCGTCTTGTACGCTCTGCTGTGAAAGATGAAGGCGCAAAGGAGTCAAAGCAGCTGAGTCTCTCTCTCCACCAACTCCAGGTCCAAAACGAGCTACTATACCATGAGAACGACGGGCTAAGAGAGGCGCTTACTGCTAAGGAGAAGCATAAGAAGCGTGGCAAACCTCTTGACTTGCAGCAGCGAGAGGAGTATCATGGAGGAGCTGTATTCTGGTCTCCGCGCAAGATCAGAGAGGCACGAGCACGAGAGACAGTAAAGCAGAGAGAGGAGCATGAGGAGCAGCTTACAAAGGCTAACAGGAAGGAGCTCGCTGCTGCTGCCAAGCTCTCTATAGAGAGCAGCAGGCTCAGGAGAGACGTGTGGCGAGAGAGGCAGCCAAGGTGGTGAGGGAGAGGGAGAAGGCCGAGAAAGAGGCCGCGCGCGCTGCTCGAATCGAAGCCCAAAACACCAAAAGAGCATCTCAAACTGCCCAAAAGGGTAAGCGCAAAACTTCAGGTCCTCCTCCATCAAAGCATAAGCGCCAGAGACGCAGTGGCGGCTCTGCAGCTGTCGCGGCGTCCCTAGAAGCTGCACCAGCTGCTCCACCTAAAGTCAACTCTCGTGGCCGCACCATTAACCTTCCGCGTAAATATAAATAGTACAAATTGATCGCAAGCGTTACTTTATTACTCCACTAAAAGATCTCGTGATAATAGCTATTGTGGATGGCTTAA
Source organism: Laburnicola sp. JP-R-44 (assembly GCA_009805535.1). NCBI lineage: Eukaryota > Fungi > Ascomycota > Dothideomycetes > Pleosporales > Didymosphaeriaceae > Laburnicola > Laburnicola sp. JP-R-44. Next base: position 1,943,438 of record SELF01000042.1, read on the forward strand.
TAACCTCATCTTTGAAATGGTGAGCATGTTGTTCGTGGATCGTTGCGCGACGTGGGTCGCTGCGCGCACGGGCACGGTATATAACGTACTTTGCACTCGAGTCGGACACTCCATCGAGTCGAACACTTTGCCAAGACCCTACCAAGTTCTGTACTATTCACAATAGTATAGAGTTAACATAAACTATTTTTAATAGTCTAAATAGACTAAACTATTTAAAATCTACTTCTCTAAGCTATCTATAGGTTTTTTTATTGTGCCTAGGCTTGCCGCAGCGTCTACAGCGCTGTTAAGCGGATTCGCCTCTATTAGTGCGCACCCTAAAGTCCTTTAGAGTAGCCAGTCGCTAGCCCTCTTTAACTATAAGGACTTCTTCTTGCTGCAATTACTTTCTTTTATATAATTTACGTCGTGTAGCGGCCTTATTAGTAGCTTAAAGTTTAGCGTTGCGTTTAGTTATTAATACTAAAGAATGCCCTATTATCTTAGCGCCTTTAATAAGCTTTTCTATCGCCTTAACTATATAAGTTAGAGAACTATCCACATGCCTTTAAATCCTCTACTTAACCAGCGTCGATTGCGACCCAAGTTCTATACTATTTCGCGGAGTTTGTAACTTCTATATACTATCGCAAATAGTACAAAAGTAGAGGCGTACGCAGGCGGACGTTAAGCTGCGATATCATAGCTTCTAGGTTGTGGGGCACTAGGCCAGCACCTTAAAAGCCTCCTTTAATATTACTTTTAGTAAACAAAGCCTTAAAAGCAGCAATAAAGCAAGGTAGGAACTCGATTTTAGTAATGTGCGTGATGTGGTTGCGCATTAAATCCTTAGCTTAGCGCCCATACGCCTTTTTAAAGGCGCGAAACAGTCTATATTAAGTAGCTATAAGAGGTGCGACGAATATAAGGGTATATAGAAAGTAATAATATTACTCTTTTTGTAATACTATTCGAATTTAAATAAGTTATAACTCTTATAGCTATTAAGAATAAGCAAACGTATTATGCTAACAACACGCCTCTTTATATACTTATTAAAGTGCTTTTGCCACTATAGACTAAGCTTATTTATTGTCTAGCCGTTCTTAGAGACTGTAATAACCTAATTATAAGGTAGATCCTTCTCCTTATACTAGGCGGAGAGGTAGTACTTACCCCCAAAGATAATAAAGGGTAGGATCTACCACCCCATCGTATTAATGCCTTAGATAACTGTTATCCACTCCCTATTACCCTACTGCACCTGCTTTAGCCGTCCTTAACGCTCAGAGCCTATAACTACTGCTCTAGTTAATATTATACCTATTATAAAGTCTACTTTATTAAAATTATAGGTGTTCTTATCTAGGATACTATATTTGGCCTTTATATTCTCTATAAGCCGAAACTAGTCTTATATTACCTTAGGATCCTCCTAGAGAGCTTTCTTATAGTCGTACTTTTAATTAAACTTAACTTTAAGCTCTAGCTAGCGCTTAACAAAGTTATATAAGGCCACCTCTAGCTAACTAGCTTATAGTGGCGTGTAGCTAGTAAAGAATTAGCTATATCTTTTATAGCATTAAGCTAAGGCAGAAATCCTCGCGCGTCTAGGTTAAGTATATGCTCTATAATCGCCTGCTTCTCTTTTATAGTAAGTCTTATTTTATTAGGTGCGCAGTCGCGTCTAAACGTCTTTCTAGCACGTTAGTTGGTAAGTATACTTTAAAAGACGTTATAGATAGCTATAGCGCGTTGCTAAGAAAGTGTCGCGTCTTATTTAATAGTCTAGATTGCAAGCTGTATACGCGCTTCTTTTAACGCTAGTAGTTTATTATATAGTTAAGGCATCGCGTTATACTATTGCTAATAGTACGTTTTAGTAGAGTCTTAGCAAAGTGTTCGACTTAATAGAGTGTTCAACTCGAGTGCAAAGTACATTATAGACATGCGTAGTTATGCGCAAATCTACCTAAACGTGTAAGTATGTATAGATATGCGTAGGTATACGTAAACCTACCTAAACATACAAGTATACACAAATATACTTAAGTAAGTATATAGATATATAATATTATAAAAAAGTATATATAAATCTAGGTTATATAATACTTAACTCTAAGTTACTATAACTTACTACATTCTAGTAATAGTTATAATTCTATTTAAATACGCATACGTTTAATTTTAAATTACTATAACTTACTACGTTATAGTACTAGTTATAACTTCTTTTACTACGCCCTATATTAATTCTAAATCGCTATAACTTACTATATCCTAGCGATAGTTATAATTCTATCCAAATACACATATATTTAATTCTAAATTACTATAACTTACTACGTTATAGTACTAGTTATAACTTCTTCTACTACGCTCTATATTAATCCTAAATCGCTATAACTTACTACGTCCTAGCGATAATTATAATTTACTCTAACTGCGCATACGTTTAAGTTTCTTTAGATACCTATTTTTTCTATTTTTTGCATCTTAAGGTATATCTCCTAGCCTTCGCCCTAGTCTTATATAATCTTAACGCTTTGTAGCACGCTAACTCTAAGTCTAGAGTAGTTTTTTTATTAGAATGTTTGTATTTCTCTATGCCTATCGTGTTCTTTATAATTACTATATCTGCTTTTTTTAATAACTATTTATATTCTATTACTCTCCTTATATTAATCTAGCTATATTTATTATAGAGTAAGCGCGCGTTTATAATTAACTCCTTCTACTCTAGCTAGACTAGCTATTAGATAAACTATATTAAAGCTCCTTAATTTTGCGAGCAAGCGATTTCATAATAATATAGTTTGTATCTACAAGGTTAATACCCTTAGTATACAGATCTATAGTTATTATAATAATTCTTAATAAGCTATTAACGCTATTAAATGCGTTAATAATTGTTCTTTGCTTAGGAAAGCTTATTTCGCTATAGATAAGTGCGATATGTATCTTATCCTAGATAATCTAGAGATAATAATGTGAAACTTCTTAGTAATGTCTACTTAACTCTTAAGGAGCTTCTATATACCCTATTGCTATTAGTATAGTAACTTATTACGATTTATAATGTACGTATAATAGCGTTAAGTAATATAATTATTAGCATCTTTGTCTTAACTATAATCTTATTCTAGCGCAGCTTTCTATTAGAGTAAAGCCCTAAACGCGCGCTCTTTATTAATACCTTAATTTTCTAAATATAATATTGCATATATGCCTACTTTAAATCGCCCTTAATAGCCTTACCAAAATTAGTAAATAAGGGTAACGCTTTAAGGTTACTAGAAATGCTTTGCAGTTAGTTAGAATGCGTATCTATACTATACTTATTGTAGAACTCGATAAGTAATAGCGCTGTGTGCCTATAATATATAGGTTATAATAAGACTTTAATATCTAATATTAATTATTTCACTCTTCTCTCTTATTCTCTAGACGCTCTTTCTCTTTATTTACTAACTAAACGACGTTTTGTATTATATTTCTACTTATCTAGTTATATTTAATAATAACGTTCTTCTAGATAAGTTTAATATTTTCTATTTTTAGTAGAGGCTTTCTATCTAGCCTTTATGTGTGTTTATTGCGTTTAATTAATATTATCTATATAATATTTGCTATAACCTTACTATATTTAAGAAACTTATAGTCTTTAAGTATAGCATACTCCTTTTTTATCTTACTTACTCTGTAAGCAGTCTGCGTGCCACCTTTTTAGATTATATTAAGGGTAGATAGTATTTTTTATATGGCTGTAGGGAAGGTTTTACCCCTCTTATACTAGTATTTACTACGGCTGCTATTTATAGGCTATACTTAAAGGTAAGGTGTTAGAGTATAGACTTATACATTCTTATACTTTTAGAATTATAAGATTTTCCTATATATCTTAGTTACTAAGACATTTGGGCAATATAGTATAAGAAGTAGTTTATAATAAGCCTCTAGACTTACCGCCTACTTTATTACGTTAGTTAGACTATAGCTCTAGTATCTAGACTAGACATCTAAAGTATATCTAGACTAGACATTAAAGTACTATTATTGTTGTAAGTTATTGCAAATCTTATAGTGTATAACATGCTATATTATATACTCACTATAGTTTATAATAGTCTTTATCTTCTTTAGCTATATTATTATACTATAAGGTTCTATAAATACTAGCTAACTCTTTGTCTGTTAACGCCTAGAATAGCGTTAGGTTAACTGACTGCATTTATAATAGTGGCTAAAAGTTATTAAGCGTGCTATAAGTTTGCTGCCACTTCCTTTCTATACGTATATAATAGTCGTTAAGCTCTTATATATATCGCTCTTTAAACTAGTTCTTTATAATATGTCTTGTTAGTTTATATTTAATAGTAAGCCTAAATAGTAGTTTAGGGAATTTTGCTATCTGCGTTTAGTATAGTAGGCTTAAGATAATATTTTTCTAGTTACCACTAGTGTTTGTAACTATTATAATTTAGCCACATTCTATTAGTATTTAGTAGTTATATATCTATAAATTAGCTAAGTAAGAACGCGATAGTAGGTATTAGTCCTGTATTAGGCATAGACCTATTGCTCCTTTAGGTAGATAACTCGCCTATTTTATATTTTTGCGCGAGATTAACAATTATTCTCTATCTTATAATCTAGGACCCTATAATTAATCTCACTAGACAGGGGTAAGACTTCCTAATACTAGGACTAGACCTATTGCCATTACCACCATATCGCTCGCTCTACACAACTATTTTAGCTAATACTATTTACTAGTAGGAAAGTATTATAGAATCTAGAGTAAGAGCCTATATTATAGAGAATATAATTATATTATACAATATTATAAGTATAGCCTAGTTAAGTATAACTATCTGCGCTGTTATAATGTATAACTGTTCTATTATACGAGCGTGTGCCTGGCTAAAATTAGCGTTAATGGCCGCATTTACTCTGTGGATAATTATTAACAAGATTCTAGTATTATATAGAGTTATAGTAACTTACTATAGCACACACTATATCTTAGCCAGCTATTATTATAATAATTACTATCCATACTTAGCATCTTAAAATCTATCTCTACTAGATAGATTAGCACTATCTGCGTTAATAGTCCTCTATACTTTGTTCTTATTAATAGCTGTTATACCGCGTTAGGGTAATAAGAGTATTAGCGAAATATATAGTAATAGTGTGTAGATTCTCTTTATGCTATTAGTTTGCAATAAAGTGCGACTAGACTAAAATAGGTTACTATTTAAATTATAGCTTTAGTAGAAGCCGCTCTTCTTCTTATTCTACTATTATTACCTCTCTCTAATTATTGTGTACTCGTCTAACTCGCTACCGCTTAGAAAATTGCTCTTCTTATTTTTCTATTATTATTATATCTTTTTTTAGTTGTCTAATTTGCTATCTAAGCCATTGTCGCTAGTGTAGAATGTGGGGGTAGGATCTATTATCTATTAATTCACTATAATTCATACCGAGTTTTATCTAGTAACTTTTAATTCTTACCTTTCCGCATTTATAATAAGTTTGGGTTAGAGTCTATATTAACTATACTATATTATTTATAGAGAGATATATAAAGTGTTAGAAGTTATTTATCTAGTATATCTATTAGTGCTATGGTATAGAGTAAGCATATTAGAAGACCTTTATTACAACTAGCGGTTGCGCTATTATAATATTCTATTTTATTACTATAGTTACTACTAGTAGTTACACTTCTGTCTAAAGAATACTAGTTATCTTAATCTTTATTAGTTGTATAACTCTGGGTGCCCACATATAAAATATATTTAGCGGCTTCTATATTAGTTTTAGGGTCTTTTATATAATATCTTAAAGAGTGTTAAGTATAACTAGAGTTAGGTCCTTCTCTCCACTATTATGTCTACTTATTATTAGTACGTAATTGCGTTAGATGCTTAATAATAGGCAGGTTAAAAAAACCTTCCCTCTTCGCGTTAGTAACTCGAATATTTATCTTATTCTCTCTAAATAAGTGGTTTATAGTCCGCGCATTAGTATATAGGGTATTATTAATACGAAGTGCTTATAGCGCGATTATATTAGCTATGCCTATATTTTATTATAAAGTAACTAAAGCTATCTAACTTATAAGTTATTATAACATTGTCCTATAATAAACCCGCGTTTAGTCTATTATATTCGCCTTAGCCTTAGATATCTTTATGTTTTTATTTTGTCCCCGCAGGACTATTGTCTAAAAATTAAGCCTAGCCTATTCGCGCTACTTTCTAGCTTTCCACTTATTCTTTAGCGTAGAGTTTAGAAGTTTATAGATTATCTTAAAGTGTTTATTAGCCTATAGTTCTGCTATTATATTATCGCGCGCGGTCTTATATACTTCTATCTATAATACTAAGTCGAATAATAGTAGGTACCTATTAATTTTATTAGTTGCACATTTTACTATGTTATATTATACTCCTATCTTTTATCTAATAAGCTAGAAACCTTTTATAATTATATTCTTTAGCGTCTATTATAGATGCTTTATAATAGTCTTCTTACACTATTTTATATCTAGCTAATCTTTGGCCGCCCCTATTATAGTTATATTTACACACACGATATAGATATAGATAAAATTATATACGTATAATTATATAGCGTATAGAGATTAGTCCTAGGTTGCTATTATTAGTAACTATTAGTAGTTGCTTAACTCTACTAGTGCCTTGGCTATATAACTTATCTAAGACTAGCGCGATTAAACTAGCGCGGTTAACTATCCGCCTTTACTATAGGTTACTTTATTCTGCGGCCATTTCACATTACTATAGTAAATTACTATAATATACCCTTCTCTTAGCTTTCTTTGCAGTTACCTTAGACTACTAACTTATATTGCGCTTTAGATACTTTACTCTTAAATAGCATAATAAATTACTATAACCTGCCCTTCCCTTAATTTGCTTCGCAGTTACCTTAGACTACTAACCTAGGTCGCGCTTTAGATGCCCTACTCTTAGACAGCATAATAAATTACTATAACCCTGCTCTTCCCTTAATTTGCTTCGTAGTTACCTTAGACTACTAACTTATATTATACTTTAGAACCTTTATATTTAAATAGCATAGTAAATTACTATAATATATTCTTTCCTTAGCTTACTTTATAGCTACTTTAGACTATAACTCTATATTGCGCTTTAGAAGCTTTATATTTAAATAGCATAGTAAATTACTATAATATATTCTTTTCTTAGCTTACTTTATAGTTATCTTTACACTTCTAAATTATATTGCGCCTATAAGGTTCTACTATTAAATAGTATAGTAGATTACTATAACTTAATAGATAAGTAGTAGATACCCTACACACTATAAGGCTATACTAGCTAAACGTAAAAGTCTAGTTATAAATAGTATAGTAAGTTACTATAACTAGTGTCGTTTATTTTTAGCGTATAGTATTCTAATATTAGACATATTTACAAACATAAACTTAACTAATTTATTATAGACCCTTAACTATTAGTGAGTATTAGCTAAGTAGCGTTAATATATTTACGCTATATAGGTATATATAGGTTTCTAGTTTATAGAGTAATTCTTAGTAATAAATAGAATCTTATATTCTATTCTTACGCGAGATCTTTATTACTAACCCTATTCTAATATTAGAACGTTTTTAGAGACACCTTATAGCGCGGTTTACCTAATAAGTTTTATATACTACGTAAGTTCTTATTCTAGAATACTTAGTAGTGTATTATAGTATAAGCAGGCGTGGTAAGCATACCTTCTAGGTCCTCACACTCGTTAACTAAAATTACTAGCCATACCCTTATACCGTGCTCTTTTAGCGTATAGGCCTAGTTAGAAATAAGGCTCTGCAACTTAAATAGAATGGGTATATCCTTAATACTACACTATAAGCGCCACTTTTACTATCTAGCCCTATTAAATAGTTTGTAACTAGAGGCTGTAGCTACTTTCCTTCTTTTTTTTTTCTTATTTTAGTGCACATAATGCTTTTACAGGTAAGCTTACTAGTATAGTCTATTTTTTATAATATTAGCTTATTATCTTTTAGTTATTAAATTAGACACTTTAAGTATATATATATTTCTAGGGCTAGAAGCTAGTTATTGCACCTATTATATATAGTAACTAGAATATTATTAAATCTTTTAGAAGACTCTCTTTTATAACTAGCACAGATGCGTTTTAGATAAGACGCTAGCGCTCTAGAATAGGTATGCGCGTGTCCTACCCACTACTAGTCGCAGCCTATATTCTATACACTTGTGTATTTTGTCTAACATATTCTATTAGTAGCCCGGACAGATTAGTCCGCCGGATAGTTTTTGCTAAGACCACAACACTTTACTATGAATTATAATGTCTTAACAATACGACGCGTTATTATCTAATTAAGAAGGCAGAATTAAGCTTGCCCTTTACGCCTATTAGAATAAGCAAATTTTAAGCCTGCGACGCGCTGCTACAGTATATAATATCCCAAAGTCTACACTAAGCAATTAAATTAATGGAATTACCGCCTAAGCAGATACACGATTAGGCATGGCAAAGCTTACTACAACTAAAGAGCAGACGCTTATATAGTATATATCCTTGACCTAGATTTGCGAGGATTTGCACCCTGGCTAGGTGAGGTGGAAAATATGGCTAATAAACTGCTAGCTGCGCGGCACAGAGACCCTGTAGGACAATGCTGGGCTCAGCGCTTTATAAAGCGCGTACCCGAGCTTAAAATGGCTTTTAATTAAGCGAAGGACTAATAGAGGATATAATAGGAAGACCTAGAGGTTATAAACGCGTAGTTTTAGCTAGTAGAGGATATAAAAGCTAAGTATAAAGTGCAGGATGAAGATATCTATAACTTTGATAAGATAGGCTTCTAGATAGGAGTTATTAGCTTAATAAAGGTTGTAACTGGTTTAGAAAGACGTTCTTAACCTACGCTTGTTTTAGCTAGGTAACTGCGAGTAGGTTATAGTAATTTAGAGTATTTGCGCTACTAGGTATACTGCCCTGCCCTTTATTATCTATAAAGGGCGAGTCCACATCTTAGCGTAGTATGAGGAGACTAGTATCCCCCGCGATTGGAAGCTCTTAGTCTCTGAGACTGGCTAGACTAACAACAAGCTTAGAGTTATGTGGTTAAAGCACTTTAACGCGTATACAAGGCCGCGTATAGTAAGGTTATAGAGGTTACTTATTCTAGACAGCTATAAGAGCTACCACTCCTAGGATTTTAAGGATTATTGCCTGGAATAGAAGATCCTAACACTTTGTATGCCAGCGCACTTATTTTATATCCTCTAGCCGCTTAATATAGTCTGTTTCGCGCTACTAAACCTAAAGTACTCCTAGCGCGTGTGGGACTTAGCCCGCTAACGCGTCTTTTATATTAACAAAGAGGGCTTTCTACTAGCCTTTTGCGACGCGTTTTTTTAATATATTATACTAGAAAACTAGAAAACTATAAGAAAGCCTTTAAGGCCTTTGGGCTTGTTCCTTTAGATGCGTTAGTAGTGGTAGATCGCCTTAATGTGCGTATTCACACTCCTCCACCTTAGGGTACCCTACTGGATACACTATGGCAAGCTAGGACCCTAAGCAATACCCTTGAGTTTAGATTCTAGTCAAAAGCTCGTACGCGACTCTCTTTTATTTGGTCTCTACCCGATACTAAATTGAGCTACTTACAGCTTATAAAAGGTGCTAAACTTATGCTCTACTATAGTGTACTTTAAGAGACCCGTATTAAGGAACTTAAGGAGCAAATTAAGGTTCTAACGAAGCGAAAAACGCGTAAAAGAAAGCGCATTTAGAAAGGTAGGACGCTAGGCTTTGCTTAGGGAGCAGATTTAGGAGTAGAAAGCCCTTCTATTAGGGTGAAGTTGTTGAAAAGGGCGCGAGGTAGTAGTGAGGGAGAGGCAGGTCCCTTAACACACAACGCTGCTGTGGGAGGTGCGGAGAGCCTAGGCATAACGCAAGGACCTGTTAGATAGAGATAAAGAGATAGAGAAGGAGTTAGATATTATCCTTAGTAGCTTATTTTTAGATAGTGTTAATAGTAAATTAGAGTGATTTTATTATAGGTTTACTATAAGGCTAAAAATAACGGGTTAACTTTATCTTATAATAGTACGCACTTAGTGACTAAAAATTAGATAAAGTACTACTTAAGATATAGTATGCTTCACTGCGAATCATAATAAGTATACTATATATTGCCTACATATAGTATGGTAGATAATATATCGTATATTATAGGGAGTCTTGTTGTAAGTTCGTACTGCCAAGAGAAAGACTCCTTAGCTTTGCGCGGCGGCTGCAGTAGCCGCGTAAAGAGGCTACACGACGTAAAAAGTAGATTAAATAGTAACTTGGTATATTGTAAGTTATAGTAGGTTATTATGAGTCACTATGAAGTAACGTTAGTAGTGTTCTATAATGAGTTATGAGGGACCTCGAAGTTGCCAAGAAAAACTGTCGGTCCGGCGGACTGATCTGTCCGGGCTACTGATAGAATATGTTACTATTAATATTGTCTTTTTCCACTCTACTACACTAGGCTTAATAGTAAAATAAGGCTATATTTTATAGGATGTTAAAAACTGCATCTATAAGACCTATATTATTAATAACTTTACACTCTAGAAGGTTTTAAATATACTTAAGTATTGTTTACTTAACACTTATAATATTAGGCGGTTTGTTTAGCTATAGGTAGTTAAAATTCACATACTTATTACCTATTATATCTTGTGTGTAATAATGTTAATTATACTATAGAATATAGTTGCGTTACAGCCAAATAGTCTAGCTAGGTCCTATACTATTACGCTATTAGGGTTAGAGTCTTATATTTTGTAGAAACCGTATTGTGTTAATAAGTTCTATTAAGTAGGTCTGCTAATAATAATATACGAATATATAGAGTTAAATAAATAAACTTAATAGTAGGCGTAATCGCAATTCTAAGTCTATTGTGCACAAAGTATACTAGTACTATAATTATTAGGATTGCTTACACACACACTATAATTAAATACTTATATAAAATATATAGTAGTTATTTTAAACTCTAAAATATTAAATTACCTAGCTAGAGAGTTATAGTTAGTATTACTAAAGTGGTATACTTATCTTAACTAAACTGGCAGCACCTACACTACTACTACTACTACTACTACCATTCTAAAAATATCTAAATATTAGATATGCTAATGTGGAACGAAGGCGCCAGTTTAATTCCAACAAAAATAAAAGCTAAATATGCCATAATAAAAACTTTAGCGAATGGTATTACTTCTTCTTCTTATTAAATAGTGTCCTACTACTTAAATAATATATAAGTATTTTTATAGAGTAGAACTAAAGAAGTGGTATACTTATCTTATATTAGAGAGAGAGAGTTCCGAGTGCTAGAATCTAGATTCTAGATATGCTTTTTGTATTCTTTATAGAATACTTTAAAGTATAGTTTAGATTAAGAACTTAGAGAGTGTATCTTTTTATGCCTATAAAGCGCTTATTATATGCAATATATAGATAACTATATAAATATGGTTTATTTAAGTGCGCCCTATATTATTTTAAAATTACTATAGCTTACTATATCTAAGCAGTAGTTGTAATTCCCTCTAAGTGCGTATACATTTAATTTTAAATTACTATAACTTACTACGTTATAGTACTAGTCGTAATTTCTTTTACTGCACCCTATATTAATTCTAAATAGCTATAACTTACTATATTCTAGTAATAGTTATAATTCCCTTCGAATACGCGTGTATTTAATTTTAAATTACTATAACTTACTACGTTTATAGTACTAGTTATAATTTCTTTCACTACGCCCTGTATTAATTCTAAATTACTATAACTTACTACGTCCTAGTAATAGTTATAATTCACTTTAACTGCGCATATTATTAAATTTGTTTAATTGACTATTATAGCTACTTTTTTTTTATTAAGTAGCCTCTATTAGCCTTTCTATTAGCCTTATCCCATCTTAACGCCTTGTAATATATTAGCATCTGGGTTAATACCTCTACTAAAATTCTTGCCTCTACTTATACCTACTATATCCTTTGCAATAACTATATTTGCCTTTTCTAAAAACTGCTTACGCTCTATCGCCCTTATATTAACTTGGCTATACTTATTATAGAGTAACTACGCATTTATAACTAACTTCTTTTGCCTTAGCTAAACTAGTTGTTAGATAAACTGTCTAAACTTTTCGATCTTAGGCACTGGCAATTTAATAACAACGTAGTTCGCACTCATAAGATTAACGCCCTCTGCACACAGGTTAATATTTATTATAATAATTCTTAATAAGCTGTTAATGTTATTAAATGCATTAATAATTGTCCTCTGCTTAGGGAAGTTTAGTCTGCTATAGATAAGGGCGACACACACGCCTTATCCTTAACAAATTAGTTAATATTTTAGAACTTCTTAGTAGTGTTTACTAGACTCTTAAGAAGCTTTTACACACTCTATAACTATTAGCATAGTAAATTATATTACAATTTATAATATATATATAATAGCGTAGAATAATATAATAATTAGTATCTTTGTCCTAATAAGGATCTTATTCTAGCGTGGCTTTTTATTAGTGTTAAGCCTAAAACGCGCACTCTTTCTTAACATTTCAATCTTGTAAAGATATTATCGCAGGTATGCTTACTACTTTAAATCGCCCTAGATAGCCTCGCCAAAATTAGTAAATAAGGGCAACGCTTAAAGGTTGCTATATATATTGTGTAGTTAGTTAGAATGTATATCTATACTATATTTGTTATAGAACTTAATAAGTAATAGCGCTATACCTATAATATATAGGTTATAATAGGACTTTAATATACTAATATTAATTATTCTACCCTTTTCTTTTACTCTACATACTTCCTTTTCTTATTATATTTCCTATATAGTATTTTGTATTACGTTCCTGCTAGTCTGGCTATACTTAATTAGGATGTTATTTTACATAAGTTTTATATCCGCCATCTTTAGTAAAGGCTTTTTATCTAGCCTTAACGTATGCTTATCTTGTTTAATTAATAGCGTCTATATAATATATTCGCTATAATCTTGCTATAGCTAAGGAACTTAGAGTCTGGTCTTTAAGTATAATATACTTATTTCTAGCCTTTTTTACTTTGTGGGCAGTCTGTGTAGTGCCTTTCTAAATCATATTAAACATTAACATAATCTCTTCGTATGGCTATAAAGAAGGTTTCGCCCCTTTCTTAAGGGATTTTAATAAAGCTTCTACTTTTAAACTATACTTAAATAAAAGATGTTAGAGTACAAACTCGTGCTTATTTGCACTTTTAGAATTACAAAACTCTTTTCAGTGTTATGGTTACTAAGACTTTTAGGCCAAAAAGTAAGAGAGGTAGTTTACAATAATTTAAGGCCTATTCTCCCTTAGCGTTCTAGATATAATCTAATACACACACTAGGACGCCTATTATCTAGTCTTACCTTTATTGCTTAGCGTTTATAGAGTATGCTAAATATTTATAATTAGGTTAAATATATATTATATCTCTTATTTTAGGATATATTGCCTACGTCTATAAGCTTCTTAGATATTTCTATGTTAAGCTTCCCTATCTTAATAACTAGGATTGTTTTTTTGCTTTATAAGTTAATTAGATGTGGCGTAAGTAAAATATATATCCTTTAGGCCCTTGGGACTTATTGCCTAGTATATTACGTTTATAGAAATGGCTTTTAGGTCTAGACTAAATTTTCTCTTAATTAGGTCTATATATTTATATGCAAACCTATTCTTGTATAAGACTATATTATATGCCCACTATGGCTTATTAATATCTTTATCTCTATTAGCTATATTATTATACCATAGCGTCTTATAAATACTCGCAAGCTCTTTGTTTGTTAACGCCTAGAAGAGCGTTAGATTAACTAGCGGCTCTGTTTTATATAGCTAGAAACTATTAAAGCATACTATAGACTTATTTCTATTTCTTTCTGCCTGTATATAATGTTTATTAACCTCTTATAAATATTGCTCTTAGAGCTTATTTTTTATTACGCGCCTTGTTAGTTTATATTTAATAGCGAGTCTAAATAGTAGTTTAGAGAATATTATTATTAGCGCTTAGTATAGTATACTTAATATAATATTTACCTAGTTACTGCTAATATTTATAACTATTATAATCTAGCTATATCTAGATAGTATTTAGTAGTTATGTGTCTAAGAATTAATTAAGCAAGGACATAGTAGTGAGTATTAGACCTAGCTTAGGCATAGACCTGCTATTTCTTTTTAGGTAGATAGGGCTTCTCTATATTTTTTGTTCTTGTGTAAGGTTAATAATTTTTCTCTATTGTATAATCTAGTATCTTATAATTAACCTCGCTAGATAAGGGTAAAACTTTCTAACGCTAGGACTAGACCTTACTACTACTATCGCTGTATCGCTTACTCTGCATAACTATCTTAGCTAATACTGTCTACTAGTAGGAAAGCATTTTAGAGCCTAGGGTAAGGGCCTATATTATAGGGAATGGGATTATGTTATATAATATTATAAGCGTGACCTAGTTAAGTATAAATATTTACGCTATTATAGCATATAACTATTTTATTATATAAGCGCGTGCCTAGCTAAGTTTAGCGTTAATAGCTATATTTACTTTGTAGATAATTATTAGCGAGATTTTAGTATTATATAGAGTTATAGTAACTTACTATAGTATACGCTTAATCTTATTTAGCTATTATTATAGCGATTGCTTACTATATTAAGTATCTTAAGGTCTCCCTTCTTTAAATATATCGATTCTATTAGCTTTAATAATCTTCTGTACTTTGTTCTTATTAATAGGTGTTGTGCTATAATAAGGTAATAGGGTTATAGGCAAATTGCATAGTAATAATAAGCGGGTTCTCTTTATGCTGTTAGATTATAACAAAGCGCAATTTCTCTAGAATAGGTTACTATCTAAATTACAACTTTGCTAGGAGCCACTCTTCTCTTTTATACTACTGTTGCCGCCTCCCTCTAGCTAGTAGGGGGCTATTCGAGCCGCTATTGTTTAGGGAGACGCTCTTCTCTTTATGCTACCATTACTGCCTCCCTCTAGTTATTTCTAGTAGGGTGTGCTGTCTAGACTACTACTATTGTCAGATATAGGGGTATTCTTGATGAGATGAGATGGGAAGTGGTATGGTTGATTGATTGATGTTTTCTTCTTGTTCTATCTTAGAGAAGCTCGGCTATCGCGAGAAGTATCTATCTAGTGCTAAGACACACTAGTACTATTTAGGATAGTACAGGGGCAGTGCAAAACAGTGGTGCGCTGGCCTTTTTTAATTTCACAGTAAAAACACTGTGATTTACACTAACTGCTAGTGTGTAAAGGCTATATAATCGGACACACCTACCCACCGTAATTTATAGTGAAATTATAGTGATTCACAGGGACTGTCTATCTAACACACCCCCCTTAGCTTGGAACTATCCTAAGCTGGACCTAATTCTTCGCAACTGTACTATAGCTTATAGTCCAAAAGCTTCTATCCTGTGTTCTAATTTGTCTAGGTCGACCTCTTGGTCGGTGATTCTTCCCCTGACGTCTTCAAGTCCGAGTTAATTAACGAACTTAGTCTATTTGCTGGCTGGCAGAGCCTTTTATAAAACTATCTGCTGCTATTTCTTCTAATTATTAGTACTAGACTTTAATAGCTCTACGTACTACTTCTTATCAAAGCCAATAATTGTGTATATTGACGTGCCTAAGCTTTGTTTGTAACTTAGCAATTTCTTTAGTAATAAGTTGGATAGTTTGTTAATTGTCGCAATTAATAGTGATTGTTAAGGATGAGAGTTTAATCTTAAGTTTAGCGATTAACTAAGCTATAAAGAGTGCCTCCTTTGCAACCTATAAGAGTGCCAGCAACTTAGCTTTAGTTGTTAAAGTAGTGATAGTGTCTTGTTTATTTGCCTTCTAGGCTACAAGACCACTAAACAGCTTAATAATATATTCTTGTAAACTCTTTCTATTAAGGTTATTGTCTACAAATAACGTGTTGCTAGTAATCTTGTAGGTGTCTGCTCCTCTAAAGCGTAACCCTAGTAATTGGGTGGAGGATAGGTATAGCAGTACGCGATTGGCGGCGTTATAATAGTCGTCGCTAGGATTTAATAGGAAACGCGATAGTTAGGAGCTTACAAAAGCGATATCTAGGCGCGTAGTTACTACAGCGTATAGGATTAATCCTATCTTTTGCTAGTATTAGTTGATCTCTGCCTTTGTAGCAAGTCCTCTTCTTAAGGTAGCAGTTTAACTACTAATATTAGGGTTTTGTGTTTGAGGTTGTGTTAGTCGATAAGGCGACTAATCTTGTCCACATAGGACGCTTGTGATAGCTAGAGTTGCCTACTTACACGGTCTCTAACAATTTTAATCCCTAGAAACCACTAAAGATTGTTACCTCTCTAGTAAGGGTGAACTTTATACTTATCTTTTTTATTACTGCGTTAGCAGCGTGTTTCTAATCCCTTAAGTAGGCGACGATGAGGTCGTCTATATAGAAGAAAATGATAATGCTGTCTTTAATTATATAGCAAGGTTCGTGTGGGACTGTAGTAAAACCAAGATCCTTAAGAGCACTTGTAAATTCTCTCTACCACAGTAGTAGTGAGATTCGAAGACTATATAGTGCCTTGTGCAACTATAGGATAGTGCCTAATTAGGTATAACCTTATAGCATTCTTATGTAGAGTTTCTCTGTCCAGTTTCGCGTGGACGAAGGCGTTGGTGACGTCGTACTGGCTAAGTTCTAGGTCGTACCGAGCCGCCATAGACATAAGTAGGCGAAATAATCGTCCTGCAAGGGTTGCGGCGTAGGTGTCCTAAGTAGTAAGGTAGCGTTGTTAATTTCTGCGCACTACTAACCTAGCCTTGCACTTCTAAAATTAATAGTATTTGTTAAGTTTGTAGGTATATACCTACATACAGTTAAGGATTTGGTGGCCGCGTGATCGCACTAGGGCAGCAGGCACCTCACTCTAAGACCTTATTTCTTTGTAGCTTTGTAGGTATAATTGCTTAGCATCCTTCTACATATTAAATAGCGGATAATTATTTAACTGTGTTCTGTAAGATAGAGGTTCTAGCATTTAACTTTAATAGGGTTTCTTTCCTACTATAAGTATATAGTTAAATTACGCCTTATTAAGTGGCTTCCCCTTGTATTTGCCTCTCTGCCCCCTGCCTATGTTCTAGCTAGGAAAGCGGCTGCCTATAGCACAGCGCGTTAATCTAGCTGTAGTAATCTAAAGGGAAATTGTTTATGTTAATTGTGTTTAAGGCTTGCCATTAATTAGGCAAGCAGTGCAATAGGCGGAGGTGTTGCTAGTAGTGTTAGGTAGGTGTAATTAATCTTCCTCCCTTAATAGTACCCTGGAGCATTATCGTCATCCTTACGGGAGTTAGTAATTAACTTATCCTTATATAAAGACTTAGTGTTTTCGTGTTCTAGTGGTGAGGGCAGTAGCTCCACTAATTAGGTCTATGCAGCAATCTCTTTATAAGTGCTATGCATATAAGGTTGTCCAACAGGTCTTCTTCTTTACCTAAGAATACTAATTTTTTGTTAAAGATAACATTTTAGGTACTAATAACTTTCCTAAGTAGAGGTATCTATATCCTCCAGATGTTTGTTAATCGGTAGCCTACTAGGTATCCAATCCATGCTTTTAGATCTAACCTTTAGAGCTTGCTCTTGCTGCGTTTTGTATCGTTAGTAGTTATAGCGAAGGCTTTATAGCTATAGGCCCTAAGGTGAGCCTAGTTTGGTTTCTTTCTTTAGTTGAGTGACAATACTGTTTTAGAAAGCAACTGTTGTAAAGAATACTTTATATAGTGATCGCCATTAATTAGCGTAGTTTAGAGTTCAATTATATAGGTATACAGCCGCTTATGTGTGATTTCTGGCTATAGTGTCTAGGGAAGGTTGGCGTTAAGTTAAGTCGCATTACACGACTCTTCTCCTTAATTACACCCCCTAAGCGTTTAGCTCCTCTATTTTAAGCTTGGGTATTAGGTGCTAAAGGCTTAATAACGATACCTTTACTAACACACTATCTATAAACGTCTTGCTTAACTAAGAAGATCTTATTGTCTGATTCAATGACTTTAACTGTTACCCTTAAACTGTACTTTCATAAATAGTACAAATTCCTTTAGCAGTTTAATAATTGCTCGTGCTAGTTAGTTGTCTTTAAAGTAGAAATCCCAAGCCATGCCTGAGAATCGATTGGTAATGAGCATTTGGCTTTTCTCGCTAGTGGAGCTCTTATCTTCGAAGTCGTGAAAGTCTATAGCGACTCTCTTACTAGGACTATTATTAATTTGTTTAGCCTATTGTCTAATTTGTCACTTAAGCTTTAATCTGCCGCAAGCATCGCATTGGACTATAGTTAGTCCTTTAAGGCGCACCCCCTTACAGTGATTCACTGTGTGTTCTAGCGCCTGAGGACCTAGGTGGCCTAGTCGTTTGTGTCATGTGTTGGCGTCCGCCTTCTGCGCTTGTTGTGCGGTGCGCGTAGTGATCTTGTGTGTGGGGCGTACGTACTATTGGGTATAGTACGATTTAGTGTTAGTGTTGCTCTAAACTCTAGTACCTATTAATTGTGTATTTCTTAAAGTTCAGCGAGGATTATATTATCCCTTCTCTTAATTATTATTAGATCTGCTAGCGTATCCCACTAGAGGCCTTGCCTACAGAGTAATTAGAAAGACACTAGGTTGCATAGCAGATTAGGGCAGTAGGCGACGTTGTCTAGCCTTTATTACCCTATTTCCTTGTACACTCTTAACGTGTAGATAGACACTCCTATATCCCCTAATCTATACTCGTGTTGAGCCCGCCTATATAAAGTCTCCTGGCGACAGTGGTCGCAGCGTGACGAAACGATTGATATTATTAAAAATGTGGCAAGTTATGCTAGAATCGAGGATTGCGGAGTAACGTAGTGGGTATGTGTTTAGGTCTAAGTAGTAGAAGGCGGCATTAAAGCTCGCTAAGAGGACAGTGATTTGTCTACTATCTAGTCATTCATCGTCAGCAACTTTAGTAATTCGAGTTAGAGTAGGGGTGCTTAATTGTTTAATTCTTAGTGTCTATAATCTTAGACGCTTTACAGATCTTATGCTTTCTATAAGCGCTAGGTTATTCTCTATCCTGAATTTTATTAGGGCAACTATTGCTGGCTTCAGTTGAAACTATTCAGGTTGTTTCTTAGGGAAAGCGTAAAAGCAGTCTTTTAGATTATAGCGTTGTTTACAAGCAGGGCACTTAAGGTTTAATCTTTCTTAGCCACTAACTGCTGTTGGCTTATTGTCTATAATCGCAGACTGCTTAGATTTGGCTTTAAAGCCAGCTTTCTTGGCGCGTGATCTGCCTTGCTTAAGTGATGCTGCTTTATCTATAGGATAGGCGTCCCTATCTGTAGTCTAGGTGGTTGCACCACTATTAGCAAGAGATAGTCCTATAATAGTAAAAGCGCCCTTTTATTTGCTCTTAATTAGGTGCTGCATTACTATATGTTCTTAGAAGAGTTTTACTATTTCTTTTCTTGTAATAGTATAATCCTTACTTCTATTCTAATTCTAATAGAAGGTCGTAACCTAAATAGGTGCAACGTTAGACACTACCTTTATAAAATCCTTCTTAACTAAGTTAGGCTTCTAGAGCTCTAGAACTCTGTTAAACTCAGCTTCTGTAGCTGCATGATCGTACTTAGCAAGCCAGGTCGCCTATGATCTAGCAGTCCTTATTGGCTTGAGGGCATCTTAATACCTGGCCCTTGCTTATTGTTCTTTGTTATCTTGGTTAACCCCAACCGTAATTGTGAGGTTCTTGATCTATTATCTAATTAATTAACCTGGTATGTAGTAATTAGTCTGCAAGTGTACCAAGGTTGTTAATTGTATAAGGGTAACTAGCTTGTCTAGGTTCGCCTTTTTTATTATGGTATGCGCGGTCGAGTATCTTAAGGTTTTAAGTTAATTATTGTAGTAGTTCATATCCTTATTGTAACCCTTTAGACCAATTTGCGATAGCTGGGATAGTAGCGTTGGACATTTGTTGGGGTTAGTCGGGTGTGCGTTGGTAAACACGCTATTTGGTTAATAGAAACCAACGTCTGGTGCTGTTGGCATGATTGGTTCGATCGTAGGTTTAATAGGTAGGGCTGGGTCGATAAGATCCTAGACCTCTAGTGATTAGGCTCGGGCTTTAATTTGCCTTAGCTATAGTGTGTAGTTCAGACTGGTCATCAATCAATCAATCAATCTAACGCCTTTCAAGTTGCTTGATTGAGTTCCTGGCAGAGCGCTCCGATTGAGTTGAGATTGATTGAGCTCCGCACAGCGGAGCTCAAATTGAGTTGAGTTGATTGACGAGATGGGAGCTCGAAGTTGAGTTGATTGAGATTGATTGAGAGTTGATTGGTTACTTGGCCTTGAGGCCTATATTTCTCCAGGATCGGATGGATTGCAACGCGCTAAGTAACTCAGGCTTCATATTGAGCCGTCGTACGCCAAGTAGATCTCCGAGCTCGCTGAAGATCCTCTCACAGTCGGCCGAGGCAGCTGGAATAGAGTAGATATCAAGGGCCATTTGAGAGAGAACGGGGTATCGAGAGCGCGTACCAGCCAGTAGTTGATCGGGTGGGTTGCGAGAGGATCGTCCTCTGCCAAAGGCGCCTCGCGCTTCCACATTTCATACTCATCGTCGATCGTACTGGCTACCTGCTTTTGGCCTGCTTTGATAGAGTTCCGGAGGAAGTCATCTCGCCTTGACGCTTTGCTAACGCGCTGGCGCTTATGTGGCCGTGCAGCTCCCTCAGGAGATAATTGCCCACTTGCCTTTGCGGCCATCTTATCCTTATGTGACCTCCACAGTCGTAAGAAGGACTGGTGGCCTTGCTCTAACCAGCCTTTAAAAGGATGAGGGCCCTCCACAGCCTCGTTATAGTCGTCTGGTACATCCCATAGGTCTTCGAGCGTGTGCTTGTACGTGGGATGGAGGATCGTCGCCGCGAAGTAGATGGGAGAGTCTCCAAGCTTGTTGTAATACTTAGAGAGCTTTGCGTGGGCGTTATTAACGTTAGTCTTAAGATAATCCTCTAGCGCGTTAGGATCTTCGTAATTAATACCCTACAGTCTCTCTTTTTAAGCTTCAAGTTGAGCTAATAGCCATTTAAAGGTGATAAGAACCTCCCAAATAGCACCATAGCTACTAGAAGCGCCTCTGCCCTGTAGTAACATAGTGGCCTCCTTAAACGGCTCGAGCAGCTGCTTATACTTAGTTATCGTTGCCCAGTCCTTTGTCTGCAGTCCTCCTTCTTAGATGAACTTGCGTGGCTGCTCACGCAGCTCTTTCCGGCGAGTGGCTGCAGCTACTTGGTATTCCTCTATCTTCAGGTGGATATAGGCGTCAAGGGGCGTGTGGAGCTCGCAGGCGCGATCAAAGCAATCGTAATAGGAGTTCCAGCGAGTCTTAACAGGCTTAATAAGCTCCCTCGGCTTAAACAGCTAGTTACAGTTCTTTGCGTCCTCTTCTTAAAGTCTTATAAACAGCTCTCGGTTCTGTAGCGACGATGTGGCAGAAGAAATCGCGTCAAATAGTACCGCAATAGGACCAAACTGTCGCCACTCGGCCATAAAGCCCTCTTCTTCCTACTTAAGCGTTAACGTAGCAAAGTACTGTATAGTAAGGTAGCCCTACGTTAATATTAAGCTCCTCGTTCTCAAAAGAGTCCTTGTCCTTGCCCCATATAATCACCTGCGCGGCAAGGTTGAGAATGTGGCATGTACAGCGTAACCGGCGATAAGGCGCGTAAAAGCTAAGATCTTCTGCGAGGAACTCTACAGCAACGTTGTTGTTCGTAGCGTTATCTAAAACGAAGTAGCCAACACGTTCTCTATCTATCTTAAAGGCCTTGAGCGTGTCAGATACCAGAGAGCCGATATTCGCGCCAGAGTGTTGCCTGTGTAGCACGGGCAGGCCGAGCAGGTAGTCCACCGGCTTAGCAGCCTCATTAAGATGGTGTACGCAGATTCCCGTAATCGCTTTCTTGTTGCCCATCGACGTCCAGTTGTCAAAGGAGAGGTGGATAAGGGTAGTCGCTTTGTGGAGATGCTCTACGACGGCTGGTATCAACGCCTTGTACTCGGCAACAATATCATCGCGGAGGGACACATGGCTCTTCCATAAGTAGGATTCGGCTAGTAGGTTGGCGGCCTGTACTAGCGCGCGGAAGGAGGGTTTTCTCAATCGCTCAGAGCGACTGGTTGTCGTCAGCGATCTAATAAGTAACTGCTCGAAGAAACTTAGTGCGGTTAAAGCTTCCTGCCAGCTCGTTAGCCACCTCTTGAGATACCTCAGTCCCCTTTATTTGCATAGCAGCGAGTATTAACGTTTGATCAGCCGGGGCCTTTGCGATCTTGCCTGATTTATTGTAGCCGTGGCCAGGCTTAAATTGTGCTAGATGGCTCGCTGCAGAGCTGGTAGAGAGACCAACGTTATACTCTCCACCAAATCTCTTATGGGTGTGGCAGTACCTGCAAAGCCAGTACGTCTTCTGCTGCTCTCGATGCCAGACTGGCCAGCCGTACAGGTATATCCAGCTTGGTTTAGACCCGCGTGAGTGTTCGTAGGGCCACTTCTGCAGATAAGGTACTCTATTCCAATCCAGGCCGTCGTATACGTCGTCGTCAATATCAGAATCTTCGCGGGGTAAGGGATCAAGGTCACTAAAGACTTCGGACGCGTCGATTTCGGGCGCCCTAGAGGCGGCTTTTAGAGGCGGGCGCTTACTATTTGCGCGTGCGGCTGCTTTCTCAAAGGCCTTGTGAAGATTCTCGTTCATAATCTGTACAGGTAGGTAGGCGCGTGGGTAGGTAGGTAGGTAGTTTCGGTAAGGTACTTGCGGTGGCTGTTAAAAGAAGTCGTGGTGTTAAGCCTTAAGGCTACGCGCGAGGTACTTACTAAGCGGGTTATCGATAGGCGTATATCCTATGTAAACTAGGTACAACGGCCCCTCACAATTTACTCTACGAAACATAATTTTACTATATACTTAGAGCTTAACTTAAACTCAATCAATTAATCAATCAGGGATCTCTAAGTTGAGTTGTGGTTGAGTTCCACCTATCTCGAGTTGAGTTGTGGTTGATTGGCCATGTCAATCAATCAATCAATCTGATTGAGTTCAGGTTGATTGATGACCAGTCTGGTGTAGTTCGAATAGTTAGTTAGAATCACTGTAGAAACCCTAAGTATTAATAGAGACATAATAATTGGTTTGATCGAGGCACTAAGACTCTTAATTGTTAGATATAGGGGTATTCTTGATGAGATAAGATGGGAAGTGGTATGGTTAATTAATTGATGTTTTCTTCTTGTTCTATCTTAGAGAAGCTCGGCTATCGCGAGAAGTATCTATCTAGTGCCAAGACATACTAGTACTATTTGGGATAGTACAGGGGCAGTGTAAAACAGTGGTGCGCTAGCCTCTTTTAATTTCACAGTAAAAACACTATGATTTACACTGACTGCCAGTGTGTAAAGGCCATATAATCGGACACACCTACCCACTATAATTCATAGTAAAATCACAGTTATTCATAGGGACTGTCTATCTAACAACTATATAGGGAGATATTTTTGTTAAACTATTATAATAGTAGTGTTCTTCTTTAGTTATTTAATTTACTATCTAAGCTATTGTTACTAGTGTATAATATAGGTGTAGGATCTGTTATTTATTAGTTTAGTATAATTTATACTAAGTTTAGTTTAGAGACTTTTAGTTCTTACCTTTTTGCGTTTATAATATACTAGGGTTGGGGTCTATATTAGCTACGCTATATTATTTATAGAGAGATATACATAGTACTAGTAGTTATTTATCTAGTATATTTATTAGCGCTGTGGCATAGGGTAAGTATATTAGAAGTCTACGTACCCTTTATTATAATGTAAGGGTGCGCCGCTATAATATCCCACTCTGTTACTCTAGCTGCTACTAACAATTGCACCTCTGTCTAAAGGACGCTAGTTATTCTAATCTTTATTAGTTACTAGGTTCTAGGTGCCTATAGATTAAACGTATTTAATTTTGTCTAGAACACTAGGAGGTTCTCTTATATAATATTCTTAAGCGTGTTAAGTATAACTAATGTTAGGCCCACCTCTCTATCTTTACAACTAGTTATTATTAGCACATACTTATATTAAATAATTAATAAGAGGCGGATTAAAAATATTTTTTTCTTTAAGGTAGTAACTTAAATATTAATCCTATTCTTCCTAAACGCGCGGTTCGTGCTTTATATGCTAGTAGCTAGGGTATTATTAATGCGAAGCCTTTATATCTTAGTTGCGCTAGCTGTGTTAGTGCTTACTACTAAGGTAGTAGAGTCTCTTTAAGACGTGTTAAGTTGCGATAACTCTATGCTCTAACTCCTTATTTTTACTCTAGATGCTAACTTAATCGCAGCACCTATAGGGGCCTTCTTTATTTGCTGCACTGCTGTCTAGAGACTAAGTTTTACCACTCTGTACTACTTCTTAGCTCTTGCCTTATCTTTTAGTATAGAGTTTAGGAGTTTCTAAAATGTCTTAAAGTAGTTATCTATTTATATATCCCTTATAACTTTGTTATATATAACTTTATAGTTGTCTATTTATAATACGAAATTAAATAAGACTAAATTACAGTCTATTTATTTTAATGCGTAGTTTACTATCTCTTACCAGACGTCTAACTTTTGCCTAATAAGCTAGAGACTTCTTATTATAATGTTCTTTAGTATCTATTGTGGGTATTTTAACATAGTCTTCTTATACTATTTTAGATTAGGTAGGTTATTCGCCATAGCTATAGCCATAATTAAAATAGCACGCGTGGTACAAATGTAAGGAAGGGTGTATATATATATTATATAGTGTAGAGAGATTAGTTCTAGGTTATTATTATCTATAGCTATTAGTTGTTGCGCGACTTTGGCTTGGCGGCAATTAGGCTAGCGCGATTAGACTAGCGCGGTTAACTATTCGCCTTTATTATAGGCTACTTTATTCTGCGGCCATCGCACATTACTATAGTAAATTACTATAATATGCCCTTCTCTTAGCTTTCTTTGCAGCTACCTTAGACTACTAACCTGTATCGCACTTTAGATGCCTTACTCTTAGATAGTATAATAAATTACTATAACCTACTCTTCTCTTAACTTACTTTGTAGCTACCTTAGACTATAAACCTAGGTTGCGCTTTAGGTGCCCTACTCTTAGATAGTATAATAAATTACTATAACCTATCCTTTTTTTAATTTGCTTTGCAGCTACCTTAGACTATAAATCTAGGTTACGCTTTAGGTGCCCTACTCTTAGACAGCATAATAAATTACTATAACTTACCCTTCTCTTAATTTGCTTTGCAGCTACCTTAGACTATAAACCTAGGTTGTGCTTTAGGTATCTCACTCTTAGATAGTATAATAAATTACTATAACCTGCCCTTTTCTTAATTTAATTTATAGCTATATTGCACTATTAAACTATATTACGCCTAGGAAATCTAATACTTTCATAGTATAATAAATTACTATAACCTATAGTAACTAAATTTAATTTTGTAATTATCTTTCTACTACTAGACTGTGTTGCGTCTACGAGATTCTATTATTAAATAGCATAGTTAGTTACTATAACCTAATAAATAACTAGTGTATATCTATACTATAAGACTATACTAGTTATATATAGGAGTCTAGTTTATAAATAGTATAGTAAGTTACTATAACTTATATTATTTCTCTTTAGTGTGTAGTATTTAGACGTTAGATATATTTATAAATATAATTCTAACTAATTTATTATAGACTCTTAACTATTAGTAAGTAGTACTAGGCAAGTAGTGTTAATATGTTTATGCTATACTAGTGTGTATATATTTCTAATTTATATTATAATTCTTAGTAATAAGTAGAATCTTACATTTTTATTATACGCGAAATCTTTATTGCTAACCCTATTCTAATATTATAACGTCTCTAGAGCTACCTTATAGCGTGACTTGCCTAACCCTCTTTGCGTATTATATAAATTTCTTTTCTAAGATAGTTATTAGTGTATTATAGTATAGGCGAGCATAGTAAGCATATCTTCTATATTATCATCCTTATTAACTAAAACTACTAGCCATATATTTATACCGCGCTCTTTTAGTGTATAGGCTTAGTTAGAAACAAGACTCTATAACTTAAGTAGAATGGGTACATTCTTAATAACGCTTTAGAAGCGCTACTTCTAATGTGTAGCTCTATTAAAAGGTTTGTGGCTATAGGCTATAGCTGCTTCCCTTATTTTGTCTCTTAATTTTGGGTACATAATACTCTTATAGGTAAGCTCGCCACTATAAACTAGTCGGCTAGAGATAGCCTTATAACTTTATTAAGCGCTAGCTAAAGCTTTAAGTTAAGTTTAATTAAAAGTACGACTATAAGAGAGCTTTCTAGGAGGATTCTAAGGTAATATAAGGCTAGTTCTGGCTTATAGAAAATATAAAGGCCAAGTATAGTATTCTAGATAAGGACATCTACAATTTCGACAAGTCTGGCTTTAGTAAAACTCTCTTTTTTTATAAAGCTAGATAATTAAGTTTTCTATATTCATTAAACATGTAGGAATGCATATTTAGAATTAGCTGATCATCCAGCCAGCAAAATTCCAATTAAATAAATCATAAGTATTTCCACGTATAGTCTCTGAGGATCCTTTTTTACTTTCTACAGAGGAAACAGAGTAAAAGATTGCGATTTTAATATAAAATATTTTTCGACCATAAAGAATATCATAATTATAGCATGAGCAGTTATAATACTGTTATATAATTGATTGTCTGCAATAAATTGTACACCGGGTCCTGACAACTCCATAATTAAAATAATTTATAAGAAACTTTACACTGTCTAAAGATGATACACTTACCGTTAATATTTCTGTATTTGTATTATTAGTATAACTTTGAAGATTACAAGATAAAAATAATGCTAAACTTTCCATAAAAGGTTTCATCATAGAAGAAGATGTGGGTTTATCAAATAAACGCTGATTCAATTTATATCTAAGAGTAACACTATATATACCAATAAATTATAATGTATTAGATTTTAGAGTACAATGGGCTAACTGAGATTTAGGGCTATACATTACAATCAATTAAGGTCCAAATTTTACAACTCCTCAATGTATTTAAATCATAATGTTTATTTAAAAGCTGTTCTAGGTGTAAAGCATATTGCGGTTTAAATATTCTATTATTTATTTATTTAAATATGAGTGCTAAGTGAAAATGTTACGTCTTAACCACTTGACTATTCTATTGGTTATATGGCCGAGGATCCTCACAATCAAGCAGCACTCCCTTTACTTTACAAAATAAATTCACTCGCTTGAACGTCAATCCTTTATTTGTTAATAATAACCTTAAAGAAGGTAACAAGTCAGAAGATGATCCTTCCCCTGCCAAAGAAAATAACGAGGAGTTATTGGATTTAGAGGATAGCTATTTAAAAAGATTAGTACCTAATTACAATATTTTAACTGTTTTTCAACTAACTTTTTTCTGTTTGCAGTGCTCTTCTAATAGTTTTTCATTACAATTTATAGCTAATAAGTATAATATTAACTAGAGTAGTAGTTATAGGCTCTAAGTATTAAGGACAGCTAAAGTAAGTGTAGTAGGGTAATAGAAAGTAGATAATAGTCATTTAAGGCATTAACGCAATAGGGTGGTAGATCCTACTCTTTATTATCTTTAGGGGCAAGCACCACCTCTCTACCTAGTATAAGGAGAAGGATCTACATTATAATTAGGTTGTTACAGTCTCTAAGAACAGCTAGATAATAAATAAGCTTAGTCTATAATGGCTAAAGCAGCACTTTAATAAGCATACAAAGAGGCGTACTACTAGTAGAGTATGTTTACTTATTATTAATAGCTATAAAAATTATAACTCGCTTACATTCTAGAATTACTATAAAAAGAGTAATATTATTACTCTCTATATGCCTTCACATTTGTCGCACCTCTTATAGCCACTTAATATAGGTTATTTTACGCCGTTAAAGAAGGCGTATAGACGCTAAGCTAAGAATCTAATACGTAACCACATTACGCATATTACTAAAATTAAGTTCCTATCTTGCTTTATTACTGCTTTTAAGGCTTTAATTACTAAAAGTAATATTAAAGAAGGCTTTTAAGGTGCTGGCCTAGTGCCCCACAACCTAGAAGTTATAATATCGCAGCTTAATATCCGCCTGCGTATGCCTCTACTTTGTACTATTTGTAATAGTATATAGAAGTTGCAAACTCTATAAAATAGTATAAAACTTAGGTCGTAATTAATGCTAGTTAAGTAGAAGATTTAAAGGCATATAGATAGTTCCCTAACTTATATAGTTAAGGTAGTAGAAAAGCTTATTAAAGGCGCTAAGCTAATAGGGCATTCTTTAGTGTTAATAACCAAACGTAATACCAAACTTTAAGCTACTAATAAGGCCGCTACGCAATATAAATTGTATAAAAGAAAGCAAGTATAGCGTAAAGAAGTTTTTATAGCTAAAGAGGGCTAGTAGCTAGTCACTCTAAAGGAGTTTAGGGCGCGTAGTAATGGGTAAAAGGCGAAGAAGGGTGCGCGCTAATAGAGGCAAATCTGCTCAACAGCGCTATAGACGCTACAGCAAGCCTAGGCATAACAAAACAACCTATAGACAGCCTATAGAAGTAGATTCTAAATAGATTGGCCTATTTAGACTATTAAAAATAGTTTGTGTTAACTTTATACTATTGTAAATAGTATAGAACTTAGTAGGGTCTTGGCAAAGTAATTAACTTAATAGAATAATCGACTTAAGTGTAAAGTACGTTATTAGTAATTATATAAAATTAATTTAATAAGCGTACTCTTAGGCAAGTTATAGCACCTTACTACTACCTTCTTAAGGACCCTAATATTATTTATTTCTCTATTACTCTCCTTCTTCTTTTTAGTATTATATAGCTATATATAAGTATAGTAGTAATTATTATTAGTAAGTGTTGCTAGTAAATAGTTAAGATAGCATAAATAGAGTATTAATTCTAAAGCTATCTATATTATGTAAGCGTTAATAAGTATAGTAAAGTTAAGGACTTATTATAATAAACTAGATAGGTTATTATCTAAATAGTAGTTGTCTGTTAGAGATATACTAGCGCACACTACCTTTTAATATTACTATAGCTCCCCTTACTAGTAAAGTATAAGATAGAGTTGTATATAATAGAAGTATAGTTGTGTTGAACTTTAGTTCGGCTCCTTGTAAGTCACTATCGCCCGAAAAAAATTCAGCCCCTTCTACCGACAAAATTGTGTCGGTTGCAACAATTATCGCGCCTATGCGTCGATCCACCACGGCGCGAGTAAACGCGCTTGATACACGCGACAACTCCATCTTCCATTATGGCTGGCAAGATCTGCGCGAAAATTAGCATTGCATTTGTACAACGGACGTTGCGGGCAGGACGTCGTCGCATTGTGAACATGTTGCGCGATGACCATGCACACCTTCTGCATGCGGCGTTGCTGAACAATTGTAACATGCCACATAGCGTAGCGGTCCGGAATATGACTCTGAGCGTCAAAAAAAAAAAAAAAAAGACGCCAGAGCCGTGCAGCAGGAGAGTGGTCAGACCCTGTGCTTCACCGCGGCACACCAGCCTCCCTGCTGATCAACTCTAGCTCCAACTCTTCTTCTTCTCTCCTCGACCGTCAGATCGCTCTTCGCCTTCCCGACCTTCACGCCCACAATCAGGATAAACAGCGCTGAGCTGGCAAGTGCGACTGCCATCCAGAAGGCGACTTTATAACTCTCCCTCCGTCCCTTATGCGACGTCTGCGTGACCGCGAGATCGGCGAACCCTAGGAAGAAAGAGATGCCGAGGAAGAGGATGGAGTTGATGAGGGCGCCGGCGAGGCCTTGGCGGGCGCGCGGCATCGAGGTTGTGATGAAGATGTTGGAGACGTTGTAGGTGATGTCGATGCCGAGGGTGGCGCAGATCATGGCGGGGAAGATGTAGGCCCAGTAGTTGGGGTTGACGGGGAGGATGGCGAAAAGGAGCACGGAGATGACGTTGGATACGCCGCTTATCAGGAGAAGGCTATACTTGGTTAGCTTTCGTTTTGTCGCGGGTATGGTGTCGATGTAGCTTACATTTGGCCGGGGAGGAGATGTAGTACGAAGGCGCCGATGGTGGTGAGGATGAGCCCGCCGATGCACATCGGGGCAAACCAGGCGCTGGCTAAGAGCGGGCTGGCGTTTAGGACTTCCTGGATGCTATGATGCTGTTAGCAGGGAAGAGATTGTAATCGATGCTGGTGACTTGCTAAAAGCTCGCGTAAAAGAGGAAAATTCCAAAGACGCCATACGAGAAGAAGAGCGCTACGGTCAATGCCCTCATGCCTTTCACCTGGAACATGTCGCCAGGTAACAAGGGCTGTTCCGCCACCCATCCTTCCAGGTAGATGAATGCACCCACGAAAACCCAACCGAGCACAAAAGTGACTGGAATATAGGGCGCCGCCCAGCCGTTCGGGGCATGTGAGCCGTCGGTAATGGCGAAGACCAGGAGAATCAGTCCAGGAACGATGGGTTAGCGTGCCCAACCAGTCCATCTTAATGGGCGTCTTCGGAGCCATTTCAGCGTTCCGCGGAATACAGAAGAAAGAGGCGATGGCCACAATGCCGAGCATGATAGAGCCGATGTAAAAGTACCAACCCCAGGTCATCAGCTGCGCGGAGAGGCCGGCGAAGAATATGCCAGCAAAAAAAAAACCAACCGGGGCAAAGGCTCCGTAGAGACTGAAAACGAGGTTCTTTCTAGGTCCGGGCCGGTACTGCAACGGTGTTAGATTGTTGAAAACCAAGAAGGAATGTTCTACTCACAATGCTACCGAGTAACATAATCCCAGACGGCAGGAAAGCCGCCGGTCCAAGCCCTTGCAGTGCTCGGCAAACGATGAGCATGACATAGTTCTGGCTGAATCCCGCGACGATGGACCAGACGACAAAC
The DNA here is from genome assembly GCA_009805535.1 of Laburnicola sp. JP-R-44. Taxonomy (NCBI): domain Eukaryota; kingdom Fungi; phylum Ascomycota; class Dothideomycetes; order Pleosporales; family Didymosphaeriaceae; genus Laburnicola; species Laburnicola sp. JP-R-44. The sequence continues at coordinate 1,974,631 of SELF01000042.1, forward strand.
CAAGCCAGCCCGACAGAGAACACGATGTACCCTCCAAATATATCCGCAAGGCGTCCAGCCGGTAACAAGAAAGCTCCAGTGACCAGAGAGAAGACACTTGCCGGCCACGTTGCTGACTGAGACGGAATGTCAAGTGCTTCTGCTAGTACTGGCAGCAGGACGTTGAAGCCTGAGACGAAGTATTCGGCAACGAACATTGATCCTAAAAGGGAGAAGCAGAAGCCGAGCTCCATCCATATTGACCTGAATACTTCTGGTCGTGCGCGTCCTAGGCGTTCGATTTCGGAGGGGCTATATGCACCTCTGGGCGGCGTCTTAGACCGTACGCCTTCCAGATCTGCCATTGAAGCCATATTGAAGTTGCAGTGAAGTCGATCAGCCCTTTTCTCTTCTGGCGTAGTCCGGAATAGGGAGGCTTCGATGCAGTGCCGAGTATGACGCAACACTGAAGCTTTGCTGGAAGTTGTCCGTCGAATTCTGGAGTCCTCGAAAAAGCAACACGGCGCTGGGAAGCGCGGGGAGCTTATGAGTTTGCTGAGAATTCTCGCGATGCCCTCTTGACGTGCTTCAATTCACTAGTGGCCGCCCCGATGGAGCACTATGCGCCTTGGCTGCCTCTTTGGGTTAGCGGGGTTAGTACTGGTGACGCTACGATCACGTGCTCGGCACCGCACCCCGATGCCAAGGCCGAGAATTTCGTCGACGACTACTGAAGCTCTGCATTCACCAGCTTCTACCTATCGGCTAATCAAGAGCCACCACGTCGGTATTTCTTCTGCTTCTCACAGACTGTAGGTACTGCTAGCGAGTTGCCCCATTGGGTCAAATGTCGACACACCCCGCATGACGTTAACCTAATGCTGCCGTCCGATCTCACCCTGCCGACGAGAAATTGCCATACCTGCAGGAGGCGTCGTTGGAAATGCGACCGATCACTTCCCGTGTGTCACAAATGCTCGTCCTCGGGATCCGAGTGCCTTGGGTACGGCAAGCTGTTCGTGTGGAACCAGGGTGTGGCGAGCCGTGGGAAGATGATGGGCAAGTCTTATGAAGAGAAGTTAGCGTCGAAACGGAGCCCTGTATCTACACGACAGCCAGTCATCCAGCATGGCACTCAGGACGATGGGGGAAGTGTGGAGTTTACTTCTGAGGTTGAAGAGTTGCCTAGGAAAGAGACGGAGATGACGGTCCATTCGGCTCTCGTTGACCCTCTCATTCAGGACCTCAGTCCGAATTCGCGGTATTATATTTATCACTTTGCAACCCAGATCTGCCAGGATATAGTCATACACGATGGACCTGGCCAGAACCCGTTCCGCGATCTCCTCCCTGCAACAGCTGCATATCCCTCCCTGCTCCACCTCATTGTGGCAAATTCCGCTTTCCATGTTTTCAACATCTCACGAGATCCCATCACCCAACCATTATATCAATTGGAGAAACGGCCCTGTCTTGTAGCTTACTACCAAAACGTGAGTCGATTTGGAGGACCTATGAAAACTTCCTATGCGGACGCTCTACTGGCAAAACAACAAGCGCTTTCGCTCTTCGCACAGTGTGTTGCATCGGTAAACAAATCCAACATTGATATCACATTGGCTTCTATACTCCTTTTTATCAACTATGACCTGATTGAATCGGGCCGGGACAAGTGGAAGGTACACATGGAAGGCGCCCGAAAACTGATCGAGCGTCTCGATACACCTCCATACCTACAGCGACCGATGAGCCGGCTACGTCTCACACTACTGTCGGACGCCCTTGTTTTCTTCATCATTGGCACTACATTCACTTTTTCGACTACTCGCGCGCTGATCCCTGAGTCAATCGATCTGGATCCTATTCTACGATATGCCGAAACAAACAACTACCTCTCGTGCCCCGCGCCGTTACTGAGTATCACAGTGAAGTCGTTCAGTCTTGAGGACACACGCCAGTCTCTCTCAGATCACGTCGCTGTGGACGTCCAGAATCGTATCGGCGTGTTATTGAAAGCAGCATTGGATTTTGACCCACTGGTATGTAACCTTGCGTTGATCCAATGGCAGAATTGTCATTCCATGTGTATCCCTTGACTTGAAGTGACCGATCCATTGACATGTCTGACTCGTGATTGTACGTTTAGGACTGGACACGCAATTTCGAACATGCTTCTCCCTTCGAGAATCTTGATCACCGCATGCATATAGCTTCAGCACACCGCGCTGCTGTCTGTATCTACTTGGTCCGGTGCTTGCCATATACCAATCCGCTTATCGATCCCTCCAGTGGTTCCGCACTGGTCAATCTTACGGAACTTGTCAATGAGATTCTGCATCACGTCTCCTTCTTCAGACCAGGTGATACTTTGTACAAATCAATAAGCTGGCCACTGTTTCTTGCCGGGGCCGAGTGCGATGATCCCGTCCAACGAACGTGGATCATGGACAAGCTGGACGAATTCTATCACCTGTTGTACTGGGGGTAAGCAATCATCTGGGATACAGCCCTGATGTCACGTTTGCTAATTGCAATCCTATCTCTAGGTATGTACACACGATCAAGCAGGTGCTGGGGATAATATGGACTTGTAAAGATAAAGCAGGGCAAACCTCCGATGTCTGCTGGATAAACGATATCAAGGAATTGGGGGATATCATTATCGGTTGAAGTGAGGGAATTGCAATACTGGGAAGTCGCATTATGTCCGATATGATGAAGCAATTTGCCCATGCTGAGACACCTGGTCGGTAACTCCTCGTTCATGACTACGGTATGGGACCCTGGTACCGAAAAATCAAGCTAGCGATGCAGCGCGCTGACCGCTCATCTGCAGGTATCAACTCTCCGCGTTCAAGAGCAGATTCTCTGCCCAATCTTACATCGGAACTGTATGCCGTTTGACTCCAAGAAAGGATCGAGCAAGCGTGATGAATTTCCTGCTGCATGTGTACGCCATCACGTCAGCTCTTTTGCGGTGCGGCGTAGTCACTCCTGGCGCGCATACTCGCCAACATTCACTACGATTTGGTGCAAACTGATCGTCCATTCCGAATACTTCTCATCGTTGAACCCGTAGCTTGAGACGGGTTGAGCACATGTTTCTGCCCCAGGACTCGATCTACGGGTCCTTCGGGATCATGTGATATCATCATTGCCCAGGTGCCCTCGCAAGTCTGCTGTTTCAGAATTCACCCTTGATCTACAATGCCTGATCATCTAGGCCAGCAGATCTCCCTTATCGGCCACGCGCCACGCCGGCACCTCCCTGCAGTGCCACTCAAAGTACACGATCCCCCGGGAGTTATTTAAAGCATCTGCGAACTAGCGGTACTTCAGGTACATTTGCAGGATCAACCTTGGAACGAACAAGATTGCATCGAGCTGGTAATAAACGCGGAACAAACGGATGGTTCTTGGCGATTGAATTCGTCGTCGCCTATGAAGCGGTTCGTACAGCTTCCGGCTGAAACGTCTCCCTAGGCCGCCTGTTTCAAGGTCTTGCGCAAACTTTCGGGCGAGGACACAGAGCTACGAAGGGAACTCCTAGAGGCGCAACATTTCCATTCACAATTGCATTGCGCATCAAGAGGAACATCGGTCGGTTTGCAGCAAATATCTAAACACCAAATCGTTTTGAAGAGTTCCAAGGTCCACGGATCCATCCATGGATTATCGATTATAGCCTAACACGTGACTGACCAGGCTCGAAGAAACATAGTGTACACGCTACCAAGCCACCAGTCGACTGCGCCTTTTCCTCCACATGACCACCTCGCAACAATGCAAGAAGTCTCAACCTCACTCGCATGGCACAACGAAATACATATTTATTTGCACTATATTACTGCTGTTAATGTAGCTTCCATACACGTCTGAATTCACACCGATCCAACATCGATTCACATCGCCACACTCTCCCACCAAGCGCACAACATGTACGCACGCGCGCTTTTTCTACCAATAATTGTCGTCCACGCTCTCGCGCCTAATCAGATCCCCCTTCAAACGCTTTACTTCGACGTCCAGGAACGGGGCGACCGCATCTTGAAACCGCGCCCCCAGTCCCAGGTTCCGCTAAATTTAGCGAACAAGTGAGGTCTCTTTTGCTACTCTGGCCGAGCATTGCATGTAACCACGACCCCACGTCATTTTGGCAATTTCTGACCTTGTTTATCTCTCTCCTTTCTTTGGTGCAAGTTTAGATGAGAGGGATATGGGCGCGTCATAGCGCGATGTTCGTCCTTTTGAGATGCGATGCCTGCGTGTCCAGGCGTATAAATCGTCGGAGAACCGCTTTTCCCGATAGAGGTGTGCAGTTGCGATTGCAACTATCCTGTCTTTTTTGCGCCTGCCTTACCACTCCGATACTTTTTGTTACCCCTTATATCGTAATACTATAGTTTGTTCACTCGCTGAAGCACATCATGTATTCATTATTATTTCTACGAACGCTTCTACTTGCTGCTCCGTTCATTTCTAATATCTCCGCGCAAAGTATCACCGATCCTACACAACGCGCTGAGTTCGCTTTATCAGCACTGCAAATCTGGTATAATGCTGGCACAGGGCTCTGGAATACATGTGGCTGGTGGAATAGCGCAAACGTTATGACCATGGTCGCCAACCTAGCAAAGGTCGACCCAAACCCCCAACTACAGAGCTTGTACGTGTTCTACAGGCGCATCTGCACTTCTTACGCTGACATGAACAGAGTACCTCGTATATTTGCCAACACTTTAGTGCAAGCACCGGCCCACAATCCACAGCCTGGTGTAGAAGGAAACCCCCTCAATAAGAGAGACAACAGCAACGTGACCTTCGTGCTCTTCAACTCAACCGGGGTGGGGTCTGGATACAACAAGAGTCTGGGCGTCGACGATGAACCCATTACAACGTATCCCGAAAACTGGAACAACCCGGGAGGCGCATACATCGATGTGACCAAGTTGCCAATCTACAAAACAGAGGGAAAGATCAAAGTTGCCGCATCCAATGCTAATGACTGGCTCGACGGCTTCTACGATGACGATCTGTGGTGGGCTTTGGGCTGGATCGCCGCCTACGATGTTACACAAGACACAGAGTACCTCACCCTTGCCGAGAAGATTTTCCAATCCGTTGCAACAACGTGGGGAACCTTTTGCGGAAACGGAGGCATCTACTGGAGCTGGGAGAAATCCTACGTAAACGCGATTCCGAACACGCTTTTCCTCTCCACAGCCGCGCATCTCGCGAACCGCGCGCCGAACAAGCAATACTACGTCGACTGGGCGAAAGCTGAGCTGTCCTGGTTTCTAAACAGCGGCATGATCAACGAGCGCGGCACCATCAACGACGGCCTAACGGACGACTGTAAAAATAATAACATGGTACGCATTCCTACTCCCCAACTCCCCCCAAACCCCACCTAACGCCCTCCAGACAACCTGGTCCTACAACCAAGGCGTCATCCTCGGCGGGCTCGTCGAACTCCACCGCGCCGCCCCCGACGCATCCTACCTCCCGCTCGCCACCCGCATAGCCAAAGCCGCCATCGCCGAGCTCTCCGACGAAAACGGCATCATCCACGACAAATGCGGGCCCTACTGCGGCGCCGACGGGTCGCAATTCAAAGGCGTGTTTGCGCGCAACCTGCAGTTGCTGCAGGCTGCTGCGCCCGACGCGGCGTTCGCAGACTGCATCCGCGCCAATGCGGATAGCATCTGGGAGAATGATCGCGACGAGGGGAATATGTTGAGTCTTAATTGGGCGGGGCCGTTTATTAGCCCTGCGAATGCGAGCACGCACTCGAGTGCTATGGATGCGCTTGTTGCGGCTATTACGGTCGGGTGAGGGGAGGGAGGGATACCGGGAAGGAACAGCGGGAATAGAGTAATGACGTTATGACTTGGAAGGTAGATGCGATATCCGACGCAGCGCAGCGAGCTTGGCTATCATACACAGAGATAGATAATCGCTAATGCAACCCCCTTTTTCAATTTCACCTCCTCTTATCCCTCTCCAGTTTCCACGTCTCTCAACCCCTCCTCACATCTCTTCGTATACCCCGCGCCCGGAAACTCCACATACGCCACGTTCCCCGCAAACGGCCGCTCAATCCGCAGTTTAATCCGCTCGTCTTCCCGCCCGTTGATGTCTTCGGGTCGGATGGAGTCCAGGTAGGCGATTGTTTGCGCGAGGCGGGCGAGGAAGGGGGTGAATGTTTGGTCGGTTGTGGTGGGGGAGATGGGCGGGAGAGTGAGGCGCGGGAGGGAGGGGTTGAGGGTTGGGGGGATGGAGATGGCGTGCGTGGTTAGGAGGTGGATTTGTGTGGGGAGGGAGTGCATAGTTAGGTGGAGGCCGGCGGTTAGGAGGGTGGCTAGGGGGATGGGGGAGGCGAGGGCGAGGTGCAGGATGGAGGTTAGGTTGTGCAGGGCGCGGATTAACGGGGGGATGGTGAGGGTGTGGAGGGAGGCCATTTTCGTTGTGGGTCGGTGGGTACCGTGGAGGTGTAGAATGAGCGCTGGACGTTGGAGGTTTTGGTTGGGATGTTTGTTGGGGGTGGAAAGATGGGGGTTTTGAATTGTGGTAGGAGACTGGGTTGGGAGGTGGTATGGGGCTTTATATAATAGTTGGAGGATATCCGTATCGTGGTGTACCTGTCACGTTGCGTGTAGCACGCACGTTCTTCCTTCCCTAACAATAGTATTCATCATCTAATGACAGCCCGATACCATCATCTCTCTTTCTCATCCGACAATGTTGTCGCCGCACGTAATCTTCCTACCGGAAAAGCTGCAGTCGATTACAAAGCGCTGCTCTTTCGGGCTAGCTCTGACGAACACCTTGATATCGGATGGGAAGACGTTCGTACTACCGCCACCACGTAGTCTATAGCGTATGAAAGAATGGTGCGGTCAGTGAGTACAGGGTATTATGCGCTGCGACACGGGACGATATACAGTATCTAGATTCTTCAATATATACATGCATACGAACACCCCATTCCCCCATGCTCCGCGCCCATCTTCACAAACTCCAGAAAAGCCCCCGGAAAAGCAAGCCATACCCACTCACTTACCCCCAACACCTCATTACGAAGCACCACACATTAGAAATACCACAGACTTTAACAACGCCGCATTCCATTATATCCGCCCGCTTAACCCATCCCTCTCTCCATCCCCACAGATAATCCTACCACACTCACTCACCCACCACCAGCACGCCCCCCCTTCCCCACCCCCCTATAAACCTCCTCAATTTCCCCCGCATACAACGCAACCGTCTCCTCCCTCAGCACGCCACCCGCCTCCCCCCCAAGCACAAACGGCTTCCCCCTCGTCGCAAAGACAACAGCATCGTCGCGAAGATGAAAACTCGAATGCACAAGCGCATTCGCTTCGGCGAGCGTCGGCGCCAACTCAGCTAATACCGCGTGGCGCGCGTCGTCTGGTTCGGCGCTGAATTCTGGACGCAGCTCGATTAGGGCGGCGGGGCGGTCGCGTCCGTTTCCGAGGAGGATGCAGTGTTGGACGAGGCTGTGGGAGGTTATGATGTGCTCGTGCGTTTGGGGGTTGAAGGTGTGGTTGCTTTTGAGGAGGAGGGTGGTATTGGGAAGGCTTTCGGGCTTCCAGTGGTGTGGCTTGGTGGGGTGTTTAGAGTAGAGGGAGGCCAGGGAGGGGTCGGGTGGTGTTGGCGAGGTCGTGAAGGGTCTTTGCTTGTCGGCGTGGTTGGTGTTGTTGTTATTCTTCTGGGATACGAGTTGGTACATGTCGCCTCTGGGGCGCCATTCCAGTCCGTGGTTTTCGGGCTTGAAGCAGATGTACTGCCAGTCTTCGCGGTCGGTTGCGTGTTGCACGAGTGAGCCGTTTTCTGTGCAGGCTATTGTGGTGTATAGGTGGACTTGTTGCGGGATGATGTCGCCTGTCTTTTTGGATAGGGAGTCTGTGATGTATAAGCCTTTGTATGATCGATCGCCCACGGTATCCTCCCTACCTCCAACGCAAGTGATGAACTTTAATCGGGTTAATTTTGTGAGAACGGATGGATGAGCAGCAACGTCTTCGAGGGTCATCGGTAGAAGATTCGCAGAGTCAACGCGACCGTAGTCCAAAACTTGACCCAAAGTATCGGCGCTGGGTATGCCAGGAGGTCCAAGGACAACCGTGCAGTCGTTAAATAATACCTCCGCTAGCCCTGAAGCAAGAGCGGCACCATGGAATAGCGGTAATCCTGTGTAACGCCGCTTAGAGCGATTGAGCACACCACCACATATTGTTGGTCGCCCATCTAGGTCTGGAACATGACGCTGCGCATCAATTGTTGCAAATTTCCAATGCGTCCATACCACCGGCTTCGGGAATCCTGTCGATTCAGAATAATGTACGACCATACAAGGGTAATGTTTCGCTTGATCGAAGGTCTTGGAATACGGATACGGCTCGCATGGTGAAGAGTCGTCAAGTAGGTAGTCGAGCTCTGGCATACATAATGACTCCTGTGCGTTGTAATAAAGTAAGCGTATGGCTCAGTGGATCATGCCACCTGATATGACTTACCATTCTGCAAGCCTCGATGATGCCTGAGACTGGGAATCCAGCCGTATGCAGAAGAATGCCACAATCAGTCCGTTTGACTAGATCGGCATGGCAGGCCACGCTATTACGATGGGAACTAAAAAGTACCTATCGAGTGTTAGAAACAGGAGAAAAGTGAGATAGGTATGTCGAAAGATCGCATCTTCTGCTAGACGACGCTCACCTTGTGGCCTGTCTTCATTCTGTTGCATAATTAATACATGGTCTAGACGACAAACCGGATGTGGGATTACGGGGATAAGGGTGCTACTCACATGGCGAGTAAAACAATAAAATACCTCACATCCGGATGACCCATATACAGGACAGTCTCGAACATGGAGCTTCTGCCAATCTCCCTCTCAATGAACCGAGCCGTCTTGTTGATAGAATTGGCAAACTAAGCCCGATGAGCCTCCATAAATTTCAGATAAGCAGTATGGACCCACTGTCTTGAATGTGACATCGCAAAAACCGGCCTCCAAGTCCGCCGATCCTGGAAAAGAGAAGCAAACGCGTCCGGGATCTTTTGCCGCGATCTCATCCACCATAACGGGTAGCAATCGCTTGCCATGCTGCTTGCTAGTTGAATCCATCACTGTACCCCAGTACGTCATAACGAAACCACGAGCGGAACAAAAGCGAGTGACTGGATAGATATGCGGTAGTGACGGTAAAGGCGAACCGAAAGAAACTAGAACTGCGATGTGCTCTCTGCCGTTTAGCGTTCCCAAAGCCTCCAAATGTAAGCAATAGTAGATGCTCGCAGCTTTATGCGAAAAGCTGAAGGAACGCCAACGACGTCTTACGCGGCTTGAGGCATGCGAGGCACGCTATCGTGTGGCTGTGCGAAGACCCATTTGTAGTTGGCATCAATGCTTTCGCTCGGATACATGGTGATCTTGTGAATCCGGCTGCCCATACTTGGGCTAGATGGCACCATCAATGCGGCGAGTGCTGCTCGAGGATTTGTATCAGCGGGATGAGCGACGTTGGAGGCATCCTAAGATGACAGCACCTGGTCTGTGCGTTGCGCTATGTCCAAGGTGAACGAGGGGACATGTGAATACGACACCCAAACTATTCCGATGGCTTTGCACTGCATTGATTCTTGAAAGGGGTCCCACTGCTTACGATGATGGCTAGGCATAGGAAGCTCGGTACTTGGCGTGTGTAGAAAAAATGCTTCCGACCGGAGCCGCTCGTACGGCCGAGGTCTTTAGCGCAGGGCCACCGTGATTCCTAAGGATGGCCGCCCAGATCCGCGCACATGGTCAGTTTCACTTGCCGTTGATCGTGAGCAGGTCCGGCCTCTCCGCCATGAGGCGAGTCCCATCATGATTCATCTGTATCCGCCGCACAACTATTGCCAATGGCGGACAATGAAGCGCCCTGCGTTAGTCTCCCAGCTGAGCCGCATCTATACTTACCCTTGCCAGTTATGCGGCGCTGGCATGGAGACTGCTCTCCAAACCAGGTCTTCGGACTCGTGAGACATTAGCTAGACTACCAGCTGAATGACCTACCCACGGCTGGGTTACGACGTACCAACTGGTCGACGCCACAACACCGCGTAACTGGAATCAGGCCGCGTTGCGCTTAGACTTCCACTTCTCGACATGGCTCTCTGAAGTCTGCTGGCATCATCATTTACAGTTCACGCCGCCAAACTAGACGGAGTAGACCAACCCCACAGCAAGAGGATAGAATCTCCTCTTCCAGTAAACGGCCTTATACCACAAGCTCACCGAGTGGCAACACAACTGCAACGACCACAAAAACAGCAAATGGCACGGCCTCCACGGCGATGTCCACGCCGCATCCAATCCGCCAGGACCACCACAAACGCAAAACAAGCGAGTAGCGAATTCCGACATTTTCAGCCCCCACAAAAAAGCCCACTTGTTGATTGCGCGCGCCGTAGTCCTCATATGCGATTCCATTACCGAAAACGCCCTCGTCGCATCACGCACGCGTCGCATAGAACCCCCAGTAGTCGACAAGACAGACACCCCGCCGCACGCCCACGCCTGAGGCAGCCTCACATCAGCCTCGCCGTCCACGCCCGATGCCCATGCATGCATGCGGCGCACGCGCGAGGTAGATTCCGCATGGGGTAAGAGTAAGCGGGTGGTCGGCTGTGGTCGTGCGTGGGGCGCGATGGCGCGCGCGGATGGGTGGTGTGGCGTTGGGGCTGTGCTGTCTTTTGCTTGCCTGGTTGGTGTGTACTTGTGCTGTCGTCGTCGAACAAGGTCGGTTGAGTGGCGTTGTGTTTGCGAAAGGGCGAGAAATGGTGTGTTGTGTACGTGGCTTGGCGGGGCCGGCACCGTCAGGAAAGCACGCCAAGGCACTAACCAGCGGAATAGGAAATACAGGTGAGGGAGGCTTGGCTTTCACCTATACGACGGTACGAACATGATCTATAATGGTGAAGACACAGCAAATTCTGGGCAGCTGCTCGGAGGAGGTGGGAGAGTTACAAAGGGTCGCACCCCTCCCCTCCCCTGTGGTGCCTCTGGGGTTCAACCCCGGTGGCCAATCAGAAGCAACCAGCTTGAGGGGAAACCATCTCCACTTGCATGCCCATCACCGAGGCCCCCACGCCGACATGGCGGAATTGTCCCCGCTTCGACGAGCTAATAAACTATATAGTATAGAGGCGACAACATGGACACTGGTGCCTCCTTTGACCCCTCTCGAGGAATCTCGCTCCTCGAACTCGCTGAACGCGTCCCGCCCTGAGGCACACGTAGCTGCATCATGAAGAATCAGCCTTCTCCTCCCAGCCTGTCCGAGAGCTACAGCGGCATCTCCCCGCACCTCGCAAAGATTGCCCAGCAAGCGAAGAACACGCTGTACTCGAACAAGACGGTGCCCGAAAGCGTCCCCCGCCGCCACCATGTGCGCCTCCCTCCAGACACGACCCGCGAAGCCTTCGACGAGGCCATCGCTGCGCTGAGACGAGCATTGGGCCAGGACAATGTCGTCCTGAACGACAAGCCGCTGGTGGATGGCTGGTATCTCGAGCACCCGAACACGCATGACGCTTTCCATCTCATCGACCAAGAAGACCTCGTCTCCAGCGCCCTGGCCTACCCCGGGTCGACCGCCGACGTACAGGCCATCGTGAAATGGGCAAACCAATACGGTATTCCGATATATCCCATCTCGATGGGCAGAAACGTGGGGTACGGAGGCACAGCTCCGCGCGTGCCGGGCTCGGTGGTCGTGGACTTGGGCAGGCGGATGAACAAGATCGTGAACATTGATGCTGACAACGCATCCTGTGTAGTGGAACCGGGCGTCTCCTACTTTGCGCTATACGACGAGATACAGAAGAGAAAACTGCCGCTCTGGATTGACTGCCCGGATCTCGGCGGCGGGAGCGTGCTGGGGAACGCCATCGATCGTGGCGTCGGATACACACCCATGGGCGATCACTTTGGCAGCCATTGTGGCATGGAGATAGTCCTGCCCAACGGCGAACTTCTTCGGACGGGCATGGGAGCACTTCCAGGCAAGGATGGTGCAGACAACCCGACGTGGCAGTCGTTCCCAGCCGCGTATGGGCCCTATTCGGACGGCATCTTCTCACAGAGCAACTTCGGCATCGTGTGCCAGATGGGCTTCCATCTCATGCGTGAGACCGGCCATCAGTCTTATATGCTAACTTTTCCGCGCGACGAAGACTTCCCTAACATTGTCGAGATCATCCGGCCCTTGGCCCAGAAGGGCATATTGGGTAACATACCACAGTTACGCCACGTTGTGCAGGAGCTCAACGTGACCGGTCGCCCCAAGTCGTATTGGTACTCTGGATCCGGTCCTATACCCCGTGATGTTGTTCGACAACACGCCTCAAAACTTCCCTGCGGTGACTGCTCGTGGGTTTTCTATGGAACACAGTATGGCGATAAAGCAGCGATCAAAACCCAGCTGGACATGATCAAGTCCGCGTTTTCGGCAATCGACGGCTATAGATTCTTCCTGCCATCGGACGTACCGCCCGATCACTACCTCCATGATCGCGCGCTTGTATGCTCTGGCGTCCCGGTGCTTCGCGAGCTTGATTGGCTGAATTGGAAACCAAACGCAGCGCATTTGTTCTTCTCTCCCATCATGCCCACGCGTGGGAAAGACGCCAAAATCGTCCACGATATCAATGTCCGCCTACACGCCAAGTACGGTATCGACCTCTTCCCGACGCTTTGTATAGCCGGCCGTGAGATGCACTACATCACTAATATTGTCTATGACCGTTACTCCGACGACGAGAAGCGAAAGGTCAACGCCATGATGCACGAACTCATCGCTGAGACGGCCAAGGAGGGATACGGAGAGTACAGGACGCACCTCCTGTATGCCGACCAGGTGGCTAGAACGTACAGCTGGAACAACAACGCCCTGATGCGCTTCAACGAGACGATCAAGGACGCGCTGGATCCCAATGGCATTCTCGCGCCTGGTAGAAATGGTATCTGGCCTAAGAAATACCGAGGGAAGGGGTGGGAGCTACTTGCGGGTGATAATCGCATTGAGAAGGCTATTGGGGGTGGGACGATTGCGCCTTGGCCCCGAACTAAATTGTAGTCCCACGCGTGCCAAGTTAGGTTTCATTTCATCTATTCATTTATTACAAGGAGAGAGACTTCTTTTTGCTACAAAATTTCGTTCCCTGTGTTCTCCTGTTCTATCCGAAGAAAACAACGATCCAATCCCCAGCATGCCCCGCAAAACCCCACATGCTGCAACTGCGGCCCCGCTTGACCCTGGGTGAATGGGACAGGTCCGCTATGCAGGGCTTCTAGGCACACTTGATGAGCTAGGTATCCTTGTTTTCTTCTACAATACTGTACCAACGGTTCAGACATAGACATACACTCCAATCACCTTCCAACAAAACAAAGTACAAAAACAACCCGCAAAACAGGCAACCATGAGCTCAATACCATACCAACGCCTCCCATCGCGCCACAACCCTCCCCTCACAGGTACGCCCGCCCCTCCGCCCCCAAACCAAAACCCAAACACTAACACCAGTCCCTCCACGCAGCCATCATAATCGGCGCCGGCCTAGGCGGCTGCGCCGCCGCCATCGCGCTCCACCACCACGGCCACACTGTGCTCTGCATCCTCGACAAAGCGCGCACCTTCACGCGCCTGGGCGACTCCCTCGGCCTCGGCGAAAACGCCTTCTCCCTCTTGCAAAAATGGGGTTGTAATGTTGATGAGATCAAACGCATCGGCAACCAAGCGCCCACCATGACGATCCGCCGGTGGCACGACGGCAAGCCGCTCGCCACGCAGCCGCTCATGGATATGGCGGGGTACATTGGGCACAGGGGGGATTACCACGATGTGTTCCTCGAGTGGGTGCGAAGGCGCGGGATTCCGATTCGCATGGGGAGCGAGGTTGTGGGGTTTGAGGATGGGGAGGAACGCGCCGGGATTGTGCTTCGGGGGGGCGAGACGTTGGCGGCCGATGTTGTGGTTGCAGCGGATGGGATCCGGAGTCTTGCGCGGGGGCTTGTGGTTGGCGCTGCCGACGCGCCCGTACCCTCTGGATACGCGTGTTTGCGCGCGTTTTTCCAACCGAGCGCGGCGCAGAGGGCGGATCCGGCGCTGAATGCGTATTTGCGCGGGGGCGATAGTGTGAACTTCTGGGTCGGGGAGGACGTGCATCTCGTGCAGAATACGCTGCGGGGCGGGGACGAGTTCAACTGGATCGTCACGCATAAGGACGAGGGGGATGTGCCGGAGAGCTGGTTCCAAGAGGGCGATATGGAGAGCGTGAGACGGCTGGTGGGGACGCTGGATCCGGATATCAGGGGCATCGTGGGCGCCACGGAGAAGTGCTTGGAGTGGAAGATTTGCTATCGCGAGCCGTTGGGGAGTTGGGTTGCGCCGGGGGGACATCGCATTGTGCTGTTGGGGGATAGTTGTCATGCGCATTTGCCGACGTCGGCGCAGGGGGCGAGCCAGGCGGTGGAGAGTGCGGGGGTGTTGGGCGTGTGTTTGAATGCCGTAGACAAGAGGGCGGAGGTGCGGGTTGCGACGAGGGCGTATGAGAAGGTGAGGTTTGCGCGGACGAGGGCGAGTCAGCGGAATGGGGAGGATTTGAGGGAGAGGTGGCATGGGGTGTGGAAGGTGGGGGAGGAGATTGATCCCGAGATGGTGAAGATACGGAATAGGTGGTTGTATGACTTTGATGCGGAGGAGGATGCGAGGGCGAGATGGGAGGAGGTTAGGATGGTGGTTGAGGAGGAGTTTGCGGGTGGGGGGATCAAGCCTTTGTGTTGAGGGGGTGGTTGGACGTGCCCTCCTGATCTCACTCCGGCATCTATGCCTTGCGCGCCTTCTTGGCTTTGACGGTGTCCTGGACGGACATGCCGTCGTCATCGTCGTCATCGTCGTCGTCGTCGTTGCCCCTGCTCCTCTTCTTGCCCTTGGACGATGCGGGCGGTGCGGTGGGTGCATTTGGCACCACGGGGGGCACCGTGGCGCGCTTGCGCTGCGTCTCTTTGGAGTAGTTCTTCGCGTCGCGCGGCAGATTCTGCACGACGTTGATGTCGTCTTGGATGAGGCGGTTGCGCACCGCGGCCGTGTCCCCCCCGGACATGATGTTGCGCTGGTTGCACAGCGCAGCGAGCTCCATGTACTTGTATTCTTCGTACGTGGGCAGTCCGGGGAGGGGGGCCAAGGAAGCGGGTTTGGCCTTTGCGGCGGGTTTGGCATCGGGCTTGGAGGCAGCAGCGGCGGCGGCGGGTTTGGAAGTTTTCGAAGCGGGTTTGGCCTTGGGCGCGGGTTTCGCGGGCGATTCTTCGATGATGGTGGCGAGGGGGGTCTTTTTGACCGCAGAGGCTTTTCGGCTCGCGGGAGCTTTCTTGACGACTTTGCTGGAGACGACTTTGTGCAGGGCGTCTTTCTTCTTCGCGCCCGCGGGCTTCTTCTTCTCCGGCTGCTTGACGGCCACGACTTCAATCTCTTCATCATCCTCATCTACATCTTCCTCTTCGTTCTCGTCCTCTTCCTCTCCCCCCTGCACAATCACATTCCCCTCATCATCAATCTTCCCCGCCTCCCAATCCCTAATCCACTTCTCGCGCTTCACCTCCTTGCGCCGCAAACTCGCCTCCGCCGCCTTCTCAGGCATCATATCCTCGACACGGACAAGGCCCAACGCAGCATTATGCTCGTCGGTGACTTCCTTGCTCCACCAGCCGCGCTGCTCTTCGACGGTACGCTGCGCCCACGGCTTACTCGCTATGCGGTGCATGTCTTCGTCGATGAGGCCTTGTTGGAGGAGGTGGGTGGCATGCTGTGCGCCGATGGCGTCGTCGCGGTAGGTGTGGAAGGATGTGAAGCCGGCGCGGGGCATCACGAGGCCTGGGACTACGGTTGAAGTGGTGTAGTTGACTGGGTCGAAGGATGTCGGGCCTTGGGGTTGGGTGCCAGACGAGGTGGAAGGCTTGGGTGGAAGAGGGACGGGGTGGGTGGCCTTCTTGGGGGAGGTGTTGGTTGGAGGTTCGGATTCGTATGGGGGACCTCCCTGGGTGGTGGAAGGGGTGCAAGCGCGCTTCTTCTTTCGGCCAGTGGTGGTGGAAGAGGCGTCGACGGAGGGTGTGCGGGTGCGCTTCTTGGAGTTGGATGGGGCTTTGGTGGGTTGCGCGGTGGGGATGGATGCCGGGACCGTGGTGTTGGGGAAGGTTGGCTCTACGGAGGCGGCTTGACGGGAGCGGGAGCGTGTCATCCGGGGTGCGGTGTCGCTGGGGTTGGCGGAGGCGGCGCGCTTGGTGCGGGAAGACATTTTCTTTGGTGAATTGATGTTGGGAGGTGAAGAGTTGGTGTGTTTTGTGTGGTGGGAGATGTCAAGAGCTTGGTGTTTTGCTGTTGACAAGTGTGGAGTTGAGCTGTATACGGGCGTGCAGTTGGCGATGTCAGGAGCGTGGTTTTTGCTGATGACGGGCGTGGAGTATACCGTGTGCAGTGAGCTGTATACGAGCTTTGGAGTTGGCGATGTCAAGAGCGTGGTGCTTCGCTATTGACGGGTGTGGAGTTGAGCTGTAGATGGGCGTGCAGTCGCCGATGTCAAGAGTGTGGTGTTTTGCTGATGACGAGCGAGAAGTTGAGCTGTATGCGGGAGTGCAGTGAGCTGTATACCGGAGTGCAGTGAGCTGTATACCGGAGTGCAGGTGAGCTTTTGATGAGTGTGCAGTTGTAAGATGCCAACAGCGTCGATTTGAGCTGTATACAATGTGCAGTCGAGCTGTATACAAGAGTTGAGGTGAGCTGTATACAAGAGTTGAGGTGAGCTGTATATGAGCGTGCGGACAAGCGCTGTGTACGAGCGTGCAGCTGGGCTGTTTACCAACGTGGAATCAAGCTGTATACAAGCGTGCAGTTGAGCTTTTGAGAGCGTAGAGTTGGGCTGTATACGTGCGTGGAGTTGAGCTGTGTACGAACGTGGAGTTGAGCTTTTGTCGGGCGTGCAGTGGAGAAGTGCGTGGTCGTGAATTTTACGTAGTGCGTGAGCCTTGGTCAACACGGAAAAAAGAAGATGCGGTTGCTGGTCCAAAGCTTATGGTGTATACATGGAAAGAAGGGAGCGTAGTGAATGGGGTGGCTGGATAAGTCGAAGTTGAGTGAACGTGTTCTGGGTGGTGAAAAGCAGACTGTTCGTTTTGGGTCGCTCGGACACGTATCGAAACATATTCACCCGTCATTTGTACTTAAGATTACTATTCTGTCCATGAATATGAGCTAGGCTTTGATGTTGCTCCTGTTTGTTGCGAATACGATTGGTGTTTGTCTCAGTGTAGAGTGGCGCTGAGACTTTGACTGGGCGGGTATGTAGATATTCGGTTACGTGGCTCAAACGAGTGGCAGCTATCGACACTTGAAAATGTGAACGGTAGACGTGGAAGCATGTTTCGGCAAGACGTCGTCGCCAGTGCAAGCTGTGAGGGCGCTCACAGTGTTGAGCGATCACTCATGCACTGCATCCATTGATACTTGTCCAAATCCGGTTAGGCCGTTATGATCCATGCTTGCATTCACGTGTGTTCACAGTTCACAATGCCCGATGTCGCTTCCACACGGGCTGCCTCCTGCATACACCCTGAGGTAGCTCACTGCGTAGAATCCCCAATCGTGCACCGCAGCTAGACACTTTGATGATGCATGCAAAGCAGCGCGGGCTCAAGTATTGAGCTTATACAACGATGCATGCCTACCCGACGGACAAGACACGCGCATGTGTATACCTAGGTGCCCAGGTGGTGCGGGTCTCTCGGAGCGCGCGGTTTCCGTCTGACGTAGAAGCTTGTTGATAGTTGAGGTCCTCCCCGCTCGAGGGCCGACATCAGGAATCACGGCGAGCCTGTTCATTACCAACTTCTTGAAAGTCAATGCAATGCCAAAGACCGTCTTCGTCTACTCGCTATCGTTTTACTTTACCACACAAAACGGTGCCCGGCGTGACGTCAAGGCACACGGCGAGATCCAGAGCGCATACGAAGCTCTTGCAAGCTCCAATACCCTTGACATGCGACAGGTTACTTCCGCCACCAATTACAAGGAGCTCTAGTGCATTTCTAAATTCATGGACGGGAACGCCACAAAAGGACCGTGTCCCTGGAGCGTACCCGGTAGAAAGGGCCAGAGGGACAATCTCATGTTGGACATATCTTTCTTCAAGCAGCTGGATATCGACGATGCCTTCTCTAAAAAGCCCGCATCTGAACTCGCAGACGAAACCAGGGCACTCGAAGCAATCGTCACTCGTGCCGTCCATAATCAGCATGCCGATCTCATCCAGGCCGGAGCAAACACGTTCTACATCAGGCATGGATACGATCTAATGACTGGCGGTGTTCGTGCACCGTGGCTATCAGACATCCATTCGTCCCAGTGTCACCGGACCTCTGCTCAACATCAAGCCTGTTACCGGTGTGTTTCTGCCGCCGATTTTAGTATGCGAATTTCGTGCGGTGATGGGCCCGCCGAGAGAAGACACCATCAAGTACATCGAGAAGATGCTCAGAAACTGCTCTGTCAGGATCACCTATCGCCGTCAGAACTACAGCGACAACGTGGACATGAATGATGAGCATAATCGACGCAAGATCTTCAGTTCATTTGGCCTTTCTACGGAAAGGCAAAAGTTCTACAAGCGGGATCGAAATGCCGAAGGCCAGACGGTCTTGGACCCGGCTGATGTCCACGAGACTACCGTCTTTCAATACTACAGTTCTCAGATGAGCCCTCCCATCAGAACCCGCAAAGACGTACTGTGTGTCAATGTTGGTAGCTCGAAACCGGTCCGCGGACGTCCCGGTTCAGAAGAACAAATGCGTGAGCAATCCCTCGCGGGCTATATCTGGATTCCTGCCGACCTACTCGAGATCGTTCCAGAACAACAAACGCACGTCAGATTGAATACAGCTCACACAAAAAACATGATGAAAATTGCTTGCCGCAAACCAGGACACAATTTTGGCCTGATTGAGCTCGAAGGACTGCCAAAGCTGGGAGTCAAGGAACAACAGACAACTCTTCGCGATACGGGCATTACATGGGCATTACATGGGCAAAAATCTGATCAGGTTCTTTCTCGCGATTCATGGCAACGCCTCAGGTGAGTGGCGGTCAAGGCAAAGAATTTAGGATCATCGCCAGTGCATTCAACTTTGAGGGCAACGCACGCTTCGCATTCCCGAAGACAGTCAACCAGCTGCATGCCCTTGCATTGCCTTTCTCGATGCATGGAAGACAAGTCCAGACTTTCGCCGACGATATGGTGAAGCAGCTGAAGATCCTCGGCATGGGGGTTACGGATCCAGTACCATACATCGAGGTAATGGGTGCTCTGATTGCAGCACAGACAAGGGGTCTCGACACCAAGGGAAGGCTTCTTGAGGAGGTGAAGCAGCTCCGGGTCAAGCTTCATGAGTGGTTTCCTGTCACAAAAGTTGGCGACTGCTCAATCTTCGTGCTACCCGATATCACAGAAGCCAGATACGATGCGATCAAGGGAGCCTCCGACATTGAGTATGGACGACATAGCCTTTGTGTCACGTCCAATAAGGGTTCAAAAGCAAATGCCGAGTTTTACACCAATCTCGCCATGAAGGTCAATATGAAAATGTGAGGAGACAACTGGACACTTAAGTTCGACAGCATACTTGGTGGACGAACGCATCAAACGATGGTACTGGGAACAGATGTAACCCACCCTGGAAAGCTCAGTGCTTCTGGAAGCCCAAGTGTAGCTTGTGTTGTTGGGAGCGTGGATGCAAGATTCATGAATTATCCTGGCTCGATGAGGCTTCAGACTGGCGGTCAGGAGGTATTTTCCCCAACTTCACCCGTTGACTATCGCAGAAGCCCAGTGGAGGTACACTAACGCAATTCCCAGTTGATCGACGATATGCAGAGCATGGTCAAAGAGCGCCTACGAGCATGGGCTACGAATAACAGAGGCGAAAGTAGCTGGTCCTACGCAGTGATGTAGCTGCAATCCTGCACGCACCCTATATTCACTCCCATGGACGAATTTTGCTGACTTACCAAAGGTTCTTCCTGATTTCATGGTGTTCTACAGGGACGGCATTATCGAATCACAGTTTGCAGAGTACTCGTGGACTGAAGTCGCTGCCGTCAAAAAGGCCTATCAAGAGCTCTGCGACGGTGCCAACAGCAGCAAGAAATTGCTATTGACCTACATGGTCGTCACCAAGCGACATGGTAGCCGGTTCCTCCCAACAAGAAGTCAGGATTGTACAAGCATCAAGGCACCCTTTCGCGATCCGGCGACGGGTAGTAAGGTTGACAAGAGCAACTACAATCCTCGACCGGGTTTCCTCGTCAACAGGGTCGTCACTGATCCGAACCGCCTCAACTTTTAGCTGCAGGCGCATTCGGCCATCAAGGGCACGTATGTATCGCCTGTCGTCCGGCACTCGCTGGCTATACTGACATCAGAGATATAGGCTAGGCCGGCTCATTACTTTGTTCTTGACGACGAGATGAGGTGGCGGGCAGACAATTTGCACAATTTCACACATATGCTTTGGTACGTTTTCCAACGTGCAGCAAAAGCTGTATCGTACGTGGGACCAACTTTCATAGCGGACACCGCCTGGTATTACTCGCTGTAGTATGAGCAGTGTCTTTGATGCATCGGGTCTTCCTCGTCGGGGAACATGGAGATTTTTTCTACGGAGGAGAAGGTTGAGGCTTCAGATGCGGTATATGTACGGAGCGTTGGGTGTTGTTCGCATTTTGAGGTGGATGCTACCTTCATGGAGCTATGTGAGAGTGGGTCGTGTGATACGACGAGGTCTCTTGAACAGTTGGTCATAGAGTGGGCTCAGGAAGGACTAGATGTATTGCAAGTGCAGGTCGTATTGTGTTCTGAGAAGAGTCAGCACCAGGATAGGTAATACAACAACTAATTATACACGAATTGTTGCGGGTGCCGGCCACGGTCGCCAAGGCGCTAACTGAGCCGCGGCATCGAGCTCGTGAACTTTTAGGTCCCCAGCTCTCCATCAGTCTCACGCGCAATCGTGAGCGCCTTCTGACCCTACCCATTCCCACAATGCCGCCGCCGAGGACCAAAAAGCTCACTGCGCAGCCTGTGCGCACGCGTCATTTTGTCGGAAAGCCCGCCGCTGCCGAAGTGGAAGAGCCCTCCAGCAGCGAGGCAGAATCAGAGGAAGAGCAGAAGCCCAAGCCCTACGCCAGACCGAAACCCCCTCCCGCAGCCTCGTCGTTCCCGAAGTCAGCGCTCAAATCACACCTCGCGTCGAGGAAAAAGGCAGAGCACGATCTCAAACATCTGGAAGATGAGTTTGAGACTGAGAGCGAGGCGGAAGGCGAGGGCAAAAGCGAGGGAGACGGAAGCAGTAGTGAGAGCGGGAGCGATGAAGAGAGCTCGGAAGAGGAGGAGAGCAGCGAGGAGGAGGCGCCCAAGAAGCTGCTGCGGCCTGTGTTTCTGAAGAAGAACCAGCGCGACAAGGTGGCTACGCCTCCGAAGACGGCCGAAGAGGTAGCAGCAGAAGAGGAGCGGCGGCGACAGGAACAGACGAGGGCGTTGGTGCAGGAGCAGATCGAGCAGCGCGTCGCCGCGAAGGCAGCCGGGAAGAAGGACTGGGACGACGACGTGGGCGAAGCCGACATGAACGCGGTCGACGACACCGACGGGCTCGATCCCGAAGCCGAGTACGCTGCCTGGAAACTGCGCGAACTGAAGCGCATCAAGCGCGAACGGCTCGCCATCGAAGAAGCCGAAGCGGAGCGCGCCGAGATCGAACGCCGGCGGAACCTCACAGACGCAGAACGAGAAGCCGAAGACCGCGAACACATCGAGAAGCAGAAGGAGGAGCATGCGGACCGGGGCCAGATGCAGTTCATGCAAAAGTACTTCCACAAGGGCGCCTTCTTCCAAGAGGACCTCGCTGAGCTGGGCATCGACAAGCGGAACCTCATGGGCGCACGATTCGAGGATCAGACGAATCGTGAAGTGCTGCCCGAGTACATGCAGATCCGCGATATGACCAAGCTGGGCAAGAAGGGCAGGACGAGATATAGGGATATGAAGAGCGAGGATACGGGCAAGTGGGGCGACTTTGGGGATATGCGGCGGCCGAGGGATAAGGGCGAGTACGGCTTGGATGAGCGCTTCCGCTCTGATGGTGATAACGGAAGAGATCGCCGGAGGGATGGAGAAGGCGCCACAGGTGCGAATGCGAAACCGTTGGGCGAGAGGAAGAGGTTTGGCGAGGAGTCGAATCGGGAGAGTAAGCGCCCTAGGGTGGACGACCGTGACTGAGAAGAAGGTTCCAGCCGTAAATTTTACCAATCGATCCAGTATGGGCGCCACGACCGCGGGTATGACGTCTCCGCGAAGCCTGCCTCTGCCGTGCCAAAGGGAGTGAGAGGGTGAACCTCCCGATACGAGTCCTGGATCTATACTACGATTAAGAGATTGTCAATGCATTTCGACTTGAGATGGAACTATATGGCTGTTGCGTAGGAGCAAATGACACTACCAAGGATGAATTTGGTACGCAACACCTCTCTGGCCCCCTGCCTGATCATGGAGCTGTGGGATTATACGATTTAATGCACAGATTCAAAAGAGATGGGGCTTGGGATACAGTGTTCTTCTAGTGAGGCTGTGGTCAGGAAGGTACTGTCGCATCCTTGGGAAACTAGTAATACATACTGGTCGACTTTGTCGGTGAACAATGTTGGACGATGGTTTACCTTTCCCCGCTCTCGCGTCGGTTCCCACTGTACTCTCAGTCCCTACGAAGTACCGACTTTCACTATGAGGCCCATCTGGCTCTTATCCTTTCAAAACACAAACTCACCGAATGAGACATGCGAACGAGCTGCCGCTGGTTCCCGCATGTAAGACTTGGCGATGAGTCATCGCCTGGGGGGATCCACGCCGTAGTACTTAGTCGTTGCGTTGTCTCGATTTTGAAATCTGATAAGGTCGACTAACCCTTTAACTTTGTAATTCGCGAACCTCTCGAGAAACGTCACAACGTCAACATCTACTATGCGAATACCAGTTCTGTCACTCGCGGCCCTCTCGCTTTTCATCGTCTTGATTCCACAACCATGCACGAGTTGTAAAGTTCTCTATCGAGGACCCCCTAACTCACTTTATATTTGCGGCACAGTGCTCACCCCTCAAGGTGCCATCGAAAACGGTCACATTGCCATATACGACGACCGAATCGTCAGCGTTGGCGCCAACTGCACACCGTCCTCTTCCGTACAAAGCAGCACAGTGATCGACTGCGCCAACTCGGTCATCTCCCCCGGCTTCATCAACACACGCACGAGCACCTCGAATGGGCGACCGTCAACCCCCTCCCAGATACCGGCATCCGCGTCACCCACCGCCACGACTGGCGCCGCGGCACAAGAAACAACACACCAAGCGCGAACCCCCCGTGAACCACACCGCCCTCCTCGCAACCACATGGGGCGAACTCCGCCACATCTTCTCGGGCACCACATCCATCGTAGGCGGCGCCATGGCCCCCGGGCTCGCGCGAAACCTCGACTTCGCAGCCGGCCTGGAACAAGGCCTCCACAGCCCCGCAGCTACGTACGACGTCTTCCCTCTGGACGACAAACCCGGCATCCTCCGCAACGGCGATTGCAACTACGGGCCCCGCGCTGTGACTGCTGAAGAAGCCGCTACCTACAACCGGTACATGGCGCACATCGCCGAAGGCACAGACGCCGAAGCCGCCAACGAATTCCGCTGTCTGTCCAACGAAAACTACGACTCTCTCCCCTTCATCTCCGCCCGCAGCGGCCTCAGCACCGACATCCTGCACCCCAAACCTCGCCCTCGTCCACGCACTAGGCCTCACACCCGCCGACATGACCAAACTCTCCGCCCGCGGCGCCCACGTCGTCTGGTCCCCGCGCAGCAACCTCTTCCTGTACGGGACGACGCTGAATATCTCCTCCCTTGTTGAAGCGGGGGATTAACGTGGCGCTCGGCACGGATTGGTTGCCGTCTGGGTCGGCGAGTATGGGGCGGGAGGCTGTGTGTGCGGCGCGGGTTATGCGCGAGGGGTTTGGCGTGGAGGTAGGAGCGCGGGCGGTGTGGGAGATGATGACGGGGGGTGCGGCGGGGGTGGTGGGATTTGAAGGGGGGATTGGGACGTTGGTTGTGGGCGGGGTGGCGGATGTGGTTGTTTTTGGTGGTGCTGGGGAGCGGAGTGCTGCTGCTGGGGATCAGGATTGGGATCCGGATCCGGATCCGTACGCGAGGGCTGTGTTTGGCGCCCCGGGGGATATTGAGCTTGTACTGCGAGGTGGGAAGGTCTTGGTTGCGGGGCAGGGGTTGGAGTATCTAACGCAGGAGTACTGCGAGGTTGTGGCGTTTGCGGAGCGGAAGGAGAAGTTTGTGTGTGTGGCGGATGTTGTGGACGGGGGGTACAAGGGGTTGGAGAGGGAGAGTTGGGGGAGGGCGTGTATCCGGCTGTTTTGGGGAGGGTTCCTGGTGGGGAGCCGGCTTGTGAGGTTGTGCGGTGAAGACAGGGGGGAGGGAAGGAGGGAAGCTGGGATGTAGAATATACACGGGTAAGAAAGATGTAGAAGGGTGGGTGGGGATGTGGATGCAGGGATACATGAAGGCGACGGAGAGGAAAGAAGGGCAGAAGAGATGTCCGGAAGCGACGACAGCTTCTCCATAATCATGAATTAATCGTTAATAAAACAAAAATCGTGATATTGTAACCGCGTTATAATCTCATTTCAAGTCATGGCTTGTAACTATCGCTCTCTGCTCGCTCACCCAATCCAATCATAGCGGAAGAAAAACGCACCACATCCTTCCTCCATTCTCATACAAAACAACACAGCTCCCCAAAAGCCCTACACACCCCTCAACTCCACCGGCTCCTCCGCATCCCGCCACCCCGTCGACCCAACCGACCTCACCCCCTTCTCAAACAAATGATCAATCTCCAACGCGCTCCTCCCCTTCAACTCAGGCAAAAAGAAATACGCCAACACCGCCCCAGCGCACTCGTCCCCGCGAACAAAAACCCCAGCTTAGCGCGCAAATCCGCGCTATCGGGATTATATACAGCAGCGGAAGGAGGAAATTCATCGCAATGTCGGAGATGTTCCGTCGTCAGGCCGGCGATGGCTTGCGACTTGGAGCGCAG
The DNA here is from genome assembly GCA_009805535.1 of Laburnicola sp. JP-R-44. Classification (NCBI taxonomy): domain Eukaryota; kingdom Fungi; phylum Ascomycota; class Dothideomycetes; order Pleosporales; family Didymosphaeriaceae; genus Laburnicola; species Laburnicola sp. JP-R-44. Next base: position 1,999,880 of record SELF01000042.1, read on the forward strand.
ACGGAGCGAGCTGGTTTCGCCGATGATGGCGTACGATGTGGGCCATGCGCCGAGGCCGACGGTCACGATGATGCCGGTGCAGAGGCCGCCTACGAGCCACGCTGTGAAGCTGTATTCCTTGATGCCGGCGAAGCCTACGGCGGCCCACAGGCCTGAGGTGATGAGGAGAGACGTGATGTATAACTTTCTGCGGCTGATGTGGCTGAGTGTCCAGGCGGAACCGACGTTTGAGAGGATGCCGCAGAGGACGCCGGCGATCATGAAGAGACAGACTGTTGCTTGATTTCATGCCCATTTGTTGGAGCCAGTAACTCACGACTGACGAGGAGGAGGAGGGAGAGACCGAAGTAAAGCTCGGCTAAGCTGGCCATGATGATGATGAAGGTTCGGCGGCGGTTGGACGCGTTGAAGCAGTCTGCGTAGCTGGCTTTGGCGGCCATTTTCTCTTCTTCTTCGAGCGTGGTGCGCATCTTTTGGAGCGCAGCGCGACGGCGTCGTTCTTGGGTCCGAGTAGCCGCGCGAAGGAGGTTAGAGCGCCCTGGGTGTCTTTTTTTCTTTGGAGGAGATAGACGGGGGACTCGGGGAGGAAGAAGGGCGAGGACGAAGGGTGGGAGGGCAAAGGCCCATTGTGACCCCAGCGCGACCATGTACGACCACGAGGCATCGTACCTGTTGAGGACGAAGACGATGATGGCGCCGGTGAATGAATGGGCCCAGGAGGCCGAACATAGGGACCAGCGACATGACCGCGCCTTTAAGACTGACGGGCACAACTTCAGACATGTACGTGAACGTCTCCATCTTGATGATGCCGAGCCCAAAGCCTTGCAAGATCTTGCCCACGAGAATCATGATCCGCTTTGTGTCCTTGTCTTTTGGCGTGTTGCAGAGGGTTAAAATCGCAATCGCGGACGCACCAATGGCACTCCCCGTCTGGAGACTGAATTTGCGCCCCATCCGATCAATGAGCCAGCCACCGACCGCCGTGCCAGCAATCTGCCCCAGAGGCCCTATTCCATCCCACATAGAGAGCCATATCGCCGGAATGACCCACGTGTTTTCGCCCTGCTCAGCATCATCCATGAAATCCCCCATATCGCGCTGATACGCGTCCATGGAATTGATCTGCGACAAAACGACCCCGTCGTACCCGCTGTACAGAATCGCCGTCGACATGGCGAGCATCCACCACACCAGTGTCGAATACTGCTTCAGCGATACACGGAGGGGAGCGGAATTGTCTTCTCTTTCGGCTTCATCTGCGGAGTTCGAGTCGCTCCGATCCATGGGGGATGCTGCAGGCGAGACGGAGGACGTTGGTCGTAATTCATCGTCGGGAACGTGTTCTATGTGCTCGTCGCGTAAAGGCCGGGGCTTGGAAAATCCTCGAGACATGGCCACGCGTGGACGTTGGGACGGCGTGGGTGGTAGCCGGTGAAATGTGGGATGGTATGGTCGCAGCTCGTATGGATGTCGAATTTTGAAAAGAAGTCGACTACCTAGGTCAAAATACCAGAAATGAGTCGGGTCGGGCATCGATGATATAAACCAGGTGCTGTGTCGGTGATGACCTTCCTAGCCAGGGTGATTTCTATATTAGTCCCGCTTTACAAACCGCATGCATCTCAGCAACTACATAGTACCCTACCAAGCAAAATGCCGTGCGAGATAGCGTGAAACAACATGGCGTCAGTAGAGACGGGCCCAATCGTGTGTTGCGCTACCTAATCGAAGCTGCTTGGTAGGGGTGCTTTTCGCAAGCATAGCTGTATAGAGGCCAAAATTCGCAAGCGTAACTGTATCAGTCCAGTCTTCCGCGCGTTGCACGGGCAACTGTGGGGTCTGCCGTAAGAGATCTGGCTTACGTGGCCGATCAGTTCGTTCAACTTTGCATCAGCAGCGATCCTTGACGCGCGAAGGGCGGTTGTTGATTAGTATACAAAGTGTAAGTATGCTGGGAGGGAGGAGCATACAAACTCAATTCGCGGCCGCTGGGGGGAATTGAGCGACGCGCCAAGATCACTATACCCGAACAAGCTAGCTTACACGTGACTAGAAAGATTTCCAAGGTTCCGAGGTCCCTCACTGCATCTCGAAGGGCCAACACCCCGTCGCATGGTCTGCTCGGCGCAGCAAGGTTCCAAGGTTGTCGAAGGACTCGCAAAACTTAGAAACTCCAAGAAGGTGACTGCGATGGAATATGCATACAGTGGTAATAAAATAGAGAAAATAGTTCCGACTATGGCGACGCTCCGCATCAAGAGGTCGGTGAAAACACGTACCTCAACACAACAACCGCGAACCTTGGCCTTCGTGGTCTAGCGCTTTCTACTCTTTCACCTATATACTTACCACTCTCTCTCGGCATTTAATTCAAAATTCAAGATACGCGTTCGCCCGCACCGTTTACGTCCTCACCGTCAACATCAACCACGTCCTTCCCTCAGCTCGACTGCGGCTCAACATGAAGCTCAGCGTTACACTCGCCGTTTCTATCGCTGCCTTGTTCACTACGGTGGCCGCTGCTGCTGTTGAAGACAATAAAGATCCTGGTATGTTTTCGCGCTGCACTGCTCAGCGACTACTCACACGCGTAGCCAACATTCTCGTCAACGGCGTCAACGGCGATATCGAGCACTACGACCCTCAGCAAACTGGACTCAATGAGCATCACAATCTCACAAAGAGGGGCTGGTCCCCAGACTGGTACCAATCCCGCGAAATCTTCATCGGCGTAGGCAACGTTCCGATGGGTGTCGGCAGCCACACAGCGACGACCGGGGCTTTATAAAGGCCATAACCAGGGCCGGCGAAAAGCTGTGCGACAGAGCAGGTGGTTCGCACTTCGACGATTGCCATTTGAAAATCTCGGATGAGTCCAACGTGTGGCGTGTGAAGACTGAGCCCGAGTTTATCGTCCACATGGGAGGCCACTACTTCCCGTACAACAAGCACGGTCTCAGAGAGGCCCTTGTAAGTGTTGCTACCGAGTTCCTTGGACGCTATCTGACCAAGAGGTATAGTTCAAGATTGCGGCCCAGGTCTTCCAGAGTATCACGGATTACAGCTGTCGCAAAGATGAACGCGGCCACGACTTCTGCTGGGTGCCGGACAAGATATTTGTAAGAATCGGATTCATTGGGTGGGTCATGGTCTATTTGGAAGGTACGTCTGCAGACGGGGTGCCCTGCTCTTCGATTGGGAAAGTATGCTAATTCCCAAGCAGCCAAGAAAGTCGAGGACGAGGCTATACGCGTCTGTGCTAAGAAAGGTTGGTCTGACGGGAAGAAAAGCGAGAGAATCGTAGACTGGATTATGGAACATAATCGGAAAGAAAGTGGCTGAAATCCTTGGCATAAAATCCGAAAACATCAAGGTCAGGGTCGACTGCTTCATTGGCACGCAGCCCGCGACCGAGGGAAATGGTTGGTGCCGAGACAGGAAGGGCTGGAAGGAAAATTGTGATTAGTGCATTCATCTGGTGAGGATGAGGTTGCGGGATATGGAGTTGGCGATGGTGAGCCTCTCGTATGGCAAACATGCGAAGATATAGGCTGTACATAAGCAGGCTTAACATGGGAACATCTCTCTCTGTAGCTGCGCGGGTGCATATTATACTCTCATGCTTCTTTGTTACACTGACGCGATACGAATTCTCAAGACAGCGTAAACCGCTCCTGCAGCGCGGCAGTCGAGGCCACGTCCAGCCTGGACGCATCTTCAACCCACTTCCACTCCAGGTGCTCAGCAAACTCGGGGCAGCTGGACGAGGTCGTCACATATGGCACTCTGTGGTGACTTGATCAATGTGCGAGACGGTGACCACGGCGGGTAATTCTGGCGGTGGACGAGTGGGCGAGTAGTAGTAGCGCTTTTGGACAGATGCATTGGAGGAAAAACGGCGAAAAGCTTTTTTTGGTCATCGATGAGGAACAGCGGGCGAAACGTGGAAACAGATTGAAAGGACCGATATTGAGAGAAAAAACCATCGAAAACTTTCGATACACGGTAAAACGCTGCTATGGAAAGCTGTGGGTGTGCTGAAAACGCGGGAAAGACTTGCACCTGCACATGCAATACCCAACATACCTAGAGCAGTCGACCTAAGGCCACAGCTCGGCGATGCGCAATTTTGTTTTGCCGCCTCGAGACTCTCATCGATCACGGCCCGTTGAATCGCTCTGCATCCCCCACATCACCTTCACGCCTTCAAACCGCTCACGGAATGGAACCTGTTGCAATACTCTCCTGTCTATCACGCCTGCTTATTTGACTCATGTCTTGTGCTTTACCCTATGGAGTACCACAATTTCGAGAACAGTTCAAGTGCACCCGTACCACAAAGGAGGGCCGAGGATACTACAGCAAGGACGCAGCTTCTACCGTAACAGTATGATCAGCTACCATGCCGCGAGTCCATCCGGATGCTTTCTATAGCACCAGGCAGGACCTCCGCGCCTTTAGTTGTGAACCTCGAGACTGAGAGGCGCAGATTCGGTTGATCGTTTAGCGAGTACCTTTGCCCTTTCGTATGTCTGGGGCGGCCCAGATCGGACGAAAGTTATTACCTGCGTGGGGCGCGTTTAAGAAAGAGCTAGATATGCTTACGCAGGATAGCGTGCGGTTTTATAAAAATTATAGCCTATATAAATAGTTTAGTAGTATAGTACTAGTAAGTAAAGAAGGTAACCGTATTGATAATGCTTTTAGTAAGTCCAGGTCTTCATCTGCATCCCTAAGTTTCTCCTAGTCTCTTCCGTCAGTGTTATGTGGTAGTAAAAGCGCTGAAATTGCTTAGGACTTGGGAAAGCCGCCATTTTGCAAAACCACGGCATCCTCACTGTTGGTCAGAGCGTCGACGAAGCGGCCTTCTGGTTCTTATCTCTGGATAAAACGTGTCAAGCGCAGTTACTGGTGGATGCAGCGGCAAGAAGGAGCGGGTACGAGAAGAAGATTTTCCCAGATAGAGAAGCTGAGGAGATGTATAAGACTGTTGGGACGCCGGAGAAGGAGTGGTTGGCTTTTCGCTTTTCAGGGATATTACGATGAGATACTGGCGAGGACCGGTGGAGATTTCTTGGGGTAGGCGGGATATTTGGTACCTATGTGTTCCTTTCGCTTGAGGCGGAAGTAGCTCTTTTTCACTTCAATAATTTGAAGGGGTTTAATTCCGGGTTCGTCGCGGAAGGTGCTGGGCCCTCGCGTCTGATACTCTGTTTTCTCCGAAAAAGGCCGCGAACTGAGTACCTTAGGTATCAGTCGCGTGGGGCCGAGTAGGCGTCGCGTTACGCGCTCAACCTGCCGTGCGCCAATTCACTGTCCATACCAACACCGATATCTCCTTCATTGCTTGCGACAGGTATTGGAAGATGACCAATCATAACATCCTGCACTGCTATGTCCCATTCGTCTGCTGCTCAAACATTTTTTGATCGCTTCGCGCAGGCAACCTGAAGAAACTTCCCCCATCTGTGCCTTCATGCGTTTGGGTTGTTTGAACCATATCAGATATCTTCTATTGAACACGCGGTAGCTCAGTCTCTCAGATTGGTGGGTTATTGCGATTTCGAAGTTTGGAGCGCTTTCTCTTCACGAGATGCCTCAGAATGTGCCTGATCGCTGGCAGGGGTTTAAGCGAGGCCGCGAATGACGATATCGCGAACGGCGAACACTGCATCTCCCCTTCAACTTCATCACCTTTGTCTCGTCACTTTCTTGTATCTCACCTCAGTTTGTCAGTGAATTATTAATCGTTGTTGTCGTTGTACACAATCTGTCTTCAGTACTCCACAGTACCGCACGATATCCGCCGTTTCCGGACGGAGCCACCCGAAACATTAATGCACCCCTCGATTCTCGCATCGCGCACCCCAAACCCTCCTTCAGACACCAACAAGAATCACCCCTCCCCATTCTGGTTCATCTCTACTCCCATTGGTCTGTCCCCCTTCAGCTTTGCCCGAGCCCAAAGCTTAGTACCGCACAACCGACTAGCGCTCGACTCTGAGGGCAATACCAACATGTTTCCAGGCATCCAGGAGTGTCGCCTGCAGATCTAGTTGTTGTTAACAGTCTCGAATGCGCGGGCTTCAAGAGAAGGGGGTGATGAAGGCAACTTTAACGAGATGCAGCCCGTCAGGCGCTCATATAAATACGCTGCCATCGACACCTGAGTTCTGTATCCTCTTCATCTGCAATCTCGACGACTTCCATTCTTTTCTTGCCCTGGTGCATTACATTCTTTTGAGTCTGGTCACTCTTTATTCGCTTTTCGCTCTTTAGAATACTTGACTTTCGACGCTCTTTTTAAACAGTTACTCTCCATCCTTTCAACGCGTTCAATATGAAGACCGCCGTCATCCTCTCCAGCCTGCTCGCTGTTGCCCTCGCGGCCCCGGCCTCCTCCATCAACAGGCGTCAAGGCCAAAACTTGCAGACTTTCACCGGGGCGCTCGGTGGCGTCGCAGCGACACCCATCACCAACTCAGGCAATGCCGACAAACCATTCCAAGTAAAGGGTAACACCTTTTCCAACATTGGGGCCGCGCTGCAGAGAAGCTGCGTTCAGCAATTCAACGGGTGCGCCAATTTGGCCAACGGCGGTGACGCGACTTTGAGCGTGTCGGCGTGCGCAGACCAGAAGAGTGAGTTTCCACTCTAGCAGTGTAGAAAGGATCAATAGCTGATAATGTTCTGATAGCTCAATGCGAAGCTGCCGCTCAAGGAGGCGCAGGCGCGGCAAACGGTCAGGCTGCTGCTACTGGCAACGCAAACACTGGCGCTGCGAAGAACCCGTGCAACCAGGCTGCTAACGCGAATGCTGGTGCCAATACCAATGCCAACGCCGACGCTGCAGCGAACGCTGGAAACGCCAACGCGAACGCTGGAAACGGCAAGAAGGGTTCCAAAGGCACCAACGGTGCTGCGGCTGCTGCAAACCCTTGCAGCAAGAAGAGGAGCAACAGGCGCTCGAACGGCTCCTAGAACGTGGTGTGAGGGAGGACACACTTGACGGGATGAAAGATAATGAGGGGATGCCAGGGGACAGACAGAGGAGAGAGCAGGACATGAGATCACGGGGTAGTGATGTACGCTTTTCTATGCGCCGTGCCGTCAAGGCCAGAAGCTTTTCTTGTACATGAAACCTTGTAACCATACTCACAACAAACGATGCATTATTCCCAAATCTCCTCTCACACCAACGCGATTCTATTCACCTCTCTCATTCACAGGCCATTAAAAACACAAATTAACGACTATTCCTATGCAAAAATAACAACTCTCACACCCCGCCCTCCCTGCGCAAAAAAATGCCGCTACAAAAAACAGCAGTTCAAGCACAGGAGGATTGCAGGAAACCAGCAAAAAAGAAATGACTCAGCCGAGGTTTGAACTCGGGACCTTCAGTGCGCTAACAATGTTAGACTGACGTGATAACCAACTACACCACCGAGCCTGCCTATTTGTTGTACCTGTTGTACTTGAGATAGAAAATCTCTCAAATTGTAATGTTAAATACAGTAGCAAAAAATAGTCTCGGGCAGAGAAAGGGCTTGCAACTTGTTGGAAGCTATGGATGCGGAGATTTTCAAAGTGGGGTCGCCTGGTGGGCTTTGTGCGCTAGTGGGGCGGCTGCGTTGCTGGTTAGGGTTTGGTTGGAATCACGATGGGGTGGGCCGAGGTTCGAGTGTTAGTGGCGGTGGGAGGTATGTAGCTAGGTGCGATTTACTGGGTGGGCTTGTTTTTTGTCGCGCCGCATTGCTGGGCGTGTTACTATGTGCAAGTTTGTATTAAGGATGTAGGGATGCGCTTGGTGGGTGTACGGGTGGAGAGTGCTTTGTTGTGCCATGCCACAAATCGTACACGGTGCGTCCCACACGCAGGAGTAAGACGTTCTAGAATTACGTCTGGAAAATCGAAGGGCAATGAGATGATTGAAGTGTACGGGCGGGTTTTGACTGGTGGTCAACCAGCGGTACTAGTTGGGGAAACGACGTGCTAGAAGTAGGGGAGCCTGGCGGCACTTCGTGAGTGCAGTCTACCAGCCCTGCAAAATTTCGAAAGTGAATTCAAATTCACGATAGAAAGCTGACAGCGTACAAATGGGAAGCTTCATCTTGCTACGGCAATAATAATGAAGCTGATGTTAGAGGAAGATATTTTCTATAAACCGTGAGAGACACCAACGAATGCCACTACTAGCTGTTCGACCGATTACGCCCTTTGGTCCTGAGACTGTACCTTTTTAATGCTTCTTCCTTTGCCTTGCGAGGCCGCCCGCTCTCAGCGAGTGCTGGAATAAGTGCCACTGTGCCGTCTTTGGCCTTGTCTTCGCCTGTAGAATCGCGTTGAATCTAGCTTTCCTCCAAATGCTATCCCACTACTCTTCGCAGAACTCGTGAAGTGTGTCCTGTCTCTTGGGTCTTTGGTACAGAACCAGCATCTCCCAGGCACGATCGGGTTCGTATTTCTCATCTCAACAATCTACTGCAGCAGCTCGCAGTCACTCGATACTCGACATATATATTTGATGGACGTTCCCCAACATCTCCACCGTCATTACTGCTTTGGCGAGTGTCATCGGCTGTCGTCATCTGGGGACTCGAATCGGTCGTCTCCAGCGTGCGCGCCCTGGCAGGCTGGCACTGAGCCTCATATTCGTACGAACGGATTGGGTCGTAACAGACGGTTTCTCCTGCAGAACTGTAGATGAGATGAGCGTACCAGTATGTATTGGTGGATGATGAAAGGAAGACAAAAAGACGGCGAATTTCGTATTTGAACGCGTGAGGAAGAGAGCAGCAAGCGCGACATCCTAGTCGAAGCGCCTCAGCTACGTCGCGCTATAACTCTTGTAAGTCTTGATTTTGTCTAAGCAACGTGCCGAGTGCCACTGACAGCTTGGAGACAAAGAAGGGTCTGTTGTATGGCATACAATCGGACAGGGATCCTCTCCATGGCAGTTCGCATTTCCAAAAAGACAAAGAATTGACGTTGCACAACCTCAATCGGGACTCTTGGAACGTACAGCATCGGGACAACACGAGAGGCACACCGCAGCTATGAAAAAAGAAGGTCCGGCGAGCAAAAGGGTCCAGCAAAACATCGAGATGCGAGTACCACAGCACCGTCTCTGCCAAGGTGTTGAATGTCGCTGTCAACAAAGCCGTGGGACATGCCCGAGCCCGAGACGTCGCGGAACGGAAAAACAAATCAATGCGCTAAGCAATGCCGCCTCCTCGCTTGGTGCCCTCTTCTCTCTCCCATGTCAACGACAATCAGTTTTATCTTCCTCGCTCATTACCTTCCCAACACTGCAATTATACTGAGCCTCCGCGTGTGCATATGCGCCCAGCTTTCTTATTATCCGATCCTTTCTCCATGCTGAAGTTGTTGAATTCGATGCGATGAGACAGGCTATGCATGCCTGTTACATCCGCGTCAGCCCGTCCACCCACAGGCCGTCCACGACCCGCCACACCCCCATGCGTCCTGTATGTATCGAGCAATTGCCCGGCGCGGGGCGGGGCTACGAAAGACGGTCGTCGCACATCTGCAGCATCCATCCAGGAGAGAGCGATGAGCCTCAGGCGTGTGGGCCTGGCCAACCTCCCATCCAATTGGCCTCCTAAGCATTTCGCGGCTCTGCTTGGCTAACACGCTATCCGTCTCGACAGAAGCTTCTCCACGCGAAGCTCAAAGCGCCCAGGCACCGAGTTCTTCCCCAGTCACCTCAACGAACGCTGTGGAGAAACATCGCCAAGTGCGCCTCTGCTCCCATTTGCACAGACGAGGCCTGGCAGCTTCTTATCTGGTGCGAGTCAGGCTGGTCACTGCTTGTTTTGCTTTGCACACTTGGCAGCCAGAAAATCGCGCTCGTAGCCAAGCTAGGCCATCATGCGCGACGCGTACCCTGCGGCAGTTCCAAAGGTCACTCTTGTGGTTCACGGCGTGAACACGACGGAAGAGTCGTGATCACCTCGCCACATGTGCGAGTGTACTTTCCTAGTCATTGAGAACAGCGTAACCTTGGGACGCGACCACAAAGACACACTTCACCGTCGCCACTGCGGCCTGAACTGTCGTTCATCCAGAACCAAGTGTGACATGATGTGCACCCCCAATCCAGACCACCTCGCGATGATCCAGACCTCACGGTCCCACTTATGGATCGCTTGTCCTGCATGTCCATCCGCGCGGCCAGGCTTATTGGCGCGGCATCAACGAAGTTTCGTGCTGGCTTCAAACGGACGAAGCGCGTCTTGGCAAGCTGTCCGCATAGTGAAAGGCACTGGCACACTTGCCTTTCGTCACCTACATCGCTTGGCTCGGCTTCACAGAAGTTTCAAGCTCCCTTCAAACCGCCGGATGGCTTGGCGGGGGCGATATGAAGATTTCCAGGCCAGAGCTTCACGTCGATATAAGACGATAATTCACCCATTCTTTTGCTCTCCAGTCCGGCCACTCACCTTCACTTCTTACCGATTATCCTAATCAGTCTTTTCTGTCGCCGGGCGACCAGATTTACCATCACTTTTTTTCAAGATCACTAAATCGTTCATTCAGTTCTTGTTTTATCCAACCGCCAAAATGCTTCCTCAGCACGTCCTCTCATTGCTCTCGTGGCCGCCGTTGGCGCTGTACCGCTTAACATCAACTTGGGCGCCTACTCTCCTGCCCTGGTAGTCGGTGATGGTGAAATATCACTGGGCGCCGGTGGTGCTGAAGGTGCGTCAGAATTGATGGCCACGCTTGCCCAGGGCGCCCAGCAGGGCGCACAACAAGGTCAGCAAGAACAGCCAGCCGGGGAAGAGCAGCAGGGAGGCGAAGCCCCAGCAGAGGCTCCGGCAGAAGGCGAAGCCCAGGCAGAGGCTCCGGCAGAAGGCGAACAGCCGGCTGAGGGTGAAGCAGCAAAACGAAGCAACCTCGCCCGCGCCATCAACATGTTGCGGAAGCGCGAAGCCGAGCCCGTGAACGAACACCTGGCTGCCGTCGAAGCCGCCACCCAGTGGATCAAGCGCGATATCGACAGCTTCAACGCAGCGCTCAGCTATGCCCGCGAGGCTATGAAGGACCAGCCCAAGGTTGAGATGGGCACTGAGAATGCGGGTATCGGCATGATCGTCAACGCCGGCATCAATGTCCCTGCCAACTCTGCCGCCAACGGCGCCGGTGCGGGCGAGGGTGAAGCGCGGAAGGTCAAGCGTGACGACGTCGTCGCCGAGGAGTCGGAGGCACCCAAGATGACGCTTGTCGCTATCACTGAGGTCTGAACGTCGAGACGGGGCATGGTTGGTTCCCGGCCATTGATACCTATAAGATAAGAAGTCCGCGTGGGGAGGTTCGAATTGGGGATGATATCATCTGAGGCTTTTTCCTTTCACGATGGGATAATTTGGTGTAAGATGGATAGATACTAGATACTACGACAAGATTTTGGGAGCATAATACTACTACGAACGTTAGGGTTAGGGTTGAGGAGTACTCGGAGACACGGTGGTGGGAGAAAAACTATAGATTCAATGAACGATTAAGTGATCAAACTTCCATCTTCGCTCGTCCTGTCTGCTGAGTCGATGATCCGCCCCCGTTCTCTCTCTCGCGACAACAGCAACAGCAACAGCCCTTTCAAACCTTCCACTTCTTCGCTCCGCTCAACAACAAAGACTTTACTCTCCATTTCCGTATCACTTTTCTACTCGCCTTCTTCCCCTTCCCCTAGATTCCAGATTCCAAATCCGGACCTGACACGCCTGCGGATCCCACGATCGCGTTCCCACACACCTGGAGCGCGGCGCGACGTCGTTAAGCTCGAGCTAAGCATGACCGCCGTGGTCTCAGCATTGTCTTGTGTTTTGGCTTGGCGATGGTGTGGGTGCCAAGGCGGGAGCGGAGGATGAAACGTGCGGGGCGGAGCCGCGTGGACTGGGCGTAGGCGTGGGCACGGGCGTGGATGTGCGTGTGAGTTTGGATCTGGGTTGCTTGGGGGTTGAGGGTTGAGAGTTGACGGGTTTTTTTTTACATGTGGTGGGAGGATACGGGTGGAGGGTGCTATGAGGGAACAGGTACCGTGAATTCTGACATATGTACTGGGTGGAATCTCAAAATCAATCAATTCCTACTACAAAAAGTCATTTGAAGTAGCACTGTCTTTGTTGTGTGAAATTGCAGTCCGGGCACTCAAAACACAATGATCAAGAAGACTTCGCGCACTCTCGGTACACAGTATAACGCTGTTATAGAAAGCTGTAGGGGTGCTAGAAAAACGCTTTGAAACAAGGTAAAGCAATACCATGGGTGCGGGGTCAATGCGCGCCGAGCCTCAATGCGCGCTCAACACGAAAACACCTCAAGCTTCAACACCACCACCTATCGCTACCAATATGGGGTCAATTGAGGCTGCGCTTGAAGCGATACAATCGCAAGAACCTGGAGACTCTATCAACTATACAAAAATCGCGAAGGAGCATAGCGTTGTACGCTCTACGCTCACCCGGAGACACCAGGCTGTAACGCAGTCGCGTACAGCTGAGGGAAATCAACTGACGAAAACTTCGCCCTCAACAGGAGCAGGAGCTTATACGCTATATCAAAAAACTCACTCAGCGAGGCCTACCACCTACACGGCAAATGATCCAGAACTTTGCAGCCTGTATAGCCAAAATGAGCGTTAGCATGTACTGGGTTGATCAGTTCGTTAAGCGACACAGCATTGATCTAGGCATTGTTTACCTCCCACTCAGCAGTTTGCTGGCAGTTTTCGTATGCACGTGCCAAGAGGCGTTTTTAGCTGTTCTATATATAGTAAACTGCCGGAGGCGTGGTGTTTACCTCCCCATCTGGCAGTTAGTGGCGTTAATTAGCGCACTCCAAACCTCAAAATTAACAGGCTCCTAATCTAGCACTGTTTTTGTCGCAATCCACCTCAAAAATGGCCAGAACCCGCAAGAGGACTCAAAAGGCCCAAGAATCCGATCTCCAGAAGACCCCTCCGCGTGGTAGTTCGCGCCCAGCACGCCCAGAGGCATCGTCTCCTCTTAAAAAGAGGCCTAGGACCACGAAGGGCAAGAAAGAGGCCCAGCTAATTAACCCACCCACTCCAGACAATGGTGTTAATAATGTGTCTGGAGGTAACAGTGGGCCTGCTGAACCTACAGAACCTGCGGAGTATAGTGGTGACAACCCAGAAGATCCTATTCCCATTATTAATGACGAGGAAGATCTGTTGGTTATTACAGTACCTTCGCCACTCCCAGTTAGGCCTGCTGTCAACTCCAGAGCCACTCAGAAGGTGCCTGTGAACCTAGCCAATCCTATTCTACGCTCTTCCGCCACACCAAACTCTTTCGGCACGCCCAGCTCCTTCTTTCAAGGTACAAGACTCTGCTACTCTAGCTCTAGGTGTAGCGCCAGGCAGCAAGCCGCCACGTGTGAAATAGACTAAGACGATGGAAGAGGTGTTGCTCCAGGCTCTTAAAGAGATCGTCAAATGTGGGAAAACGGCCGATAGCTTCAAAGCAGAGCACTGGAATAAGGTAGCAGATAAGGTTCGCAGGGTATACACAGGCAGAGCGGCGGTGATCAGCAAGAACTGTAAATTAAAGTATGAGATATTTCGAAAGTCCTGGAGTTTGTGGCAAGATCACCTAGGTTCTGGATTATCTGGATAGGAGGATAACAAGGAGGGCTTACCTTACCTCAATCAAGCAAGGAGGTTATGGATAGCTACTTTAGCGAGCATCCCAAGTTTAAGGCGTTTCGATTCGAACGAACCCCCTCCAGGCTATAAATACCTCATCGATATTATCAGAGATCGTGTTGCAACAGGCGAGTTTGCGATCAACGCAGAGGCAGAGGGTAGTAACAACTAGGCATTAGAGCTTCCATCTAATAAACGTCGATGATAAAGAGGAGAGCGGGGAAAGCGAGGATAACGAGAGCCAGCCTTCAATCAAGCGTTCTCAATTAGTAGCTACATCACAATCGTCGTCCGTTGTAGCTACTTCGTCGTCAACCTCCGATAGGTCTCTTACAGCCGCACAACACAGGAAGCTGGAGAAGAAGCGTTAGAAGGAGCAAGCCAAAGGGTGGAATGCGTAAGCATATAGCAGAGAAGAAGGCTAAGAAGGGAGGGGAGGGTCGTGTGCGTAAAAAGGGTAAGAAGAAGTCCAATCTGTTAGCGCGATCTCTAAGTGAGTTTAATGGGCAATCGGCTAAGGTTCTGGAGGGTTTTATAAAGAAGCTGGACAAGAATATAAAGAACCTAATCTAGCAGGCTGTTAACTATTTATTTAAGAGGCAGTTAGCTAGAGAGTTTGAGGCGGAGGTGTACCAGGTTATCTCTCTACTTCTTCAAGATAAGGCGAAGGCAAGTGCTATGCTTGCGATGAAGCCAGAACGCCGAGCTGGATGGATCAAATATAAGCTAAGGCAATTGTTCTCCTAGAATGTCTCTAGCCTATATAATCCGAGCGCCCGTCTATGTTCCTGATAGGATTCCCACATACATTCGTTCGGCCAATTCCGTGCGAAATTCGTCGTCGGTAAGCCTTGATCGCCACCTATCCTCCATTTTAGTGTCACCCTGGCATATTAACCTATCCGCCTCCGCCTTATTCGCCTCCGCAGCGATGTTGATACCCTGCTGGCCGTTAAGCTAGTTATAAAGGGCTACACAAGCGTATACGATAAACACCTAAGTCCGAATGCTGAAGCCTAATTAGGCCCCCTAGAGGATCTTAAACCGTCTCTTTAACACGCCCAAAGGCCCTTTCTACAGCCATCCTCAACAATAAATACCGTAAGTTGAATAGCTCTTAAGGCGTTTTTAGATTCCTACTATTAACATCCCACTTGCTAATGTAATAACGCGTTTTTTAATAGGGAACAAGTAGCAGCCTATCTATTAAAGAGTAGCCACCATCCGCTAGAAAATAGGTATTTGGAGCTGGGGCCTTAAATCCTTTAAAGCAGGCATTCTAGAAAACACGGGCATTATGTGCGGAGCCCTCCTATCTAGTAAGAACGAACTAGAAGTTGAGGTCGAAGTCCACACAGGCGAAAACATTCTGTAAGTAATAACCCTTCCTACACCGCTATGCTGACTTAACAGGAAACTTCTCGCCAGGCTTAACAGCGTTCCTACTAATAGAGATAGGTATATAGGTCCCATCCACAGCTCCGCGGCATTCGTTAAAGAACGGCGAGTAGGTTTTTGATGTTGAAATCCGCAAGGGTACCTCATCCTCTAGGGGCCGCACCACCTTAGGATAGAGGTTATTGCGCAGGATAGTAAGTACCTCGTGGAAAAAGCGCGATGTAGAGTCCTCGTGCTGTGCTAGAATTGTTCGCACAGGTAGCGATATGACTGATCTTTGCTAACAACCGCCATAAAGATGCCCAGCTTCTCGTCAGCATCCACCTCCCCCAAAGCCGTTAATTCCCTTGTCGATCAGAAGCTCTAGGAGGGCCTTAAATTGCTCCTTATGCAAGCCAGTAATGTTGTAGATCCTATCCTAGTAGCCTTCGCGCATAGCCTTTACCCACTCCAATCCACAGCCATATTCCATCCTATCTACACGCAGGCTGGTGGGCCTATAGAGCACCTCATCAAGAAACAATCGCATGGCGCGCGATCGAGATTGCCGCTGTAGGTCTACAGCGATCGCTGCTAGTATAATAGGGAGGGTTCTGCGCAAACAAATACGTGGGGAGCTGCGAATACAAGCTATGGGGTAATAATAACAGCAAGAGTATAGAGTGACGTTATAGCGATGTTTAGCAGCCTCTGCTAGCAGTTTTTTCTTTTCTGCACCTCTGGGGCACCAGTAGAAACTGCCAGCAGTTTTGCTGTTTTAGGCAGGTTGTTGTCCGTGCGAAGCCACTAAACGCCACCAATACGCCACCCTGGCAGAATTTTCTGCTGGATTGGCTCCGGAGGTAAACACTAGGCCGCCAGCAGCTTCTTAGAAACTGCCAGGGGCACGGGAGGTAAACACTAGACCCTCAGCAGCTTCTTAGAAACTGCTGGCAAACTGCTAAGCGGGAGGTAAACACTGCCCTAGTTTTAAGATGGACAGCTAGAATGGACAGCAATCGCCACAAAGCCGACTCAGAGACAAAGTACAGCCTATATTTCGACCTACTACAGCAGAAAAATTAGCCAATACGATATCGAGCCTCAGCACACGTACAATATGGACGAAAAAGGCATCCTACTAGGCATTACTACTCGCTCAAAGCGGATCTTTATCTTTAGTAGGCAGCTGTACGAGAGCAAGGAGGTGAGGCAGGCTATTTAGGATGGTAGCCGTGAGTGGATTTCGCTCCTAGCCTGCATATGCGCCGACGGATCGGCTCTAGATCCAGCCCTCATCTATCAGGCTGCCTTAGGTAGCCTACAATTAAGCTGGGTTAAAGAAATTAACCCTTAGGAACACTTAGCCTTTATCACCTTATCGCCTTCTAGCTGGACAAATAACGAGATAGGCCTTGCGTGGCTTAAGCAGGTGTTCGATCGCTGTACTAAGGAGAAAGCTAGACGCTCCTACCGACTACTTATCCTTGATAGCTATAGATCCCACCTTACTATAGATTTTATCAATTACTGTAACTGGAATAGGATACTCCTAGCTATATTTCCGCCTTATTTAACGCATACGCTACAGCCGCTTAATGTTGTTATGTTTAAGCCTCTCTCTCCACTGCCTACTTAGCTGAGCTCTTAGCCTTCCTACACAGGTGCTAGGGACTATTGTTAATTGCAAAAAGAGACTTCTTTAGCCTATTCTAGAGGGCTTGGGGTAGCTTGTTTAGGAAGCTATTAATTATTAAGGCCTTTGAGGCTACTAGCATATCACTACTTAACCCAGAGGTTATACTTAAGAGATTCACTAAGACCAGCCTACCTGAGCGGGAATTAAGAGAAAGCTCAACCTCAGTACTTAGCGCGTCTGACTGGAGGAAAATTGACCGGCTCCTAAAGGCTGCAGTAGATATAGGGAATAGTAATAAGGCAAAGAAGCTGAGCCGAACAGTGCACTCAATTGCCGTACAAAAACAGCTACTACAGCATGAAAATGAGGGACTAAGAGCAGCACTAGGCAATAAGAAGAGGCGTAGGAAGCGTGGCAAGCCTTTTCTGGATAACCAGCCTACTGAGTACTTAGGGGGTGCTGTTTTCTGGTCCCTAAGGAAGGTGCAGGAGGCACGTAATCGTCTATAGCAAAAAAGAGGCCGAGGCAGAGCAGCTAGTACTCTCCAAAAAACTAAGGCAGCTAAGGCTTGGAGGGCTAGCTAGCAGCTAAAGGCTAGACTACTCTAAGAGAAGCGCGTTGCAAGGGCTGAGGCTTAGGCAGCTTAAGCGAAGGCAAAGGCGGATTAGGCAGCTAAGCGAGCCTAGAAGCAGCAGGCTCGCAGGGCTCAGCAACACTATAAGAATCATATAAAAATAGCTAAGAAAGGTAGCAAAAAGGTATTAAGGCTACCTAAGTAGGGCATAAGGGAAAAAAAAGCTTATTAATAAGGCTATAGATGCTACTGAGGCCTCAGGTGCTGCTGCATCACAGCCTCTACAGCCTCAGTCGCGCCGGGGCCGGAATATTAGAACTCCAAGTAGATTTTTATAGCTATAATTAATTATTAAGATTCATAGACCTCATCATCACCAGAAATTCTTATAGTAATAGCAATTGTAGGGAGCTCTGCAGCTTCAAGTTTAGCTGAGCTGGTTTGGTGTTGAGCGCGCATTGAGGCTCGGCGCGCATTGACCCCGCACCCATGGGTAAGACAGGTTTTGGCTGTTTAGGGACTGTTCATGAGCATGTGCAAATCGGCCGGCCCCTCTCAAAACACAATGAATAAATGTGATTGTAGTTTCCTGCTGTGCGGAGTATAGTTGTGAAGATAACATAATGAACAATGATTTAATTGCACCATTGTCAACGTCTAAGAGGGAGTATGTTCGTTCTTCTGTAGATGGACAGATAGACATCGTACTAGCACAATTTCTCACACAGATGTATAAATTACTTCCAGACTTCAATCATATTTTTACTACAACATTCTCCAACCATCTTTTAACTACAACATCCTTCAGAAAAAGCGTAGATCGCCTATTTTGAAGAATCATCGACCCGTTCCATCAACTTTTTGACTGCTTCTGGTTGAATACGCTGGTAAGAAGCATCGCAATGTCTTCTCGGGGATGCGGAACCAAAGAGCTGCGCTGACTGGCCATTCCCAGACTGGTCTCTGATCCCAACTAGAGCATTTGACTGTTTACGGGCAGGCGGTCTTAGTAAATCTTGAACATGATAGTTCGCCTTTTGGGCTAAACTATATGTTCAACCAAATTTGCGCAATTCTCCAAGGCGTTGGGTCGAGAGGACATGACACGGTCTTTTTCTAGGATGAATAATTCTTTGTGCCCTAGGTATAATCAGAAGGGCTTGAAGGAGGTGTACAAATACCTCCGGTTTCATAGCAAGGAGATCATGCCCCAATACGATGAAAACCGCAGCTGGCCGTTTGCTCCATCCAGTAAAGAGGACAAGGTGTGCTTGCGAGAGGCAAAGTCCTGGATTGTGCGCTGCACCCTGGCTGCCACGTCTGACGCTCCCAGCTTTATTCACGAAGTCTTGGCTGCGTTCCTAGATCAAGATCTCCCTAGGTGTACTTATCAAGATCTCCCTAGGCGTACTTATCAAGATACAGATACCAAATATCTTGATTACCGAAAACAGCGGCTACATGGAGGACACGGGCTCTGGCCGGACTTGACTCGCATGTTGAAGACATTCATTACGATCGATGCTTCTGGGACGACACAGATTGATGAAGAATGTCTGACGTGGACTGTCCGCGCTTTTCTCCAAATTGCAACCGAGACTGCTGTCCCATGGTGTGTAGAGACGACATGGAAGACTTTCCAGAATTCGCCGGGCCAACCAAAGAGATCTACGATTTCACTTTGGCCTACATACGCGGAAGCTTCCGCAACGTTCTCTGAATTCTCATAAAGCTATCTCTTTCATTGCAGTCGTTAAACCATTTCATGGTGTTCCCCGTCGTGTGCGCGAGCTGCTTGCTGATATGGACATTCGGTCTAACGTCGACTTTGCTTTCGCTTTCATAGCCCGCATGACTTACCACCACGCCACGATTGCGATTACGTCCTGTTTTGGATCTTCTGCTGGGTTATGCGCGCAGCGACCCACCAAGACGTAGGTCCGTCCGAAGCCCTTAGATCAGTTTTGGCAAAGACATTTGACCTAACGCTGCTTGACAGCGAGCCGGATAAGGTCTGGGGTGCAGATTACATAGCCCCACGTTACATGCGTGTGCCCTGCTTCCCGGCCTGTGTCCAATGGGAATGGAGTGATCTAATTGGCACACGTCCCGCTCTCCCAGACATCATTCCAAAACTTTGAAGAAGTCGACGCGGCCTTGGACGACTCCTGTAACGATTTCGAATTCGCCAATAACGAATCATTCCGTCTGGAAGAGCACGTACTCTTAGCTGGGTGCGCCACTACTGATATCTGTCCCATTTGTCGAATGGAATTTGGGCCTGGCGAATGCTCCAAAATCCGGCACTGTAATCATGATTTCCATTTCGACTGTCTGAACACATGGATACAGCATCTTAACCGCGATGTGGCGAGTAGCATGACATGTCCATTATGTCGGCGAACGTTCTGGGAGCCTGTCAATCCCGACTTTTCTGAAGTGGATTTCGACCATGAGCGGTATCAACCCCCATTCTGCGCCAACGCTACGTGGTTCAATACTGCTACAACCGAAATTGAGCAGAATGCAACTATACTGGCCAAGTACCTGGAGGATAATGGTCGTAAAGTCTTCGGCACCCTCCGAAGTTTCACACACTTCAAAGATATACAACCATTAGTTGAGTAATAGCCAGAGAAAGTACCTTTCTAGCAGATATCTGCTAATGTCAATCCCTGCGCAACGGGACATCCTGTGTGGCGGGACACTTTTCCATCCGGACCTTCGGCATCAAGCCAGCGCAACTGCACAAAGTCGAGCTCGGCGCACTTTGTTCTGCACATGTTGCTCTTCAAGTATACCAGACTCCGACGAGGAAAAGCGCGGTGTTAGACGTGCTGTCGGTCGTTCTGTTGATGGCGTCTACCAACCCTCTGCTAGTACCCCCCTGTGTATACGCGACGGCGAGTCTTCGTTAGGTACTCGGAGGACTAGGAAGGAAGCGCAGATGTTAAAGATCAAGATCGCAGCCTCTAGAGGTCAAGTTAAGGTAAGGAATATGCATTCCGGCAGTTTCTCCGCGCGAACGGCAAGATCGCCAAATCTCGTCTGACAGGGCATAGAGCTATTGCCGCTCTTGGCACGCAGTAGCCTGCAGTAGCGTGCTCAGATGTCTGTGTATCGTATCGTACTGAAATGCGCGCTTTGCCTACGTTGGACAAGCTCTTGGAATGGCTGTTTGGGTTCTTCTCCCTAGACGGCTAGCGGATAGATCGCAGAATCAGGTTAGAGCAGGAGATACGCGATATCACTAGCCTCCCTGCTAGGTGGACAAGAGGTTAGATGCTCACTAAGTGTAGCATTAAGGAGCAAATAAGCTGCGCCGCGAAATCTATAGCAACGCTGAAGGAAGACAACGTGCACTAATTAGCTAAAGTTACTATAGGTCTTTAAGGAGTTTCTGTTGCTTATGTATAGAGAGAAAGACGGGTCTGTAACTCTGCAGCTTAGCGACACATGCAATCCTTTCACGCACTTCCATACTTCGAACTCCTAATGCCAATCTTCGCTACCCAGTGTGATAGTCTTGATCTCTTGCTCGTAGATGCTCCTGCACCGCTATCTAGCGTGCCGGGAGAACAGGCAAGCCGATGCTGCTCTTGCGACGCGCACAGCTCAGCGTAATGTTGGTGACACGCCACGGTAGTCGGATGATCTTTTCCAAGGGTGGTGTTATACCCAGCGGATGCCCTCTGAAACAGAAGCAAAGACTCGTCGACACGAAGCTGTTTCGCAAGAAGATGAGCGAGGCAGTACATGCTCGCCAGCGTGTCTGGATGCTCAGGCCCCAGCACCTTCTCCCTCCGCGCCAGCGTCTGCCGGTTCATCGCCTCGGCCTCTTCGTACTTGCCCTGGCTGTTCAGCACTGACGCCAAGTTGCTCATGCTCGCCAGCGTGTTTGGATGCTCAGGCCCCAGCACCTTCTCCGACCGCGCCAGCGTCTGCCGGCTCATCGCCTCAGCCTCTTCGTACTTGCCCTGGCTGTCCAGCACCAGCGCCAAGTTGCTCATGCTCGTCAGCGTGGATGGATGCTCAGGCCCCAGCACCTTCTCGTACCGCGCCAGCGTCTGCCTGTTCATCGCCTCGGCCTCTTCGTACTTGCCCTGGCTGTCCAGCACTGACGCCAAGTTGCTCATGCTCGTCAGCGTGTCTGGATGCTCAGGCCCCAGCACCTTCTCGCGTATCGCCAGCGTCTGCCGGTTCATCGCCTCGGCCTCTTCGTACTTGCCCTGGCTGTTCAGCACTGACGCCAAGTTGCTCATGCTCGCCAGCGTGTTTGGATGCTCAGGCCCCAGCACCTTCTCCGACCGCGCCAGCGTCTGCCGGCTCATCGCCTCAGCCTCTTCGTACTTGCCCTGGCTGTTCAGCACCAGCGCCAAGTTGCTCATGCTCGTCAGCGTGTCTGGATGCTCACGCCCCAACACCTTCTCGCGTATCGCCAGCGTCTGCCGGTTCATCGCCTCGGCCTCTTCGTACTTGCCCTGGCTGTCCAGCACCAGCGCCAAGTTGCTCATGCTCGTCAGCGTGGATGGATGCTCAGGCCCCAGCACCTTCTCGTACCGCGCCAGCGTCTGCCTGTTCATCGCCTCGGCCTCTTCGTACTTGCCCTGGCTGTTCAGCACCAGCGCCAAGTTGCTCATGCTCGTCAGCGTGGATGGATGCTCAGGCCCCAGCACCTTCTCGTACCGCGCCAGCGTCTGCCTGTTCATCGCCTCGGCCTCTTCGTACTTGCCCTGGCTGTCCAGCACTGTCGCCAAGTTGCTCATGCTCGTCAGCGTGTCTGGATGCTCAGGCCCTAGTACCTCCTTCCTCAAGGACGATGCGTTTCTATGCGACGTCTCTGCTGATGCATATTGCCCTAGACTCTCTTGACACCGGCCTAGTCGTTCTAGAAGTGAAGCACTCATTGCGCCATCCACAATGTCAACGAGCCCAGCCACGTACGTTGCATGTGGTAGGTACGCGCTCCATACTTCCTTTTCTTCATGCCCGCCGTACGGCACTAGTTCCTCCGCTCGGGCTACTACTATGTCTACCCAGTTCGCCCGCTCGCCATGTCCCTCCAGCCACCAGATCAACGCCATGTGCACCAGCCGGTGCATATCAAAAAACCTCTCCTTGTTGGATCCTGGCACAGTCTGCTGGCGCTCTGTGATGAATGCGTATCCTGTCAGGGTTCCGAGTGCTTTCGTCTGCTGCACAGAAGATCTTCCCGGCAGCAACAGCGACTGAGGAATACTAATACGATCAATGCATGCTATGAACGAAAGGTACTCTGCTGCAAGAGGGTCTTGTCTGCGGATTTGCTCAAAAGAGATATGCCATGTCTTTGCAATCGTGCTATCCATATCACGGTATCTGCTAGGATCTTCAAAGTGCTCGCCGAAGAGCTCGGCTTTTGTGCCGGCATGCTGGAGTAATGATACGTACTGAGAGACAGACGTGTTGTTTTGATTGATGAAAGCGGCTGCCTGCACAATAGCAAGCGGCAGGCCTGTGAGTGTCTCCAGCAATACTTCAACAGCCGTCTCATCGTTCAGCAATGGTTGTCTTATCGTTCGCCGCGTAAGCAGCTGCCTAGCCTCAGCCTTACCCATGTCGTTCAGTTCGAGGACATTACTCTGGGTCAGGTCTGTGGCCGCCTTTCTGCTGCGCGTAGTGAAAAGGATTGCGCCGTCATTGCTGCGCGGAATATAGTCGATCAAAACGGGCTGCCTCATG
Source organism: Laburnicola sp. JP-R-44 (assembly GCA_009805535.1). Classification (NCBI taxonomy): domain Eukaryota; kingdom Fungi; phylum Ascomycota; class Dothideomycetes; order Pleosporales; family Didymosphaeriaceae; genus Laburnicola; species Laburnicola sp. JP-R-44. Next base: position 2,022,890 of record SELF01000042.1, read on the forward strand.
GCTTTCATTGTCCACTCCCAGCAAGACTCTCGAGTCATCGGCGTTATCAACAATCATTAGCCAATCGCCTAAGGTTCCCAAGCTTAATGTCTCCTTGACAAGCCGCTTGACGTCCGCGTTGTCATCGTTGATCCCTGGTATATACGAAGACGGATTCCAATTTCCCGATAGGCAAGCTCGAAACTCTCTTGACTCATAGCAGGCACCCAGAAAACTAAGCGTCTAGCGTGTCCCGCAAGTGCGCGATACGCAAATTCAAGAGCAAGTGCTGATTTTCCACATCCTCCTAGTCCATATATCGTCATCCGTTGGTGGGTGCTGGGTGAAAGGAGGGTTTGTTCGATCGACTGGAGGTGGCTCTCTCGTCCGACAAAGAGCTCGTTTCGTGGAAAAGGTAGCGACAAGGAGACTACAGGTGATTAGCTAAGTGCGGCTCGTGCAATGCGATGCTATCCTAGCCAGACCCAATACACACCGGACAGGTCCTGGACATCTACGCTCCCCCGTCCTTGCTGCCGCTTCTGTATCTCCTCCTTGAGCCGCAGCGTCGCGTAGCCCTCTCCTTCCCCATATATAAGCGACAAGAATACCCCGAAGATCCCCAGCAAGCAGTACACTTTATCTTCCTTCAGCGTCGTTGTGCGTTTCGCCGCCCAGCCCATTCGCTCCTCGACGCTGAAACTCGTTGAGCCTTTGGCCTCTAAGCGCCTCGATAGGTATGCTAGTAACGTTATGTATCTCCTCCTGCTCTAGCGAGATCCTGCTGCCTAGTCGCTTGCCGTCCTGGGAGAAGAACTCGACGCTGGCTGGCGCTAGTAGCTCTTGCAGCGTCCAGCCCCTCGTGTGAACCACCGGCTGCGCTGAAAAGCTTGTTCCCACGATATGCGGAAGGCCTCGGGGTTAGTGACCTCCTCTGGCACTAGGACGTCTGTCAGGTATACATAGCACTTAGCTGCGCGCTGGTACCAGCGAAACATGGAGTTGATTGCTGTGCTTAGCTCGTCGTTTGTGGACTTGTCGATGCAGCAGGTGTCCACCCAGAAGTATTCAAGGCTATCCGCTGCAGCTCGCTCGCCGCAGAAGCGGATCTTAGCATAGCCGCGCTTGTCCGTGCCTGTTCCCGCCAACAGCTCATCGTATGTAACTTCTTGACCGTCCGTCCAGGTGTGCGAAAGGATAGCGTACGGAGGAGCGCGGTCATCGCTGAACGAGGTCAGCTCGAAGCCGTCGCCTGTCGGGAGACATTTCAGAAGGCGCATTATGCTATCGCATGCTCCCTTAGAAGATTGCCGGCGGGCTCGATCGCAGTACAAGCGTGGAAAGATAAAAGCGCAGAGCAGCAGGAGAACGTCTCTCGAATGACTTATGTGCCGTGCACACACATAAAGCACATCGAGTAGGCTGTAAATAGGTGATTGACGGGCAGTCTGTGCTGGCTGGCTATAGGCGTCATGCGCGCATGGCAGTCTCAACGCGCAGCGAATCTGGGCGCGTAGCAACGGATTTGCCGCATGGCTATTTTTAGGGGCTGATCTTAGAAAGACAAAGCGCGCATTTCAGTACGATACGATACACAGACATCTGAGCACGCTACTGCAGGCTACTACGTGCCAAGAGCGGCGATAGCTCCATGCCCTATCAGACGAGATTTGGCGATCTTGCTGTCCGCGCGGAGAAACTGCCGGAAGGCACGTTCCTTACCTTAAGTTGACCTTTAGAGCTTGCCATCCTAATCTTCAACATCTGGCCTCTCTTTCTAGACCTCCGAGCGATTGACAGAGATTAGTCGTTGCGAGTAGACAGGGGGTATTTTGGAGGAGGTTGATCGATAGTTGTGACAGATCGGCCTACAGCACGCCCAACACTGCGCTCTTCTTCGTCGGAGGCTACTGTGCTGGGAGAGTAGCAGCTGTAGAATCTATGCACGTCGAGCTTGACTTCGTGCAGTGGCGCTGGCCCGACGCCGAAGGTCCGGATGGAAAAGTGTCCCACCACACAGGGTGTCCCGCCACGCAGGGATGGACATTACTATAATTCTGAATTTAAAATACCAATAATAATTTATTCAAGAATATGAGGCTGTGAAGTTCACGTTTGACACACGCAATAGGAAATGGGGAGTTCGGGTGAAGACTGCCCCCGATGGAGCGATGTGATGTGAATGCTAAAATCCTAAGCTTGACATTACACTTTAAGTATCCCTACAACATCAACATTAATAGCAAATTCTTATTACATACCTAAGGCACCCCACGGCTATTGCGATCCAGATGCATCGTCATGGAAAGAGTGCGCTGTGTTCCTGGACCAACGCCGCCATCGGCCGAGAAGGCGATTCTCGCTCGACTCGTTTCTTCGTTCCCACGATTTGTTATTGTACTTGATGCACACAGCCATAGCTGACGCGTAGTCCGCCAAGCTTCCGCTAATTGATGCATCTATACCGCATCATCTTCAATTGGGGGCCGTTTGGTAGGTTCGTTCGTTTACGCACCAACTGCTGACCAACCTGCGTCGGACAAAGATTTCATTAGGCGGGACGTGCATTAGGCCGTATTTAAACGAACTGGCCATTTATCTCCTGCAAAATTAATTCTCGGAAGAATGGTTGAGCGTCTAGGAACACAGCTCTTTGTAAACAACGGCGTGTATGTTTAGACGTATCAGTTGAAAGAAAGAAATTGAGCATCGTATCGGATGTAATAACACCAGGTAAATCATATCTTCAACAGTTTGTATATTCTTATGGCAGTGACGAGTTTAATGTGTAGGCTTCAATGAAAAAAGATGGCGAGGATGCATTTGTTGGATAGTTCTAGTGTAGAGAGCATGAGGTAATTCGCTGACCCCAAAAATTGATCCCTTACGGTACCTGTTACCCCCGAATCTTAGCTACAAAAACACGCATATGGGAGGCGGTGTATCAGGTCCAGGTCACTGTATTCAGGAGCCGGGTCGGCCGGTTACCCATATGGTCGGGTCCATGCGCTTTTTCGTGAATTGGACCAGATGGAGAGCGCTTACGAGTATTCTATCCATGGTAGTATCCACTATGAAGATCACATTCGGGAGATATCAGCTTCCAGCCATTCAAGGAGTGCATATTGCTAAGCGCCACGGAAACTAAGCCCGTTATGGATATGAGCGAGCCATGTCACTGTCCTATGGTTCGCTGTCATGTGATCGGCCCTTTATAATTATCGTGTTATGCTTTAGCTCCCTACTATAGCTAATCCTAATTGCGCCCTTTTTTTATATACTTTAGCTGTTAAACCTTAGTTGTGCTTGCTGTTAAGTCTTATAATCTATAAAAGGTTAGGTTGACTATAAATGGATATAAATGAATAAATGAATGACCTCGACTGCGACGAACGAGAATCTGCATCCTGGACGTCAATGCATGCATCATTGACCAGTGATGTTCATAGCCCCAGGAGATACTACTGTTTCTATCGGATCCCGATGGTGGATAAACAGACCGTGGAACCTATATAAAGGCAACTTCAGCATAACTCGAAATACCACCAGCGGTACCAACACAGATAACCTTATTACCAACCCACATACCGCCCGTGGAAAACCCGAAAATATGCGCCAGACGTTATCGTTCATCGCCATCGGCCTCTGTGCGAGCACTGCAAATGCGCAGGGCTCGTATCTTCAATGGCACACGCGCCGGGTCCCAATGACTGTATGCCCATTTTCTCACACACGATCCTTTTTTGTACCTCCCTCTAGCATAATATACTGACATCCAGAAGCTCGCGGGCCTTGTCCTATGCTCAACACCCTAGCTAACCATCAGTTTCTTCCGCACAACGGCCGAGACTTCGATTTGAGCATTGTACAAGACGCGCTCAAAACCGTCCTGAACATTAGCTACGAGATTGCCCTCGGTCTCCACGAAGAAGCTCTAGCGACGAACCCTCAGAAGAACGCGTTAACCTGGGGCCTCGATACACTGAGCAACCACAACATCCTGGAGCACGATGCTAGCTTGAGGTGAGCCACCTCCAGAACAACCGATCGTGAATTATCGTTTGCATAGCCCATGGAATCTGACCATGACCTCTCCAGCCGCTCCGACCTCTACTTCACCAACGACTCCACCACATTCAACGCCACCGTCTTCGAACAAACCCGCAAATGGTGGGCCGACGACCTCATCAACATCCAGCAAGTCGCTGACGCCCGCCTGGCTCGCATGCTCGATTCGGTCAAGTACAACCGCTTTTTTGCGCTCAGCGAGAACGCCGGCAACTTCAGCTACGGCGAAGGAGCCGCGTACATGCTGATCTTTGGGAACCGGACTGAAGGCCTGGCTCGCAAAGACCTCGTTACTTTTATGTTTGGTGAGTCGTGCGTGATGGAGTGGTGGGTGAGGATGTTGCTGAAGGAGATACAGAGGAGGAACGCTTACCGGTTGAGTTGGGGTGGACGATACCGTGTCCGGAGATTACTCCTGGCGATCTCACGAATATGCGGAATAGGATTGAGAATGCGACTTTTTACAAGGTTGGAGAGATGAAGAAGAGGGGTTTGGAAGTGGGAGAGTATACCACTTAGCAAGAGGATGCAGTCCAAGAGATGAGGTTGTCTCGTTGTGAACTGCTACAAACGAGATGTTCAATGGGCTGTGGAGGGACATGGACACCGCACAATCGAGCTGGTAACATACATAGCTTCTTCCATTCATCGCGAAGGATACTTGGTTCGAGGCTTATACAAATCAACTTACGGCGTATTGATATCTTCATCGTAAGTAATCGATCGATGCGCATACTTGGTAGTACGACCGTGATTCTAAAGTAACATTCTCAACAAGCATGCGTCAGTGTTATATATCCCAGAGTGATACAAGTATACTGACAACTGGACATGTCTGTTATTCTGCACATCCATGCGCTGATGAAAACTTGTATTGATTTACACGATCCTGAGAGTTCGTGTACGGCCGCCTTCAAACCAGCGCTCCCAATCACCCCACTCTTCAAGCTCATCCCAGCCTTTCCAGCGATCCCAATCTTTAACCCTCGAGTAGAGCGACCATTCAGAATAATTTCCGCTGCCGATGCCAAACCTGCAGTATGTTGTCGCATCATCAACGGATCTACCCAGCACCAAGACACAAACATGCCTTATGCCTTCGACTTTGATGCTTGCTAGCAGGAGACAGAGTACCGGGCCTTGCGCATGGTCGTCACTCCGCTGATGGTAATCCTCCCCTAGTCGCCCTTCGTAAGATGGGAATTGCCTCATCCTCGTTCCCGGGTGATCCTGGCTTCTTCGTCGTTTCCGCCCCTGACGACCCCTGCAATTCTTCGGAAACAATGTCACAATCTGCTTTTACCAGTTTGCGCCCCAAATCCTTCCCTTCTCACGCAAGCACATCCGTACCGATCAACTTCCATCACAGCCTCAACCACCTTGCCCTTGAGTTCGATCCAGCTTCCGTCTTGCACCTCTCCGAATGGATTTTCCGTGCTGGGTCGGCAGTCGCTTCCCACCAGCTCTGCTTCTGTTTTCACTTTCACATCTCCATACTTTTTGCGTCCATACTTGTTGAACAGAAAAGACCACGTCCACCATGCCTCATTCTGCACGGAAGCCCATGACCACGAAGGCACTTTGTTGTCTAATGCGTACCACATGGAAATTTTCCCCAGTCGAAAAATACCTAGATCTATCGCGTGTGCAAAAATCGGTAGAAATCTTGGCGGCATCCGAGAATTTGCGCGCGCGCGGGGAGCCTCATACAAATCGTAAATTTGACTGTGACGCGTCGATAACAGCCTATAAACTGTTGAACAACTGTTAGTAAGTTGTGAGGCTGTACAAATACGTGTATAGGGCTATACTGACGCTTTTTTTGGTGGAGTAGTCCATGTTTCGAGCTCACGGAGTCGCTCCTCGCCCTCTTACTACTGCCGCGCAGGCACGTCACCCGCCAACTATACCCCGAGAGCTTACAACTAAAGGCCGTGGGCTGGATCCCCCGTTGTCGCCTTGATATTTATCGCTTTCTGCTACTTGGCTGGCGCCACGACAATATCGCAGATTTAGTAGACGTGTTGTTGTTAGAGGTGTATAAAATTGAGCGAAACTTGAAGCTCTATGGGAGCACTCACTCGCAAACCCAGCAGCCCCCAACGTTGTACTCGGCCGCCCGCGTAAATTATCGTCTGACGATGAGCAGGCGCTGTACGATGAGCTGTTTCAGAGCGGTTGGATGTATCAGGACGAGATTGTATACTGGCTGTGGATGGAGAGAGGCGTTCAGGTACACCGATCCACTATTAGTCGACTGTTAAAGGATCGCGACTGGAGCGAGCGAGCCCTACAACTTATATCAATACTACGCAATGAGGAGCTCCGTGAGGCTTACCAGAGGAGTATGAGGCAATTTATCGCCGCCGACTTGGTGTTTCTTGACGAGTCTATTTTTAACGAGAAGACTGGCTGGCGCCACAGGGCGTATGCCCCAATCGGGTTTACCAATCGATATTTCCAGGACGTACGGCGTGGCAAAACTTGGGCTATTCTCCCAGCGTATACAGTTGACGGTTACCTGCCCTGTACAGGTATAAAGGAGGGCTATTTCAGCCATGAGGACTTTATCGATTGGATCCGCGATTCGCTGTTGCCCACGCTCCGGGCGGCGTATGGCCAGAAGCCTATGGTTATAATACTCGACAACGTCTCAATTTATACAAACTGGGAGGTGGTGAGAGTTGTTGAGGAAGCTGGCCATATTGTTTAGATTTCTGCCACCGTATTCGCCTGATTTTAACCCAATTGAGCTTACCTTTGGAGTCCTAAGGCCTGGATCCGCCGCAACTACTGCCATGTACGGTGGCGCTTTAACAACTTTGGCGACTTTCTAAGGGGCGCTATATCCGCGAAAGTCGCTGCGATCGGTTCGCGAAAAAGCACTTTAAGCACGCTACCGACGGCGTGTATAGGATAGAGAACCAGGAGCAGCTCTGGGAGGCACGTAGGGAGATGTGGAGGTGGCAGTAGAGCGTAGAGAGTAGAGCGTAGAGTTGTTTAGGATAGACGTTAAACTTGCTAAGGTGAATACTAAGTAAAGTAGTGACGTAATTACGTAAAGTCCATGCTGTGCAATTATCGTCAACTCAGCCAGTAACCCCACTACCCACAGCGCCCCTACTACCCATACTTACGAACCCTGCGGCGGCAGTAGCTGTCTTACAGTGCTGCTTATACTTCTTTAGGTCATCTCGCAGGTGCCTAACGACTCCATCCTTCAGCTTAAAGCGCTCACTAACCGCGATTTTATAGAGCTCTCCTCTAACGCTTGACATCTCCTTAAGATCTTTGATAGTCCACACTTTTCTGATATCGCCACATCTCGAGCCTGCTCGTAGTCCTCACGATCGTCCTCTGGCTGCTGGTTGATTAGCCAGCTGAAAAACTCCCTCACTGTTGCCCTTGTATCCTCCTGGCCACTCACAGGGCTTGAGCTGACGATTGGGAGGGGCGCTGCCTGGCGTACGCGGACGCTGACTTGGCAGAGGTGAGTAGTACTGCTGCAGCTGTTGAAGCTGCGATGGAAGAGCTGGCGGTATAGAGTAAGCAGGATAACCTATTTGGGGCGCCATAGGTACTGCAGGCTGACCAAATCCGACAGTACTTTGCTGTAACTGGACGCTCTCACGCTGGAGCTTGAGCAGCTCGTGTTTCTTGTCGCGCCAGCGAGCCTCGTCAATAGCTCTCTGGCGCTCCTTCTGGCGCTCACGTCGCTCGTAGTTACGCCAGAAGTCGCCCTCACTGTTGCTCTCTATCGCTCTCCCAAGTCGCTATAATAACCGCCACGCCGGGCTTTTGAGCGCTTTTTACTGGCACCTCTCCGACGCTTCAGCTGGTTGCCGCCGCCAGCAGGGCTCTGCTAGTAGTTTATGAGAGTTATCGGCGGCGCGAGGAGCTCAGCCTGGCCAGCAACGATCGCGTTCGCCTAGGACTTCGAGTCGGCAGCTCCAATAGCGTAGTGCTTGTGGTTGGGCGTTACCCAGCACTAGTTCCTAAAGTTTGTACACTCACTATTGCGACAGAGCTAGTGCTAATGAAGGCTTCTCTCCTAGTCCTGCGCTGACGACAAGCTCTCTACGCGCTGTATAGCCCTCGACTCGTTAAGGAGCTGCTGTTGACGGCGCGTCTGCTTTTCTGGCTGTGGAGTCACCTCACCTACGTCAGACGATGGGTTGTTGAACGATTGATTACGCTTGAAGGCCTTTTTGAGAGCCTTAGCCTTGACGCGCACCTTAAAGGTAACCTCTACAAGCTGGACGCCCGGCGATTTGCTGACCTGGTACTCGATAGCTTTAAAAAGCTTGTCCTCCTCCACCTGGCTAAAGTCGGCCAGCGTTACTAGTATTTTTCGCGACTTTACGCCCGCTCGAAAAGCCACCGTACGGCTCTCAAAGTCAAACTCACGCCCACTAAGTTGAGCCTCTGGCTGCTCCAGCATATCGTTTATAACTTTCTTCCGCCATATCGAGCCACTAAAAATAGCGGCCGTGTCTCTCTGGTGGGCGGTGAACAGCGCTCTTGCTGTTGACGATAAGCTTATAGTCTACCTCTAGGTCAAATTCTGCTCGCGAACCCGGCGACGACGATAAACTAAGTAGTGGAGGGCGGAGAGGCTCACGCGCGCGCGGCGTAGTGGGCGACGACAGCGGCAGCGTGCTCTCGACGGTGAGGTCAATATGGGGAGGCTCTACTGGTGGCGGGGCGATGACAAGGGTAGAGCCTGCTGTCTATTTGCAGTGTTCTGCGTACTAACTGAAGTAAGGGCAGCCCGATTGACTGCTGGGGCACTGTTAGCCCAGCGTCGCGCGCGAGTTATTGGGCCCTTACCGGTACCGCTCGCCAGGCGCCCTCTAGTACTCCCACTGGGAGCTTTCTTAGGGGCCTTCTTGCTGCTCTTACGGCTGTACGCGCCTTTGCAGCTGCTCCGTCGCCCTCAGTTTGCTCTCCAGGCCGTGAGGGGGCCCTACGCACCCTCTGTGGGCGATCTCCAGCCATTTCGACGGACTACTACTCACCAGAAAAAGCGTTAGTATAGCCATATACACGTATTTGTACAGCCTTACGACTTACTAACAGTTGTTCAACAGTTTATAGGCTGTTATCGACGTGTTACAGTCAAATTTACGATTTGTATGAGGCTCCCCCGCGCGCGCAAATTCTCGGATGCCGCCAAGATTTCTACCGATTTTTGCACGCGATATAGATTCGGATGTATACCAAGCCAAATCGTAAGGGAACTGGTCTCGCCACAATCCGGCAAGGTACTCGGTGTTCGCGACCTCCGAGAATCGGGAGGCAGCGTCTGCAAGAGCCGGCAGGCGGTCCGTCGAATACGTGAGCAAACGCTTGGAGAAGGTAGCTACGACTACGAGATCTCGCCATTGTTCATGCAGATGCTCTGGGTCGATATGGCGATGACTTTTGTAGCTTCGGGGTTCAAGCGTTCCCATGCATTCGCATCCCTGTGCTTCTTGGCACTCCCATCTTGCCTCCCGAGCTTCAAAGTGCATGACGCGAATGGAAAGATGACGCTCTTGTTATGTCCAAGCGCGGTCTTCTAGCGGTCCCTCGATGAAGAGCGGCAGGAGCGCAGCGAATTGCTTCCGCGCTTTGAGCGGTTGAGTGAGGTCAAAGGGATTGGTGACATCGACGCTCTGGTACTTACCACGTTGATTTGGCGCGGATGATCCAAGGAACGGGACGGTGCCGTTGGGTGATGAGACAGCGGCAATGGTGAAGAGCGCATTAGAGAAAATCTTGCAGCGAAGTCAACGTACCGTACTACGCGTAGTACTACGTCCTATAGTACATCCTATACGCTGTACGTACGTAGCTACCTTCTAGGCTATAGCATAGCTATAGTTTATATAGCTCTATACTAGTAGCGTAGTTATAGCTCTATAAAAGTTTTTTATATAAAATTTTAATATAACTTTTTAGTATTTTAGAAGGCTATTTTTAGCTTTTTTTTTATACTTTTTTTAGTATAGTATAAGCTTAGATTATAGTTAATCTCCTAAAAAGATAACTTTTTAATAACTTTAACAACACTAAACAATAATTACTAATTACCTAATTAAAAAAAGCTTAGCACTTATATAGCCTATAAAGAGCTTTTAGGCTATACTATAGTTATAGGGCGTAATCTAGTATTTCTAGCAGCTCCTATACGTACGTAGCGCCTATATAAGCTATAGCGTAGAGTAATAAGTGTCAACCGTACCGTACTACGCTACGTTGACTACGCTGAAATCTTGTCCATTATGCTAGAGTGGATGGCCCAATCTGATCTGTTGTCTTGCAATATGCACAGTGAATCTACCCATAGATACTGTAGCCCCATGCGTTTGAGCGGTGTAGATAGCGTCTTGGAAGGTGCGTGGAAGGTCGTCGAACGGTATATGATCTCTGAAACGGCTTATATTTCCAGCGAGGGTACGGAGGCAAGGTTCTTTGCCCCAGCAGTGGCTGAGCGCTGTATATGCTGTGGATGGCGGATGGGAAGCTGTTTCCACTAGTCGGACTGCCTTGTTATCGGTCAATTGAAGGAGCCTGCTTGGATACCACTGGCTTTCTTGTTGTGCTCTGCATTTACTGTGGTTATTGAGGCACACGTCCAGGCTCTGCTTTAAAAATTGCCACATGCTTTCATCTCCAGGTTCAGCGGAGATGCTTCCGCATTTTGCAATGTTGCGTATCTCAGGGTATACCGCTGCGGTGTCATGAGTGTCTTCAAAGCTGACCTATAGCGAATGAGATGAAGTACCTTTTGTGGAATAGATCTGCACTTCAGCAATTGCGGTGGATCATCCATCTGGGACGATGAGACATCAGTAAACCAAAGCCACTGAACGAGGCGTACTTGAAGCATGGCACTTGGACCGAAGTATTCGCACCTCACGTACCCTGGAGCTTCAGCACCAGAACCCGGCCTCTTTCAGCAATCAATAGCCGCGTCTCCAGGTCTTGTAGAAGTCGGTCGTCTTTTAGTTAGCTTTGGCTTCAACTTCTTGAGACTTTCGAGCAGCAGTCGGCAATAAATACAGTCTGAAACGGGTGAATCAACGACCCATTTCTTAAATCTAAACACCTTGGGAGAAGAATCTGGGTCGAGATTTTGGCAAATGAGACATGGATCGGTGGGATCGCTGATCGCAGGTAGTTCTTTTTCCATCGCGCAGTCTGCTGCTTAGGGCTTGTTCTAGAGCTCACGTTCGTCTAGGAGGGTCCACGGGTCTAGGCACCGACTCGGTGGTGGACGTTGAGAAGAGCCGACGCGAGCTATCGTGTTTGATCACGTAATGCACGCTATCGCGTAATGCACGTTTTCGGCAATTTCCGCCCATCCACAACTTGAAGCTGTACAGCTTGTATATATTGTAAAATCGTCGGATTTTCTAGAGTAATAATCAGAAGAGCTTATTTAACAAATATAGCCCTTCTATTGGCTACCTGTAGCGCTCTGGGAGGCGTATTTGACGTGTGCGCGTCGTGGGCGCGCGATCTCGGGCATCTCGGGCTCGTCAACTTTGACAGGCTGTAACTCAGGCTGTACAAGCTCAATATCCTTTGGATTTTTTGCTGGAGGCTTAAGGCTATGTTGATTACCCTTTTGGGAAGCTTTGAGCTCATCGCGGAGTTGTTTTTCAATTGCGCGGGCCTCTCGCTTTTCTTGAGCTTCAATAGCCTTCAGCTCGCGCTCGCGCGAGCGCGCTCTGCTTGAGCCTGAGCCTTTTTCAAGGCGTCGCTGTTGCAAGAGGGCTTGCTTTTCAAGCTTGCTCTGCTCTCTGAGCTGGGACTGGATGTCCTTTTGAAGCTGTATCTATCTTCTCCTTCTCCTCCGCGTCCTTTTGTGCCTGCCAGTCGCGAGCGAGCCTCTGGACCTTAGCTGGCGACCAGAAAATCGCGCCACCGTTGTAATCCTCCGGCGTCTCGAGCGCCAGGGCCTTACCCCGCTGGCGGGCGCTTGCGCTCGTTAACGAGGGTCTCTTTGAGCTGAGTATTTTCGTGCTTAAGGATCTGATTTTTCGCTGAAATCGAGTGGAGCGTACGCGAGAGTTTGGCAGCCTGAGACTCGTAAATATCTCCAACAACTTGACGTAATAAGCCCTCGATTTTACGCCAGTCGCTGGCGCTAAGGACTGACGTGCTGCTCTCGCTTGAGCTGGGGCGCTCAGGCTCGCGAGTTTCAAATCGCTTGAGGATCCTGTCGGGATCTAAGGGCACGATCCCAGTAGCCTCAAAGGCCTTAAGGACCGTTGCTGACGTTAGCGCGCGCTCCCAGGCGGCCCAGAATATCCTGAAAAAGTCCCTCTTTGTAATGCTGGAGAGGCCCTGGCAGGCGTCCATAAAGCTCGCGAGGCCGTTTGCTGTACGCGCTCGCGAGAGGCCCGAAGACGCCCACATCCAGCGGCTGAAGCGTATGGGTGCTGTGAGGCGGAAATATTGCCAGCAGGATCTTATTGGCGTCGCAGAAATCGATAAAATCCTTTGTTACGTGAGATCCATGCCCATCAACGATCAAGAGGCGGTACGACGTCCTTGCCTTTGCTTTCGTCTCTCGCGGTTAAACACCTGTTTGAGCCAGCTGAGCCCGATATCGTTATTGGTCCATCCTGAGGGCGAGGAGGAGAAAAAAGCCTTGTGGATTTCAGGGTTGAAATCCTGGAGCCAGGTGTCTTGTACGTTGCCAGAGGCTGCCTGATAAATGAGGGCAGGTGTGAGGGTAGAGCCGTCGGCGCAAATACAGGCTATTGAAGTTATCCACTCGTGATTGCCGTCCTGGAGCATTGATTTGAACTTCCCACGCTCGTATTGCTCGCGAGAAAAGACGCGCTTCGATTTAGAGAGGATTCTAATAAGAAATCCCTTCTTATCTATATTGTAAATATGGGGTGCGTTAACGTTGTATTGCTTGATTTTTTTAGCTAATAGCTTGAAGTACAGCGTGTACTTGAAGGCCCAAATCAGCTCTGCGGCGTAAGGCGTCGATGCCGGATGTCCATCGCGATATTAAGTCGAGTTTTGTGGCGCTTAATGAAGCGCGACGGCTAGCAAGTCCTAACGTATTTTCTAGCTATTTCTGACGCGAAGTTTCGTATTATATAGCTTGTAGGAGGTAGCCCTCGCGCTGAGAGGTCTTGAATATATACTGTACGAGCGTTGCTTCCTGCGTAGCGTTGAGCATTTGTTGATTTTCGAGCTTACGCGCCATCGATAGGGTTTTTTACTACGCGCGCGCCGCGACAGAGTTGACCGGCTAACCCCGAATCTTTTGGCGATTTCTGTATACGTAAAATGTTCTCCTGGTTTTAGCGATTCGATTGCCGCAAGAGCCTCGTCGATTGGAGCCATATTGGTGGAGTTATGGTGGGTTGAATATTTCGCGATTTTGGTGGGGCGCGTGCATTACGCGATAGCGTGCATTAACGTGTCTGTGCGCGTGCCGAGCCACTTCGCGTGCCGAGCCACCCAACACCAAAACGCTAAATAATCGCCTGAATTTGACGCGTCATAACTCCACCAATATAGGGGCAATCGAGGATGCGATTGCAGCTATTAAATCTTTAAATCTAGGGGAATTATTTTTGTACAGAAATATTGCTGCCACCTATAGTGTAGATTAAACTACGTTATCCTAAAGACACAAGCGCGTTCAGGCACCAAATAAAGCCAAGAACATTAACTAGCAGAAACTCAACCTACAGCAAAGTAGTAGGAGCTTATAAAATATATTAAAGAACTTACAAAGAGACATATACCACCTACTAGGGAGATGGTACGAAATTTCGCCTCTATAGTAGCCAAGGAGGCAGTCAGCGAGAGCTGGGTTACTCGCTTTATCAACCGACACAGTATTCATCTTATCTCGCAATAGATAGTCGGCATGGACGGCAATCGCCACAAAGCTGATTTAGGGGATAAATATCGCCTCTACTTTTAGCTCCTATATAATAAGATTAATCAATATTAAATAGATCCTTGTTATACCTATAATATGGATAAGAAAGGCTTTATAATTGGTGTTGTTGGCAGATTAAAGAGAATATTTAGCCGACAAATGTGGGAGAAGAAGGAGGTTAGGGCATTACTCTAGGATAGAAACCGCGCGTGGATCACGCTCCTAGCATGTATATGCGCTAATAGATCTGCTCTACCTCCTAGCCTAATCTATAAGGCTGCCAACAAAGGCATCTAATCAGCCTAGGTAGAAGACATTAAGGTAGGAGAATATAAAGTCTTTATCACCTTATTACCCTCTAGCTAGACAAACAACAATATTAGTCTTACCTAGCTTAAACAGGTATTTGATCGCTGTATAAAAGAGAAGACTTAACGAGCATATTGGCTCCTAATCCTAGACGGCTATAGATCCCACATTACAATGGATTTTATTAACTACTGTAATAAGCATAGGATCCTGCTTACTATCCTGCCTCCTTATTTAACTTATACGCTTTAGCCACTTAACGTTGCAATATTCAAGCCTCTATTAACTGCCTACTTAGCTAAGCTCTTGAAATACCTCAACGCAGGCCAAGGCCTAGTTTCTATTAAGAAGGGCAATTTCTTCCCACTATTCTAGAAGGTATAGCAGGCCTCCTTTAAGGAATTAACAATCCTTAGCTCTTTTAGAGCAACAGGCATGTCACCACCTAATCCTAATCCAATCCTCGATAGATTCACTAGATCTCAAGAATCAAGAGAAAGCTCCTTATCCCTAGTAAGCGATTATGATTAGAGAAAGGTGGATAGGCTCGTATGCTCTGCAGTTAAGGATTAGAGAGTAGTAAGGATACGCAGAAGCTTCGTTAATCGCTCTACTATCTATCTGTTCAAAATAAGCTACTCCACTATAATATTAATAGGCTTAGGGAGGCACTGTCTACAAAGCAGAAGCGTAAGAAGAAGGGCAAAGCTCTAGATCTCTAACAGCGCAAGGAGTATCACAGTAGGTCAGTGTTCTGGTTACCTAGGAAGGTGAGAGAGAGGCACGTGTGTCCGTCAATCTATTGAGCAGGAGGATAAGGAGCAGCAGCTTTAAAAAGCAGAGACAGCAGAGCTAAAGAAGGCAGCTAGACTATATAAGGAGAAAATCTAGTAGGAAAAGCGTGCTGCGCAAGAGGCAGCGAAGGAGGCAAGAGAGAAGAAGAGAGCTAAAAAGGCAGCTTAGCGCGCTGCCTAGAAGTCTGCCCGCGACGCAAAAAAAGCTCTACAGTTATCTAAAAAGGGTAAGAGGAAGCCTCTTAGCCATCTCTATAGAGCAGAAAAAACGTTAGAAACGTGTTGTTGATGCTTTAGATGTTGAGGAGTCCTTAGAGGGCGCATTTGCTGCCCCAACCGTCTCTACACGTCGCGGCTGCAACGTTAAGCTTCTAGACAGATATAAATAGTGCAAATTAATCGCAAGGATCTATTTAGTGCCCCTCTAGAAAATCCTATAATAATATTAATTGTGGGTGGCTCTATAGCTTCATTTTTG
The DNA here is from genome assembly GCA_009805535.1 of Laburnicola sp. JP-R-44. Classification (NCBI taxonomy): domain Eukaryota; kingdom Fungi; phylum Ascomycota; class Dothideomycetes; order Pleosporales; family Didymosphaeriaceae; genus Laburnicola; species Laburnicola sp. JP-R-44. Next base: position 2,038,422 of record SELF01000042.1, read on the forward strand.
CATAAGCTGTTATGGTGTTGGGTGGCTCGTCACGCGAAGTGGCTCGGCACGCGCACAGACACGTTACGTGATCAAACACGATACCGAGGCTCACCGTCCGACCAGCCCCACCACCCAACAGAGCCACCTGAACCCCAAAACAGCTCTGCAACTTGAGGCTGTAGAGAGCCTCACATAATAGTTATTATCGCGATATTTTTTAGTGGTAATATCTATAGGTATTGATTAATATATATAGCTATAGAAATCGTGTTGGAGTTTTAATCGCGCGCCCTTTGCGCGAGGTAGAAGCTGGTTGAGCTATAACAGCCTTATAAGCCTCCCCACCAGCTGCAGGCCTCGCGATAGATCTCTTTCTAGGAGTAGCTTTTATAGGAGCCTTAAGGTTGCGCTTCTTACCCTTTTGAGACGTTTTGAGAGCTTGTTGGAGTCGTTTTGCAGTCCTGCGAGCAGCTGCCCTAGAGGCCTGTTCAGCAGCCTTCTCCGCCTTCTCCTTCTCCTTTACCAGATTGGCTACAGCCCTCGCCTGACGCCTTATTTCCTTCTCCTTCGCCTTTTCCTGTCTTGTCTCTTTACGAAGCCTATTTGTCTCAGCTTTTTGGTGTTGTACCTGCTCCTCCTCGCGCTCCTAGAGCTGCCGGCGATCACGTGCCTCCTTCACCTTCCTTGGAGACCAAAATATAGCTCCACCTTGATACTCCTCAGGCTCCTTAAGTAGGAGAGGCTTGCCTCGCTTCCTACGCGTTCTCTCGTCGTTAATCAGAGCCTTGCGTAGGCCCTTGACCTCATACTCAAGGAGGGTCTTTTGAGTTGAGATTTGGTGGGAAGGCCTGGCTTAGCTTTTGAGCTCGTTTATCACCTCGATCCTTGACTACCTGACGCAGTAGGCCTTCAGTCTTCCTCCAGTTTGAGGCACTCAAGGCTGAGGACTCGCTATCGCTTAAGGAGCTTGGGCTAGTGTTGAATCTCTGTAGTATAACCTCAGGATGGAAGGGTTGGTTGGTTGGTTGGTATTCATTTTTCGTCTAGCAGGATGGAAGGGTGAGAGGCCTGTAGCCTCGAAGGCCTTTAGGATTGACGTTTCCTTAAAGGAGGCCTGCCAGGCTCGGTAGAAGAGGGGGAAGAAATCCCTCTTGCTCATTGAGCAAAGGCCCTAGCTCCTTTCCATAAAGGCTAAGATCTCCTTTAAGTAGGCTATAGACAGAGGCTTGAACATAGCTACATCGAGCGGCTGCAGCGTATAGGTTGAATGAGGAGGATATACAGCGAGGAGGATCTTGTTCTAATTGCAGTACTCAATAAAATCCATTGTAAGGTAAGATCCATGGCCATCTAGGATAAGCAATCGATAGGAAGATCGAGCCTTCGCCTTTGTACCGCGATCAAACACCTGTTTAAGCCACGCGAGGCCGATATCGTTGTTCGTCCAGCCAGAGGGCGATGAGGAGATTCGAACCTGATAAGTCGCATGATCGAGGGCCTGTAGCCAGGAGTCCTGTATCGATCCTGAGGCTGACTAATAGATAAGAGCGGGCTCAAGGTAAGATCCATCAGCGCAGATACAGGCTAGAGCAGCGTTATCCACTCTCTCGCGAGCCATCCTGGATAGTACTCCTCCTCTTCCCCTCCTCGTACAAGGCTCTGCTAAAGATCCTCTTTGAGCGACCTATAACACCAAGCATAAAGCCCTTCTCATCCATATTGTATGTGTGACGAGGCTCAACGTGATACTGCTCAATCTTCTCGCGTAGGAGGTCGAAGTAGAGGCTGTACTTCCTCCCTGAATCAGCCTTGTGGCGACTGTTGTCAATGCCCGTCGTCCATTTTGAGATGAGCTCGTCAGGATACCGGTGGACAAAGCGATTAACCCAGTTTACTCCAAGCTCTCTCCTCGCGCGATTTGTGAGGCGAAATTTCCAATCATAGCTTGTGTAGGTGGGAGGCCTCGGCTAGTGAGCTGTTTAATATAGAGTAGGAGCTCCTGCTCCTGTTGTGGGTGGAGAGCTTGCTGGTTTTGAGCCTGGGTAGCGCGTGAGGTTGAGACGCCCTTATGTCTTTGTGCGAGCGCTGCACGGTTACAACCATACTACTCTCTCGCCATCTGTCTATAGCTAAATTGTTCTCCAGGTTCTAGCGATTCAATAGCTGCAAGCGCAGCCTCGATTGGGCTCATACTGGTGGAGTTATCGCGTGTTGAAGTTAAGGTGTTGTCGTGGTGGGTGGCTCTGTTGGGTGGTGGGGCTGGTCGGACGGTGAGCCTCGGTATACCTAATTAGGCCACAACACCACTAAAGTATCGCGATTATCACAGTACTACGGTAGGCCTCACTACTATCGATCGACTACGGTATCGCCTGCCTTGTCTACTATCGATCGATTGAACACGTGACGATAGATGATAGATAGTACCGACGATAGTACGGACCGTTGCAAGCGCTGCTCAGGGGTAGTTCGTTCAATGTACACCTACCTTCCTATGAGCCTCTTACCGTGATTGGCATGTTCAAAATTCTTCCATGCGGGTGACTGCCTAGGTACGTTCCTTGAAGTCACGGCCTACGCTTCAAGAATGAATGGCATTTTTTCTCTGGCTCCGCCCAGCGCGCATAAACGCACAGAGGAACGATGCCACGTACACGGCACTGAACTACTTGCTCTTGTTGCTGCATCATACTGCTTATCGTTGCGGTGGTTTACATCAGCGCTGTATCTCGGTCCAGACAATGCATTCGTCGTGTCGCCACCGGACAGTCTTGTAGTGCTCACAACGCTGGTCTGGGAGGCTTCGGACGTGGTGGATGCGACGACAAGTCTAAGCCCGACATGGAGCCGCTTTGGAGGAGCTATACACAAGAGACACGCTTTACCTTGTTTCAAAGCGTTTTTCTAGCATCCCTACAGCTGTCCATAACAGCGTTATACCGTGTACCGAGAGTGCGCGAAGTCTTCTTTCAGACACAAGAGACACGGCGAGCTGTTGTTCGGGTATATATGTCGACGACTATCGAGAAAATAGAAGCACAATTGATACCAGCATTCTCCCTTCTGCGACTGGTTGCGGTCAAGATGGGTAATCTCGAGTGCAGCACGGCACTCAAGCGCGGTAGATGATCCACAGGTTGTTTAGGTTTCTTACTAGCTGGCGATGCTACTTGTGTTGTTCCAGTGCAACCACAGCGGCTCTAAGCTATTCTTCACAGTTGCGTTGACGTGTTCGATATTTTTGTCACGTTAGCAATAAGACACTTGCTACGGTGGGCCAATGCAAGCCAGTGGGCCAAAAAGTCAATTCGCACAAAATTTCACAATCACGTAGCAGCCACCCACGCATATCTCCACCACCACTCACTAGAAAACGATTTAAAAGTAATCGCCGTACAAAGCACTTTAGAATGTTCGATTAATATATATTGTGTAGTAAATAGGTAGGTAGCAGTGGGTAGCGTTATGTACGGTAAATGTTGAAGTTTGCATTGCAAGTCTCTTAGGGAAATGTTGGCGCAGCGAGCTTAAGATGTTGTATAGAAGATTATACTACTACTTAATTACTTAACTACACAATATATATTAATAGCTAGAATGAATCGCTATACTTGGGGCTTTAAGAAATTCGACTTTTGGTCCAGCAGCTGAAAGTGTCCGATAGTGTCGAGTTCTTCGAAGTTCCCGAGCGAGATCTTTGGTAAGCCGTCCTCGGCCTTTACTTGGAAGATCTCAACTAACATGTGTACAGCGGAGAAGCGCGTCGCCGAAGCTGAAGCAGAAGCGCAAGCCTGGATTCAAGCCCAGCGCGACCGGCGGGCTGAAAAAGCTCGACGAGAAGCTGCTGAGAAGCAGGCGCTCCAGGACTGGGCCGACGAGGCCTATGCGGCCCCACACTCTTCGCAGTTGCTCCCCGGTCAGGACGATCCTACGGATCGGCCCTCGTGGCGCAATGTGAAACCCAACACCCCATTTGCCGGACATCTCATCGATGTCGAGAGTAAGCTTCACCTACATCGGTTGGCTAGCAGTTCTAACATTTTCAAAGACTACGAGCCCCGTCGATCCCGGCTTCGCTTCCTTCGCAGTTATACCACCAGGAAATGTGCTTGGAGCTTCGCAGTACCCCCAAGATGACGATGTGGCCAAGGATCGAAAATCAACCCAGTTCACTGGGCCAACGTCAAACGCAGTTCATACACAACTTGTATGATGTGTCGTGGGAAACCGGGTTTTTATATCAAGTTTTTGCATCTATTTTGTGGTCATCGCATTTGTACAGTTTGCTTCGAAGTTAATGGATACCCTCAAACGCAGAAGGCATGTCCATTTTGCAGGAAAGAGTACGACGAGGCCTTAAGTAAAATCAGCATTGATGCGAAGGAGTGGAAATAAGGCACATGGATTGGTACAGGAAGCAGCTCGCCGCCGTAGACTAGTAAAATGATCAAGCTCTTCAGTCTTCACTCATTATGATTGCCCCGGAGTCACACTACCATGTCAAAGTCTTAATCTTGGTCGCCAAACCAGTCTCATTGCTTTACCTTGATTCACAGCGTTTTTTTTAGCACACCTACAGCTTTCTCTCACAGCGTTATACCGTGTACGGAACGTGCGCGAAGTATTCTTCATGATAGTCTTAATCTTATTTCAGTTTGTGTTACCCCAGGATATACAATACCGTCCCCAGCTTTGATAAGAAGCTGAAAATCTTGTATCACCTGTCAAAACCATCCATCCCCCGACATCACCATCTCCTCGAAGAAACCTGGCAGATTATACAGCTGTGCAACAGAAAGTTGAGTATATCTAGCATTTGTATTGCTTATCCTGGAGTAACACACAGTAAATAAATTTCTTCTCTATCCGATACTTTAAAGAGCGAACAAGTGAGGCTGGTGGCTTGGCTTAGGCAGCTGTGCGAGTACTACGGTGTCGAATCTTTCTCACCCACCTCGATTACCACACATGGCGTCGATCCTTCTGCAACGTATAGTGCCTTGGTATACCACTGAGGCGTCCAAAACGCCGGTGTCACGAGCATCGCATACGTTCCCGTCCACAAAGTTATCCAAGAGATGCATCACAGTTCAGATGCAGAGAGTTCCTGGTCGTAAGAGACGCCATCAACGCAGTTATGGGACCTCTTCCGGAGGAGGTCCACAGAGATGCGTTGCCGTCAGCGGAGACGGCAAACACCGTACTAGAGATGCCTTCCCCAGCAAGACCCTCAAGCCGTGCCCTCTAAACCACAAGCTCACCCAGCGTAAAACCGAACATCAACGCAAAAGATACCGCAGCTGCTGTTTCGGTAGCCGGTGCGTCTCAGTTATCAGAAAGTGAAGCTTAAAAGCTCACGAGTAGAGATCCCGAATCGGCGGACTCCCGCGAGTCACGAGTCCGAGCACGACTGAGTAGAGAGTGCATCGCAACACGCGGTTTAGTTCAAGAAAGGCAGCTAAGCTCGAGCTTGCACGCAGCTTGAGCATAGAGACACGCATAGAGGCCCTGGATGCGTCGGGATCCAAGCGGCGGATGTACACTCGCCTCGGCTTCATAGTTGGCGAGAAATTTGTGCTGGAGCGGTATTTGGAGAGCCTTTTATGGCTTTATTACAGTTGGGTTGAGCAGCGGGGGGATTCTGCAGTTTTTTTTACATGGTTCGAAGCTTCTCTTCAATACATGGGGATGAAATTGATAAGAGGTCTATCTAAAGTGTGCAGCGCGAGGCCTTGGGCGCCCACCCAAACTCCAAAAGAAAAGACAGCGAAGAGAGGATATCAGGGTTTTATGAACCGATGAGGATTCAGGGGCATGAGACGGGGCTTTTTGAACCGGTGCGGGTCCGAGTTGGCGGGAGTCGACTGATCTGAACTGAGGCAGTTATGGCTTTGTCCATGAAGGCTTTGCTCGCGGCGAGCTCTCGACGCAGGGGCCCGGGGGTCTTCTTGGACGAGATTGAACTTTGAAGATGCGCTCGCGCGCGCACGAGGCTATGTTTATTGACGATGTCTGGGCACGATCTCGAGAGGCTAGCTGCAGCATTGTCAGCCTCCGTTTCTCAAAGCCTTGCACAACGGCTATGCTTCCTTACCCTGCATCTCTTTTACAGACATTCGCGTATATACGCGAGCGTTGCCACCATATCATTAAACCTCCAAATTATAACTTTTCCAGGCCCGTCAATTCCGCTCAAGCCACCCGGTTCGCTGAAAAGAGTAGCCTCGCTCCATCAAGCTCCGCTGCAGTGTCACTTCTGTGCCAAAAGAGACATTGAGAACTGTTCATCTGAGACGGCTGCTAGGCTGATTTGCATGCTCGGATGTTTGAGGTCTTCGAGCTGGGGGCGCTCCTCGTCCCTATGGTACACATGCGCGAAATGTGTGTTCGGTAAAACTTGCCAGCACGTCTTCGGTTTAAACGCGTTGGTGTTGATGCAGAAGACTAAAACTACTGGAGAACCACCGTGTCACCCGCGAAGTTAAAATACAACAACTGAAATACAAAGATAAAGCTACTCGCGAAGCGCTCAAAGCCCAGCCACCATGCTACCCACTGCGCTTTTTGCGATCACCTTTTTACGCTCTTTTTGATTACTAAGCAGGGGGATCTGCTTTTTTTGCCATATTATTTGAGATGAAAGCCTTTGTCGTTCTACCCCTAGGGAGTTAATTTAACAACGCATACTACCCACAAAGTAAAATACAACACTAGAGATACAGAGAAACCAACACGCGAAGCACCTCAAACTTAGCCACTAACCTTAGGAAGAAGCTCCTCAAGATTAACCATAATAGCTTCCAAACGGGTTCGCATTGAGAAGCTTCTCCAGATGTCAACACCAAGCATCGCGTCCTCCAACTCTTGCATCTCTGAGAAATATTCCACTATACGCTACTCTGTAATCTAGTCCCTTAGGCGCGCGATTATATTTATTATTCTAAGTGCTGTCCTTATTAGAGTTGCATTGTGAACTGGGCGTGGAGTAGAGTAAGAATAAAGCTATTTCCCTAAAACAAAACTAATATATATTATAGGGATAGTAATTAAATTTAAGATATTTACTATATTAATTATTATGGTTTTTTTTTTGCGACTAAGGGGTTTCTAATAAAATATTACAATAATAGCAGTTATCCCTCCTGCTGTTGTATACACAGAAAAGCGTTTCAAGGTGTTGACAAAAAGGGGTTTTTAACTATTATAAGTGGCTGATTTACATATACCATAGGTACTTACAAATAAATAGTCCTTAGTTAAACCTATCTTACTACTTTACCTTATTTTAATATATATATTAGCACTTTATAGCTTTATATTATAGTATTTTACTATCTACACAGCTTCCCCTTACATCGTTGTACCGTATACCAAAAGGTCTGCGATGTTTCTCTTCCAGATATTTTACTATCTACTAAAAAGTTTAAAATTAATAGAGATACTATAAACTAGACCACTAAAACTCTCCTTAGAACAAGACAATAACACAAAAGGATCGAAGGGTGCACTCCACCAAAGGTCTCTTCGCGTTCTTTCTTGCAAATTGGGTCTCAGAGTCTATCACAACTACCGTTACGATGATCACGACAGCATTAGGCACGAGCTTTAGATTTCAAGAATTGGGATACCTACCATCCAATCATTTATTCGGTTTCCCACAACTACCTAGAAAGCGTACAATACTGCGAAGAAGCTACCAGAAGAAATCCTCATGGCGCAATGGGCGCATCTCCTCCTCACACCTTGAAGACAACCCATAGAAAAAGTTGCCCACAGTCCCGCAAAAGTCCTCCTTCTGCGTTCTCGGTAACATCCCCTACAGGGCCTTGCCCCGCCACGCGGTCCGCAACATCAAGCCCTATCGAGCTCACACGGTCCCAGCCGCCAACGCTATGGACATGTTAGCACGATCCAAATAGAACGACTATTAGGGGAAATACGTACCGCATATCTCCTGTTACTGCCTTTGCTATCAACGGAGCCATGCTGCGTGGGTGGAGCGGGTGGTCGTCGGCGTAATTATAGGTCGTGCGGTTCGGAGAGACAGAAGCATCCATAGCAACCCAATAAGCCTCGTAGAAACTGCGAAGAAGTGCCGGCCGAGTCTCTGCCGCGTACACGGTCTGCATATTTCACGCAGTCTGAACATCGTAGGATTATAGGACAGAAGTTCACGTCTATCTGGTATCGTAATACCTATCCTGGGGTAACACACAGTCACAAACTTCTACCAAAGTGCTATATAATCCATCCTCCGCTATCTCCATAAAATGAAAATCTCCCATGTGCCCAATATACCTCCATGCAGATCCTTCATCTCGACATTAAACCCCATAATTTGAATACCAACAACCCTCAATATCAAGCCCCTCATAACACCAGAGTAAAATCCAAATACCGTGTGCTACCCCAGGATAGGTAATACAAAAACGTAGTGATCTTCGTTATTGGAGGTGTTATCATCCAGGTTACACAACGGTGCATCTCAGCCTCCGAGCCTCGAACTGACGGAAGTATATGTACACATAGGCTTTGTATCACCCATCCTGGGGTAACACACACACACACAGTTATTGAACTCTGTCCTAATACTTCAACAACACGAAATACCTCATACTTCATAGGTGGCTGGACCATGCGTTTGGGACGTAGCCAGATGTGGCATTATTAGGACTGTGAATGGATAGCAAGAGTCTTGGGCTACATGAGCTGCTGTTAATAGCTATGTCGACGGAGTGGCCACGTCTGCATGGCATACGTTCACTCATTCATTTATATCCGTTTATAGTCATTGAGATATACGTGGATTAGTGTACACTGTATATTAAGCAATACGTTAATAGGCGAAAGCACCAGCTTGCTGTTGCATGGCTATCCGGGTACAAAACACTGTATATAGCTTCGCGGGTAGGCATTACTCTTACGCGCTACCGGGATGTTAGAAGCTTGACGACACATTCATTCTAACCAGGTGTGAATTCCCAGGTGGAACGCGACATAGATCAATGGGTCATTTGTGCTAGCGAAAGTACAGTTGACTCGAGTTATATAGTCGCTTTGGGAAGATAGGGAGTCGGGAAGTATCGGAGTCAGCACTTGATTTGCTATCTAGTACATCATCCTCATATCCGAATGAACCACCGAGGAAGTATTCCATTCCAAGAAGTTCGAACCCCCTCCCCCAACCCAATCAGAAATCAAATGCCATCACATCTTTCGTATTCTTACCTGGCCGGAAGCTGGTGAGAGCTTAGATAATTTGCTCGACCTTGACTTTGAGGGCCTGAATCTGCGCCATGAGATCTGAGGCCGGGTTTTGGGTGATGCTACGATGATTAGAACGACATACACACATTTCGCGGAGAACTAGATCTTACCTGCAAGCGATGACCGACCGGGAGACTCCACAAGCTCGGCCGAGTGCCATCTTCGACGGTATGTAGATGTAAGCTGTGAATGGGATGAGTTCGTATTCTCGTACAGGAGGGTACAGAGTGAGCACTCACGAGTATTCTTGTCTTCACACAAGAGCTCCAAATGACGGATGATAGCCAAGGGGCTCGTATCCGCAGCTAAGATGATGATCTCCTGTAGATTGAATCAGTCACGCAGCCAGACGTCTGGAACGGAAGTCCTTACGGAAATACCCCGATTCAGCGTCTTTGTCGCCTCGTTCGCGCCCTGCCAAATCGTCAGCATGGGCCCATGATCAAAGGTTCCCAGGTCGAATAGCGATGGGGCGGTGTTTCATACCTTCTTCAGCTGGCGGAAGTGGGACGCCTACGTTCTGTTAGACTCGTGTACAAATCATAGTTCCACAGTCTTGTTTACCTGTTGAACCAAGTCGAGGATCTCAGTGGTGAGGGCTTGGTCGGCCTGGGAGTTGATTAGCGGTTATCCAACGCATTCGAGTGGCGAGCGACGTGCCTTAGGGCAGATGCTATCATCCTCATAGGACATGGTGATAGGCCGAAGCGGTATGGGGCGCGTCGAGGTAGGTATAAGTATATGACTTTGCGGTGGGATAAGAGTTGGCCGGTTCGCGATGAGAGTCGGTCGGTTCACGATGGGTAGGTTCACTGCGTTGCTCGCCCGGAGGAGGGTTCCTGATTTTATTAGCAGGCAGATAACGAGCATTTAGATACTGGAACACAGCAAGATACGTACACTGCGTTGCTCGCCTGTTCCAAATGCGCGTGGTGAGAGAGAGTCGACGTCAAGGCTTCGCGGTCGCGCACGCCAGAAAAAAAGTCCCGAGATGCGTACGTAATCTGGGCACATATGAAGTCACGTGGCGGGCTAGCGCCAATCTCGGCAAGGCGCGCGGCCGACAGAACTGAACCTCACAGCCATCCATCGTCACCACCTCGACACCTCCATCCGCCAAATCGCCCCGTCCACGTCGCCCGCCCATCTCGTTCCGATCTCGATTCCGCATCATCAGACACGCGAGCACGTCGACACATTCACCATGGCCACCATCACGGATTCCTGGTGAGTCCACCAGCTCCCGCAGGAGGCAAGAGCTCCAGCTTGCCTCTGAGATAAGCTCGAGCTCCCCTGTACCTCCCGCTGTCGTGGCGAGCACACCCGCGGCAATGCATCAATGCAAACAACTGCTAACTGGCGTTCCAACAGCCCCGTCTATGCCGTAAGTCGCCAGAAGCTGCCTCGCCTCCTGTCGCTGCTCCCTGCGGCGTTCCGCGACCACCGTCCGCCCTGCGCATCCGGCGCTGTATACACCAAGTAGTGCTCGTGCTGACGGATGATAGCCCTTCTTTGGTGCGATGGGCTGCACCTCAGCCATCGTCTTCACCTGCTTCGGCGCCGCCTACGGAACCGCCAAGGCTGGCGTCGGTGTCTCGGCCATGGGTGTCCTGCGCCCTGATCTGATCGTCAAGAGTACGTCTCTTACCTCGACCGCCTAAGCGTCCGATCTGCAGCTCGTTGCGCATCATATGCGATGAAACGAGGGCGTTTGATGGAGCTAGCTGACGCGGTGCAGACATTATCCCCGTCGTCATGGCTGGTATCATCGGTATCTACGGCCTCGTCGTGTCCGTCCTGATCTCCAACGACCTCAAGCAGGGTAGCCCACTCTTCACCAACTTTATTCAGCTCGGCGCCGGTCTCTCTGTCGGTCTCGCTGGTATGGCTGCTGGTTTTGCCATTGGAATTGTCGGAGACGCTGGTGTACGAGGAACCGCCCAACAGCCGCGGTTGTTCGTCGGCATGATCCTGATTCTCATTTTCGCCGAAGTCTTGGGTGTGTACAAGAAGCTCTCATGCTCCGAATGGTGCCGCTAACCCGAGACAGGTCTGTACGGTCTCATCGTTGCCCTGCTCATGAACTCGCGGGGGTGCCGAAGCACAATGCTAAACGCCCGGACGTACTACACGATTGCAGTGCGCGCGGCAAATATTCTGCAATCGAAATCTCGGCATCAATATGAGTTGGACACGTATGGCACGACCTTCTGCTGCACTGGCGTGGCGTTCCAAGCGCCTCGTTGTACGTCTAAATTTGTGTATTTTTTTGGGTGCCCGAAGGACAGGCACTGCAGGTGGGTTGGGGATGAAGACGAGTTGTGAGCATGGTAGATAATGGCATCGATGGGCGGTAACATGGGATCCCATTTGATGGCGTGTATTCTAGGATCTTTTGAAATCATATGTTTTACCGCGTGTGCTTAGGAATGAATCGGGTTTTGGTCTACTTTTCATTGGCAGGGAACCGCTCAAGTAATGTTGACTGTTGGGGTTGTTCAACCGTTGCTGTGAGAGCTGGAGCTAACCGCATTCGGACCTCGAGAGCCAGACAGCCATGGAAGCCCGCAAGCCGACCCATGCACAAGCAGATAGCACGCTGCAGCACTTATCTCATTGTTCAAGATGCGGATGGTTCCTATAACCTGTAGGCAACGGTGGAGGCTACGGTAGAAGAGTACCCAGGTAGATTCCCCGCGTTCGGTGACGTCGCGGTCTTCCCCAGCAACTCCAGGTTGCTTCACACCCAGAAGAGCTCCCCCCACAACATAACAGACTTGCTTTCCAAGCTCAGCCACTTGAAACTCAATTCTACGAAAAAGGTACGTAATAATGAACGATGATGCGCTTCCAAGCTTTAGCTGATGACTATCTAAAAAGAGTTCGCTGGTGCAAGTGGGGTTTACGACATCAACAGTCTCGTATTGTAATCCCAACAGCACACATCTGAAAAGATCGTCTCTCTACGAATATTTACTATCAGTTCTCCCTCGTCCCGTCTTTACCTCTCTCCCGTCCACCACAATGCTCAACTTCGGCATCATCGGCACAAACTGGATCACCCACTCCTTCGTCACCTCCGCACACTCGACCTCCAAATGGACCCTCACAGCCATCTACTCGCGCACCCCCGAATCCGCCTCCTACTTCGCCGCAAAATACCCAGACAGGCACCCAACCCTCTACACCTCCCTCGCTTCCTTCTTCGCCGACCAAACCATGACAGCAGTCTACATCGCCTCCCCCAACATGCACCACTTCACGCACGCACACCAAGCGCTCCACGCCGGCAAACACGTCATCCTCGAGAAGCCCGCCTGCAGCAACGCCGCCTCCCTCGACGCACTCTTCACCCTCTCGCGAAAGAAAAGCGCGTCTTCCTCATCGAAGCCTACCGCCACATCCAAGAACCAGGCTTCCGAGCTTTGCAGCGCGCCCTCCCAAAAATCCAACCCATCCGCGGCGCATCGTTCGTCTACAGCCCAGCGCAGCTCGCGCTACGACGCCGTCCTCGCGGGCGCGGATCCCCCGCCTAACGTCTTCTCGCTTGCTATGGGCGGCGGCGGCGCGCTTGTCGATCTGGGCGTGTATTGCGTGGCGGCTGCGATACGGTTGTTTGGCGCGCCGAGCGAGGCGACGTATTTCCCTGTGAAGGTGGCGACGGGCGCGGATGGTGCGGGGTGTGCTGGTCATGCGGTATCCGGCTCAGGGGGGTTTCGTGGTGCAGGTGCAGTGTAGTAAGATGTGGGATAGTGGGGCGCCGTGCGAGGTTTATGGGGAGGGGGGAACGGTGAGGACGGCGAGTGTGACGGATATTGAGGGGGTGGAGATTTGGGATGCGGGGACGAAGGAGAAGGTGGAAGTTGGGGTGGGGGTGGGGGGTGGGGAGCAGCCAATTGGAGGAGATGGGGAAAAGAGAGAAGGGAATCTTTGGCATGAGGCCGAGGAGTTTGCGCGGATTATTGAACATGGGGATTGGGAGGGGGCGGCCGTGTTGGAGAGGCTGAGTAGGGATGTTGTGGCTGTTACGGAGAAGGGTGAGGAGGGAGTGTGGGTTGTTGTTTGCGGGGGGAGGAGTAAGGAAACTATCAAGACTAAATGAAGCTGAGATGGTGGGATGTACATTCCACGTCAAATGTTTGGATATGTATCCTATGGTAGGTACCTCACACCACAAGAAGCCTCCAAACTTTAAACTTTACACATATCACTATATCCCCATCCATATCTACATACGGCCGACCTCCTCGAGCTGGACGATCTGGAGATCCGTCCACACACCAGCGCAGATCTGGCAGGCCTTTTAGATGCCATATACCTATCTCTTTAAATATGCCTTTTAGCGTTTAAGTATATTGCAGTATTGCCGCTTTATTAATTTGTACCCTCTATAGCTAAGGTACTATAGGCTTAAGGGCAAGGCGCGTTAAATTCTAGAGCGATTCTAATATAGTAGAGGGAGGAGGAGGTAGTAAAGGATGCGGCGAGGTAGTGTTGCTAAGGAGTAGTTAAACCTATAGTGCGGACTTGTAGGGAGCTAGTTAATAGTTCTGCTAATAGTAACGCGTTACATATACTTATAGGATATAAGTATAAAGTAGTTACTAATATATATATAGGTATAGTGTACTAAACTAATATTATATAATTAATAACTAAGCGTATACAATATACAATTACTATGGCTAGCTAACATCCCTTTTAGTGAGAATAGCATAATAAAAAAATAAAAAAATATCTACATACAATTAACCAACCCTTCCTTATACACACATTATCCATACCCCCATCTATCTCCTTCCCCCCTCACCATCTCCTAAAAAAACTAACCTAACCCCCCTCTAACACTACACACACCACACCACTCCACCTCCACAACCCACTATATATAACCCTCCCCTCCCCACCTCCCCCAATGCCCAACCCAAACCATCCCATCCCACCCCCACCACGAAGAAGCATAAGCACACGCCATCCCCATCCCACCCCATCACCCATCCGCACCATCTCCTTCCCATACTCGCATTCCGTGCAGACGCTATACCACAGTGCATCTTTAAGCACAACACCATCTCTCTCCCGCCACTAGAGTAGATGCGCACCTAGCCTCCTCCATCTTGCCTCCCATTGCAGGAACATACTGTTTGCTTTGAGCGATGCGATGCGTTCATCATGTTCCACGTTTCTCCTAAAAGAGCCGTAAAATAGAAATAGGAATACAACATCACATGACATCCCCATCGCACACCTATCGATCTTTTTTTTTAAAAAAAAAAAAAAATTTAAAAAAATCAAATACGTAGGGTTCTTCATGCTAACTTAGATTTAGACTTCTATCCTTTTATTCTATGGCGATGCATAGTTGCCAAGGATATAAACATGCATACATAAATACATAACCACACAAACACACAGAAAAAAAAACAAATACAACCAACCCACCCACCCACCCACAACCAACCATAAACAACTACACAAAAGCGTAAATACAAACAAAAACATCCTAAAATAGAAGAATAGCTAGATATTATAAGGTACCTTAGGTACCACAGGACGAGGAATCCTAATCGTAAGAACAAAAGTACAAGGACTACAAGGTACCTACCATAGGAGGAGCAATACCAACAACAGAAATGTACCTCAGCATAATAAACACAAAAGAATAACTTAACTACAAGTCAACCCCAGAATAAGTAACACACTAAACACCATTTACAAAAGTCTAAATTTTACAAGTCCCCCCAGGCTGAGCAATCCAAACGCCAAACGTACCCACAATCACAGCCCACAGCTATACGCAACAGCCACACACACCCCAAGAGCAAGCATTCATATACTCGGTGTTATTGAGAAGGGTATCTCGCTAGCAAATACAAAACTAGTCCTATGCTGGAGAAACAAGTCAACATCCATACCCATGCTCCTATTGCGCTCTGTGACATGGCCAGAGAGCAGAAAACCATCATACAGAAAAAGCCGCCCAGAAAACAGAAGCCTGGCCCGAGCCTGGCTGAGCCGCCCAACGCCTGAAATGCTTACTCCGAGAAGCCGGAGTATCCCACAGTACCATGGCAGCCACGGTGTGTCCAGCCATTCAATCCTCCCAGATCGTCTCCAAGTCAAGATCGCCGCGCCTCTCCGCACCGCAGACACTCCATCTCTTCCTAGAATCTCGCTTGCCGAACGAGAAGCTTCGACCGCTTCCGCCGGGCACGTCCAGGCTTGAACGCCGGCCACCCTCGTTCGCCTCTTGCTCACGATCAGCCGCAGCTTTCAGTACAGCGATGCGGTCGGCCTCGATGGCCTCCTCCTCGGCATCGGGTGTATCGGGAATGGTCTCGAGGGACGAGATGGACGGGCTGCGGGAGCGCATCGACGTCGGCGTAGAGGGGACGGACGAAGAGGTAAGCGAGGACGGATAGTGCGAGTTCATGCCAGGGAACGGCTCGTTGAACTTGGTAGCCGACAGCAACGGCGACGGTGAGCCGGAGGTGGGCGTCCGCACGGGTGGTGCACTGACTGCTCCTCCAAAGGCAACCTGGTGAAGTGGAGAAGCGGGCCTCCTTCGGCGAGACAGAGAGCCCGTGCTGCTGTACAAGGTCGATATGGGCGAGGGCTGCGTGGTGGCCACCTTGGGAGTCAGTTCCAGCTCAGCATCTTCCGAGATGTCGCACACCCTGGGCGCCCCAGAGAATGCAAATGAATCCTCGTATATGACGGGCTGGCTGCGCGGGCTGCGTGTACGCTTGGGCGAGCGGAGCGGCGAGGAAGGTCGTCCAGGCACAGGGGATGGGGATAGAGATAGATGACCTGACGGGCTGATGACAGCGGGAAGTGAGTGTGCCCGCATCATGGGCGGAGCAACGACTGCACTGGAACCGCTCGATGAGCGAAGGTGGGAGCGGGAGTAGGGAGACCGGTTTCGAGCCCGCGGGGTGTGGGTAGGAAGTGTGTCGAAAGAAGACGAGGGGTCCGTCTGTGAGCGAGGAGTTGTCGGCCGCCGTGACTCGAAAGCAGGACTGTTGCCCATGGTGATGCCCATAGCCGGAGTAGCGTGCACTGAGCTCTCTGCAACCGAGTCTGGGGGTGTTTGCTCTTCCAGCGGATTGGCGAAAGTTGCTGCAGCCGCCGTGTCTTTTCCGAGAGCCGGAGCTTCTTCCTGAGAGACTCTGGTGGCTGTAGTGTCTGGCAAGACGGATGTCTTCGGCTGCTTGGTGGGGCTCGAGGGCTCGAGGGCCTGCAGGCGGGGAACGAGGTCGTCGTCGTCGTCGTCGTCGGTCGGGGCGGCAGGCGGAGAGCGAGGAGGAGAGCGAGGGGCGAAGGTGAGGTTTCTGGGAGTCATGGTCAAGGGCACCTTGGCAGCATATACATAGTCCGAGGGCGGCCGGAGAAGGAGAGGGCTCTCGTGAGAACGTCGGCAGTCCAGGGCGACTCGCTTGGGGTGGTGGACGTGCTGGTCTGGCCTGTGTCCCAGCCGGTGCTCGCAGGACGGGCCCTGCGTGTTTCAGGCGCCGGAAGGACAGCGACGGGCGTGATGAGTGGCCCGCAGCGTCGGATTGTTTCGCAGGGACGTCGGCAGCGCGAGGGAGGCGACAGACGGCGTGCGAGGTCGAGCAGCGCTGGCGGCCGGACGGTCGGAGGTGTGAAGGAAGGCTGGCGGACGTTCATAAGGCGTGCGAGCGGCTGCTGCC
This sequence comes from Laburnicola sp. JP-R-44, assembly GCA_009805535.1. Lineage (NCBI taxonomy): Eukaryota > Fungi > Ascomycota > Dothideomycetes > Pleosporales > Didymosphaeriaceae > Laburnicola > Laburnicola sp. JP-R-44. The sequence continues at coordinate 2,055,362 of SELF01000042.1, forward strand.
CTGCGAGGCTGCGACTGGCCGCGGCGGGGCTCCTGCCGCGGCGTCGAGGGGCAGCAGGTACCAGCCGCGTCGCACAACGACCATGCACACTGCACCAAGCGACACGATCCGTGAGAGAGACAGGCTCTTCCACCAACAAGTCAGTATCTTTGGAGGACAGTGTTTCCGCTGTTTCCACCCTCACCCTTTTCCCGCACGCCGTCCGCCGCCGTCGCCTGTAGCTGCGGCGGGCCACGCGCGCTAGGCAGGGCCCTGCATCTTCAATCAAGCCGCATTGGGGGACCCCGAGGCTCTCACGCACCATGCATCAACCACCATTTTGTTTCATCAATCCGCGAGCATGTTTGCCTGATCCGATCCGGTAATGCGCCGCATGAATGCTCGTTCCGTGCTCCAACTCCACTCCGGACGGCCGTGTCGGAAAAATAAAACGACGCCGCCGGACCCCTTCACTAGCCGCTGCGCCTCGCCCACGCATTGATCATGGTTGATGAGGGCCGAGGCCTTTCTTATATCAGACACGGGGCATCGAGGCATGCTCATTGCAGTGACGGTAGCGGACGCACTTTGATTGCTGATGGCGCGCCACAGGAGGCCGTGACACCGCTGCTCACGCAATCATTCGGCCAGATACCTCGGCTTTGTTCCGTCAGAGCGTTTCTAACCACAGGAAAAACCTCTGATATTCATTGTTCTATGTATGGAACTAAGCAAAGCCTCAGGAACCCTGGCCCCTGCTGGTCAAAGTCACTCTACAATCCGGGTAACTGTGCACCAAACCACTCCCAGCGTACCAGCTCTACCAAGATCGCTCGGCATCTGGAGCTTCTCCATGGTTTCTCCGTACCATAACTCAATGAGGAGAACCCCCAAGGTGAACAAGGTCTGTGCCCGGATTGCTCTATTTCCTGCACGCTGGGTAGACGTAGTGTTGTTATTTGCTGGCCTCGGGAAGTTGCGACAGACGAAGGGATGTGCGGTGTTCTGAACCATCCCAAAGCGCACTCTCTTCATCGTATTCTGAAGTGTTGATCCGTTTTGAGTACTGAACAACGACATCTTAGGCGTCGGAGCATTCTGAATGGAGCGGATATCGACGTTGCGGCATAGACACCAAGCGGACTTCGATCGCGTGGTAACCCCATCAAAGAAGACAACCCTGAATGGCTTCCTGTTCACGACATCCAGGTTGCACTGCGAGCCTCTCGCGCTGCCGTGTCGGCATTCAAGTTGCAAATTCACGAAATGTTCGTTGCTTGCAACGACACTGGATGGCTGAGCGAAATGTATAGTAGAGATTTCTGGCGTATTCCTGCAGTGTCTTGAAGTCGGGGCATCGTGAGTGAGCAAATTTTTGTGTCTTTCCTGATGGGTTCTAGATCTATGGACTGGTGTGTGTTAATCTTTGGAGCGCTTTGTTGTGTTTCTTAAGGCTCTTCATTATGGTTGCGTGGTTGGACTTGGCGAAGAATTATCGAAGTCGGGTGTACTCCTATTTAAGGGCGTTCGAATCGGAACTCGGCAGTAATACTATCTTAGTATGGGCGTAATTTTATTGTGGGAGTTAGGAGCGGCAATATACCCTGTTGTGGATTGTGTTTAAATTCTCTCGCAACCTGTCTGGTGACTTTTTTATCCCTTTTATATTTTTTATATACGAGGTATAGCTGTCCTTTAGCCTCTCTTTTAAATTTGCCTCTATAATAGCATCTTTCTAACTATCTTCTCCTGGCTTCTCTAGTAGCTGTGCAATCTAGTTATTTGGGACAACGCTAATGAGCAGCTGCTTGAGTGTGTTTAAGAAAATGTTCTGTTCTGTTTGGACGTTGTTGGGCAGGTCTGTTAACTCGCCTTTATACTGTAATAGAGCTTTTACCCTAGTTATACCTTTGGTATAACGCTTGAGCAGGACGATAATAAGTGGGAACGAGCTTAAGACGACTCTACCGATCGTAAAGCCTAATATAATAGTGGAGATGGAAAGTAGTTATCCTAGGATATGGTATGGGATATGCTTGACGCGTGCATGTATTATCTATAGGAGAAGGAGCGGGCTAATGAGAGACTAGATGTTGCACTTGGATAAGGGGTTGGGGCTGTATACTGCCACGTGTACTATACTTTGCTAGGTTTAAAGCTGTTATTGTATGCTCTTTGTGATATGTATTGTAATCTGCGCTCTAAGAATACGCTATTAATCCCTTATCTACCTGATGGCCCCTGAGTTACCCCTCCTATATAGGCTGTTGACGCTATCTAAAGCGTTATATATTGTTACTTCTTTGAAGATTATAATAGCTGGACGCGCCTTAGACAGTTATCCGCAGCACACACTTGAGTTGCCTTCGCCTAGTCACGCAAATACTCGCCCTCATGGAGACAGTCCAAGAAGACAATTCTTACCTTATCTCCGACCATCTCCAGACGTGCCTCTCAGGTTTCAAGACCGCTTGCCAGGCCTTGGAAAGTATAGCCAGCGATACTATGAAGCGAAAATGACCACGCGGAGCCATTAAAAACGAACTCGGACGTTTCCGCCTATGGTGCGGCGACGTAGCCGCCCACCGAAAGGACCAAAGTTCGCTCGACTACAAGCAACGAGAAGCCTCTCATATCCGCAAGGGTGTATGCAGGCTTCTAAGAAACTTGGCCACGGTGCTACAAGAGGCATGCGAGATCATACGCGGAGCAAAAAACGCCCTGGGAAGACATGTCGGATTCGGGCTCGCAACTTTCGGTGGCACACAGTGCGCAAGATACGACGCAGCTGCAGCAGCTGGTGGCGAGCATGGCAAAGATAACGACGTGTCTTATGCGGTTAGGTCATGTCGATTCAGAATCCCGCGCCGCATGATCAGATTAGAGCGACCATGCATATCAGTACCAGTCACTTCGAGCCATACGATATCCAGCACGTACGCGCAAAATTCCCGGACGCAGAGGACTTCTTGGTCGAGCGCTTGGGCAGAGCTATACCTCGTCGGAGGCAATATCTGCAGTACCGCGTCGAGCACCGCCAGCGATTAGGACACGGCATGACCCTCCACGACGACCAAGACGTCGAACACAGTCGCCACCTCCTCCAGACAAGCCCAAAGCACCATCGCCTCATCCATAGACGCCAGACTCAACCACCCCGCTCCCATCTGGGCCCACGACCCCAACGACGACCACGATTCGGAAACCCGCTCCCCCAGCCCGACCCCCACGGCATCTTCGAATGCCCCCTCTGCCTCCGCCTCACCTCCATCCAAGACCAAGACGAGCACGCCTGGCAAACCCACGTCTACGCCGACCTCCGCGCCTACGTCTGCACCTTCTGCGCGCCTGCCCGCTCGCCGCCGGCACCGCATACGCCTCCCGCAACGCGTGGTTCACGCATGAACTCCGCGTGCATCGGAAACAGCATGCGTGTCTTTACTACTGCAAGGAGCGCATGGGTTCGTACGAGGCTTTCTGCGCGCATATGCGTGAGCGGCACCCAGGTATGGTGAGGGAGAAGATTGAAGACGTCGCAAGGTCTTGTGAGAGGCTTCCTGCGCTGGCATCGCAGGCTGCGTGTCCGCTGTGTCGGAAAATCCTGCCTACGTTGGCGCTGCTGAGACGCCATTTGGGGAGTCATCCGCGGCAGCTTGCGCTGCCGGCGCGGGTTGCGGGGGAGAGTGGGAAGGAAGATGTGCGTATGGCGGATGTCGATGATGAGGAGGAGCTGTTTGCGGCATCCAGCGACGCGGAAGACGATGTGGATGTCGCGCCGCGGTGTTCGTCGTGTGGGGTGGTGTTTACGGGGGAGGAGGCGCTGGAGGATTTGGCGAGGCATTGGAAGGAGGTGCATTTGGGGGGTGGGGTGGGGGAGGGGGTTCCGGATGCGGTGGGGGATCCGCTTCCTGAGGGGCGGGTTGGGGCTGGGGATGGGGATGTGGGAGAGGAGTATTATGTTTCTTCGAGGTATTTGAAGGGGTATCAGTGGGAGAGACGGGGAGAGACGGGGGAGGTGGGGGAGGTGGGTGCGGAAATAGGGGGATGGGGTTCTAGGTGGATGGGATGGGCGGGGGAGGGCCAAAGGGTGGGGAGTGGGTTGTTAGTAACCGTTTTTTTTTCTTTGGGTACTGTCAGTATGATGGCTGAGAATGCATGTATATATCTATGAGTGATGATGCTAAGGCTAGCTAGCTCCTGCATATGAATGGGTGCCAAGCATGGTCACGTGACAGGTACGTTGCAGGTGTGTAACGCTTCTGTGACAAGTAGTCAACACAGCTTCGCAATGCAGCGTGTGTTACCCCAGGATATATATTACTAATACCACACAGACTGCAAACTATACAGAGTAGCAGTCAGGGGTTAAGCGAGGGAGGGACTTTGAGTTGTCTCTGCCTGGAACTGTGGGCGTTTGCGTCGCATTGGGATTAATCACTATGGTGTGTAGCTAGCGTGTTAGGCACTCTTATATGTCATATCTCACAATACATCTATTTATCTTAGATAGTATAGTTTAGATAGTATACCTATTCCTACTCAACAAAGTCTATATCCAATCCACATAATGGAATGAAATTGTGAAGGTAAATCACGCTATGTTACTAGCTCTCGATGATATGCCTACCGTACGTTACTCCCCATCACGATTGTAAAGTGCAAAGCTAACTCGTGCGTTGCAGCGCTGATCACATTCACATTGACCAGTTGGTTCGTCGCCGTTCGGGGGCACCGCGTCTGCCACTCCAGCCACTAAGACCACAAACCCTTCGTCGATGGCAAACGTATGCCACCGCCAGCACTTTCGCCATAGGTATTATGCATCGTCTCGCTTCTTCGCCTCCGCATGCCTGGGTACAGGGCTGGCTGTCTACCGCGAGATACACAGGTATATTGAGGCTATGGAGAAGACCCCCAAGGACAAAGCAAAGACAAGAGTATTGCAGTTCACGAGGCCGCGATTCAGGGGGCGTGGCAAAACCTACTATTAGTTCTGAAGACTGACGGCAAGGAGTCTGGTGTGAAGAGGGTATTGTGAGTGGAAGCATGGGCGCCATCGCTAAAGAAAAAATAATAATGAGTGACTGTATTGCATCGGAACTAATCTACAGAACGCTTACTTCGGCGTGCAATCTCCATCGTTGTAGCAGATCAGGATATCTTTGCTGCCGTGGGCGGCAGAGCTCTGTTTCGGTTAGCGACAGTACTGATTCAAAGTCTGCAGACTCATTGTGGGTTGATTGACACCAGGATGCATCCTGAAGTCTCCAAAACTCTGGCTTGAGGCTGTATATCTGGTGAAAATGAGATGTTGGAGTCTTACCTGTGCATAATCACTGGCATTGCCGGGACTGCCATTCCAGGCCCCAACACCGATGTAGGTCTTGCCGTCTGCAAAGGTACGGAGGAACTGTTCGAGCTTGGGGAAGTCCTTGGGAGCGTCGATGCGAACAACCTTGCCATCCTTGACATGTACGCAGTTCTTCAAGCCATCCTTGGTCGCCTGGCTCGCCTTCTTCCATGCAGCATTGAGATTCTGCATGAGTCTTGGATCTCCCTTGCGGGTCTTGTTGCCGCCAACTTGCTGGACGATCATGTTGCCTCCAGCACCGCAAATGTTGCTCATGTCGATAAAGTCATTGCCCATATATCCGCATTTGGTGATCTCGCATTGTTCGCCAATGTAGCCATCATGGACGGCAATTATGGCACCAGATAAGCCATCTTTGGCTTGGATGCGATGTTCTTGGTGTGCTTTAACAACGATGTCCTGGTTGTTGTTCCAGCCATAGACCTGGAAGCGTTGGTCATGGCCGGTCATGTTGCGGAAGATGAAGGTCATGACAGCCATTTTAGCGATACGGACATGGCATTTCGGGTCTAATACTCCTCAACAAGGCCTCGCAAACCGTTGTGAAGTCTCCACTCAGTCAGGGCAAAGCCGATGTCGACGTCGAACGGCGCATTTACGAGCGCTTCGAGGAACATGGCGACACAAGAACATCGTGCGATACCTCGGGCCCTATAACATTGGTATTCGCCTCAAGTATGTTCCCATCTGCAATTTTAGGGGTTATATTCGCGCGAACAAGGTCGACTACGAGCAGAAGATCCAATGGGCGCAACAAATCACCAGCGCGCTCTGTTTCGTGCATGCAAGGGGGGTGGTCCATGGTGACCTGAACATACTCAATATCCTGCTGGATGCAAACCTCAATGTGAAACTTGCCGACTTTGCTGGCTCCTCTCTGGATGCATCTCCACTGCTTGTCGTGGTCACAGAGAGTCATAGGAGACCCGGAGATACTTGTTGCATCGAGGCCAATATTTTCGCATTTGGTTCTAAGCTATATACAATCGTAACAGGTCAGAGCCCGTATCATAATCTTTCCGATTACGAAATCGACGAGCGCTTCGAGCATGGGAGTTTTCCGCAAACAGATTCCCTCGGACCGCTCGGAAAGATCATTTCCAAGTGCTGGCGCGACGAGTACCTGGACGCAACGAGTGTCTATAAGGAACTTGAAGGCATGTAATGATCCTCATCAAGAAAGGCACTTAGGGCAAGCTCCAGGTCTGGTCGTCGAGCCAAATGTCATGCCTGTCCCGCTTTTGTCCTTTGCTCAAATAGCCTCGTCATCACATTTCAACCCAGTCTTCTTAAACTCTTCGCAACCCGATGAATCCGTGTCGCGAACTGTGTTGATGTGCTTGGGTTTGGCGGTACATTGACTGAACTTGACTTTATTTTCGACGAAGCACATTGCTTATAGATAGAGAAGCAAGAAGGATAGTCAAGTGTGTAAGGCGGTTTTTGGAACTTTAGTGGCGAGATTCATGGGACGGGTGGTCAACTATTTATCTTTGGCCAAATGCAGGACAGCCAGGCAACAACGCTACCCTGCCTTTGTGACTCCATCTCTATCGCCTCGATCGACTGCGTGGAAGAGCTGCATGGATGAGGCGTCACTTGGCAAGGCTTCACTGAATCTCTGCGGTGGAAGCCCATCCATGGATACGACGAACTCATGAGCAGTACTATTAGACTGGAAGGAAGGCTCGATAGCAACCGACTCAAAAATTGGGATTCTCGCTGTTGTGTTTTTGCTGGTTGTTCTCGAGTGTGCAGGTTGCTGCCTCCGTGCGTTGGTGCACGCCTAGAATACCCCGTTACTGGTAGGTGACGCACATCACAGGCCACACCGCAGCAGTCTTCTCCCACTGCAGCACTACCTTCTACCCTATCGATCAACAGGCTCCCCTCGACCGACAGTTCCTCCGCCGATATCCCACCTTCTCGGCGGTGCACCGGTGCAATGACCCCGTCCTCCCTCCCGAAGCTCGGCTCCCGCGAGGAGAATTACCCAGAACAGCGTTCTGCCTGGACGGTCGCCCAAGAACGGCGCTCGGAGTTTCGCACAGCCACCCGCAGTAAAGATTTGACCATCTAGAACTTGGAAGGATGGCGGAGAGTGCGTAATTTTAGGATGTTCCCAGTTGTCTTCTTTACCCTCGTGGCCGTCAGATCATTGAATCGTGGCGCATTCCATGAGTGAAAAAGCACGTGGCTACTGTCTCACCAACCGCGCCTCGGTGTATTTGTCTGAAGATAAACAGGAACGATTTTCACAGTACAGCCGGGGGTAACGCGCCGATGGGAGCCTGGAAGCATAGAAAAAGGGACAAAACCCCTACAAATCTCAACATTTACAACTCAGAATATCAATCCTCTCCTCGTACAAATATTCAACGATACACAATACTATCTCCAAATCTTTAACTTGAGCCCATCTCCACCATGGTCGTCAAGAAGCGCTGCCTCCTTTGGGACTACACCAACACCAACACCTGTCCCCAGCAAATGGACAAAGTGAACTTCCACGGCCCCATCTCCTCCGTATCAAACTGGAACGCGTGGGTCCCCCCCCGAGCTAAAAGGCCGCGCTCCATTCCGTCCCATGATTCACCTGAAGCGCGAACTGCACGGCAACGAGTGGAAGTTCATCCTAGAATCCAACCAGCCGATCATCCACTTCTTCAACGAACCAGAACGGAACGGCATCAGTCCTCAGAAGGCGGTCGAGTACTGGCACAAGCAGGTACGTCGAGTAGTCGATTCCTTATCCTCAGAGAAAAGTACTAATAAAGCTACAAGGACATCCCCAACCTCCGCACCCAACGCCACAAGAAGCTCGTCTCTCCCTCTTGCGCGTCCGACCCCGCCGGCCAGAAATGGATCGCAGACTGGATGCACCTCGTCAAAGACGTGCCGCCGGACTACCTCGGCCTCCACTGGTACGGCACCTCGAGCGCCGAAGCAAAGAAGTATATCGAAGACATGCACAAGAAGTTTCCGGGGATGAAGATCATCGTATCCGAGATTGCGAGCATCAGCCGCAAGAAAGAGGATGTGTATCTGTTCACGCAGCGGATGTGTAATTGGATGGATGAGCAGGACTATGTGTTTGAGTATGCGTTTTTTGGGTGTATGAGGAATATGCCGGATGCGTTTGTTAGTCCGGAGGCGAGGCTGATGAATCCCGATGCGAGCTTTACGGGGTTGATGAATAAGTATACGACACAGCAGCCGTGGAAATGAGTGGCTTGTGGGATGGAATTTGTAGATTAGGATGTTGGTAGTTGGCGTTGGCGTTGGCATTTCGGAAGTAAATCGCGCTCTTTTGGCAAGGCCATGCCTATATTACACTCACTTTCTTAATACCACATGTATAGTTTATACTGCGCTTTGCGTATTTCCTGACTGATGTTTCACTTCACTCTGTATCAAAGATGAACAAAGCCAGGAACAATACTCATGTCCACTGAACATCGATATCGTCGGCGGATCAGGTAAGATGGCACACCTGGCGCATGCATGCACAAGGAATTCATTCGACTGTAAATACCTTCTCCCTCTCCCCTCTCCCCTCTCCCCCTCTCCAAACCTACAACCCCAGACACTCCACAAAACCACATCGCACATCAACAATCACGTATCTACACGGCGTTTCGTGCTCCCCCAAAACCGCTATTGCAAGGCCCGAATATTTCCCTCTTTCGCTCTTATGCCCTTTTTGGAAAACATATAACGTTGAGCACACGTCTATCTGACCAACTCGCCTCGCTACCTTTTCGAGGGGAAAGAAAGAATTAGATAAGGTATGGGATATATAAACGCCAGGTTTGAAGGTTTGCGCGTCTTGCGCAGAGCCAAGGAAAGAAAGGAAGTGAGATGGAATAGGAGAAGATTTCAATGAGGCTCTGTGCCCATCAGCCTGTGATTGTATATAATACGTACTAGGCTAAGGCGTATGTGAGCAGCCTACAATGTGTTACCCCAGGAGGAGCAATCCCCAGCCCAACCAACTCTATCACACTGTATCTTGGGGCTGTGTGGATGCTTGTCATAAGCCTCACGATCACCCACCACCATCGACGTCTCAGCCTACGAATACAACCACGCACGTATAGAAAGATAAGCAAGCAAACAAGTAGGAAAGAAGTAGAATTGGTCTATCTATCTTGAAGCAACGGTGTATCCTATGCCATGCTATATGATGCCAAAAACGCCACCAAGTCCCCGGTATCTAGCCATGCCATGCCATGCCATGCCAGTCCTAACATACCGCAGTACCCTAGCCTAGCCACCCATTCGTCGAAGAAAGAAAGGTAGACGTCGTGTGTGTGTGTGCGCGCGTCCCGTTGCGTCGAGTCCACCGGAGACGTGCTCACATGCGCCGACCGACCGACCATCCGATCGCGGTATCCGTATTCGATCTCTCAAACCATCGTCGCCCATCCGCTTAAACAATAAGAAGCTATGCACACATTAGCCCTCATCCCCTCTCACCAAACATTCATCATTACTCACCTTCTCAACACTCCCATCATCCGCTGCCCTCTCACCAGCCCTCCCCCAAGCGACACAAATCAAGCCCCCACACACAGCCCACATGAGCGGGACGCCGGCCTCGAGCGCAGACGGTTTCGGGGCTTGCGAGGCGAGTTCCATGACGCGGGCGGTTGTGCGGGCGGTTGTTGTGGTGGAGGAGGTGGAGTTGAAGCGCGACGGAGCGCGGAAGGTGGTGGTGCGGAGGGTACGCGTTAGGAGGGAGAGGGGGACGCGGGAGGCCATTTTTGGGGTTGTTGATGGGTGTGCGGTGGTGTTTGTGGGTGTGGATGTGGATGTGGCTGTCGAGGACGTCGAGGTTGAAGTCTTCTCCTTAAAAGCGATGGGCGCCGAGTGGCGTGTTCAACGCGGTCTGGTGTGACTGTGCACGTATTGAATCAAGGAACCTGTCTCTCTCTGTGTTGTGTGACTCCAATTGTCACAGTATCAAACGAGCGCCTCTGCAGAAGGTCAAAGAAGCAGCAAAAGTAAATGTCGATGTAGGAGCGAGAGGAAGCGCGGGGCCGAGGGGTACACATCTGCTTTATGAAGGATGAAGGAGCGGGCGTGCATAATTTTCCATACCCCTGACAACAAGCCAGATCGCGCCATCCACCTCGCCTCCTTCACCGCCACCACCTCGGCCCAGCCCGTAGAGCGCTCCGTGCACACACCCACGCGAAACTCGGTGCGAATTTCCCCCGGATTTGCGAGATTAGATGGCAGATGGCAGATCCACCTGGAGCGTGTTCTAGCGCCAAGGCCGGCGTGTACGGCATCGAGTCTCCGGGCGCACGCGAGAAAAGCGATGGAGATTGGATATTTCTATTACTTTTACAGTCTATTATTGCACACGACGACAATGCTTTTATAATTTGGCCCGAACGCACTCAGTTTCCGGCCCCTGAAATGACGGCAAGCTGGCGAAAAAGGCCGCCAGTCTATCCTGGTCCACCATGGGCGCATTGACGAAGGCGTCAACGGCCGGGTCGTGTATCATGCCTCCCAACAACGGCAACAGGGCATTCACCGCATCGACATTGCGATCCAGCAGCGCCCGCCGCGTCATAATCCCGTTCTCGACGTACCAGCTCTGGTCTTCCATCATACACGTCGACTCGTACAAGGCCAACACTTGCGGCGTCATACCGAGAGCGTGATCGTTTCCGTGCACCATAGCATCCTTAGCAGCCTCGTATGCCATGCGGTGGCCCGTAGCTTGGACCAACGGCAGACATAGTGGGAGGATGCGGGCGTTGAACTCTTTTCCGCGGTGTCCACCTTGAACAGACGCGCATATCTGCCGGGCCTCGTCCCAGACTCCGGCCTCGTGGCGCGCCAGGAGACACTGCGGGTCGCGCGGTGGAGGCAGTGCATACCGCCCGATAAGAACCTCGGTCGCGAGCCGGATGCAGAGGACGACAAAGTCGCCTTCGGCGATGCTGTTGCCCTTTTCGGCGAGCCATAGTTCGCTAATCTGGAAGAGGGCGTTAGATGTTGACTCTTGCGAAGACAGGTGAGCTCTGTTGCGGGACGAGGGGTCTACTGACTTGATTGTGGGCGTAGAGACCTTGCCAGCCGCATCGGTCAACGAGGTCGCTCAGCGCCGTCTGCGTGTAGCTGAGCACGGTAGCCTTGAAAACGCCGCCGATTACGTTCTGCATGTCTGGCTTTCCAAAATTTGCCATGAACAACTCCATCGAATCGATAGACCAATTGTCAAAGATGACAGCATGCGCCAGAATCCGCGCGATCGGGCCGTACTGCGTGCTAAAGGAGAGGATAGGGACAGGCTTGGGCGCCCCGACCCGCCGTTGGGCGCTGTACCTACCGGCAATGCAGCCGGCGACGCGCAGAACCGTGGCATTGCTGGTAGAGAGGCACAACGTGCCGACAGCCACGCGGTGGATGGCGCGCAGGAAGGCTTTTCGCTCGTCCTTGCCCGACCCATGAAGGTCCATGTGTCCGAGCAGGGCTCCGGCGGGCAGCGGTACGTGGCAAAAGCTCGTCGACGAGTGGTCAATGGCCTTTGCGCCTGGCCGAGCGGGAAACAAGGTACATGCCACGCCGGGGGACATCGCACCCGATGCATCGTTCAGCGGCACGACAAACGACCGTACGCCATGGTCTTTCCCCGCTACCATGAGCCGGGCAAAAACAACAGCCGTGCGCGCCATACCAGCGTGCGGAGAACTCGGAGGCATCGTCTTGGCTGCACGAGGATGCGGCGTGTGAAGCACAAACGAGCCGTCGGCTTGAAGCGTCGCTGTCGTTTCGAGGTTCCTCACGTCCAGCCCATGGCCCAGCTCCGTCAGCAAGAACTCGCCGCATACATCGAAGCGTTCCAAGGCTCGCAGCAAAGGCAGCAGGTCCGGCCGCTCCGTGAGAAACGAGCTAATCGTGCCCATGCAGAGGTTCCAGTGAATCGTCAGGATCGTCCACGCACCAGAGTCGAGAGTAAACGCTGGTAGAAGATGAGCACCAGACCGTCGAAAAAGTGATATACCTCACTCGGGGATCAAATCTAACCATGACGATGAAAGTCCCAGAATTTCGGCTTCAGGGAGCGTATGTCTTCGATTGTCATTCCTAGAAAACGTCACTGTTGGTTTTGATCGAACCTCAGGCTTGGGCTTTTCTCACCGACGGCGTTGATGAGACTTCGCGCTCGCTCATAGGCAAGCCTGATTCTCGCCTTCACGGATGAGGCTTCGAGATCATGGTGCTGCTGCCAGATGGGCTCTTGGAGGACGGGCGCAAACGACTCGACTCGAGAGAAGTGACAAGTCATGGCCTCGGGAGCGGCAGCCTCATGGGAGATAGTCGTAGCGGACTGCATTGGACGAGAGTAGTAGTGTAACAAGCAAAGTAAAGAATACGGTCAAGTCGAAATGTCGGAGACCATGCTGTGATTTTTTCTTATCAAGACCAAGACTTCTTCGCGCTCGTTCGCTACGCCTCCTATGACGCCCAAGCCTCACATTTACCATCGCCCACCCGCCAACCGACGACCATTCCGCGCACGGCGTAATAACGACAACAGTCTCACAAGAATAAGCTGACTGCGCCCGGGGCTGTATTGATTGCCCCTCCACGCCACGGGACACGGCAGGGTCTAGGCCTCAGATGGGTTACTCCAATAGCGAGCAGCGACGCACTTAGCCTGTACTGCCATCCGTACTGCGATAATGGATATGCGGGGTATACGCATATTTGGGTGGCACGGCGTCGTCCTGATGGCCCGTTGTGGGAATCTAGCTGCATGGGCCGGTGACTACGAGCTGAATTCGAGGTTGTGCGTGGGTGTATGGGTTAGTTTGGTGGGGGCGTCGGAGTCCGAAAACGCTTGTGGATAAAAGGCGGGCATCAGCTGGTCGGCGTTGGAGCAGCTGGAGGGCAAGGGTTGGGTTGTTTCACTGCCTAAGGTAGCTGGTGATGCTGCCTTTCATCTGCTGGTCGGAGACGCGTAGAGGGCCGGGGCGGAATTCGCTTGGCTGATCATTTTTGTATTTGGAATGTCCTTGGGAAAAGATGCTTCGATGTGTAGAACGCTGCGTCTGTGCCATGAGAATCCTGCAATGTAGCATTGGGGACCGGCGGGACCGGGTCGCATCCGTGTTCAACGGCGGTGGCTGGGCTGAGGGCTGAGATGGATGCGAACCGCGGCCCGAGCCCCTGGGCCAGTGGGCCCTAAACTCACTAGCAACTGCCACCCAGGCGCCTAGTTCAAACTGTGTCTAGTACAAGAATAGAAACCGTTGCCCCACGGGTGCCCTCACCTGCGCCTATCCCGATCCATCCATCACGCCTGCCGGCGACAGAGAAGCTCGTGCGTTATCCCGCCAACGTCCTACATATTGTACGCGCCTGCCAATACCTACTTCTTCACATTTACTGCATTGATCTCTCGTGCCCGCGAACAAGATACCACGAACCCTCAGCTACAATGGACTATTCGGACCCTAACGCGTTCACCCTGCCCTTCCAGCTGACCAAGCAAGTCCGCCGCGATGTCTATCCACTGCTGGAGCCCACCCAGCCAGAGCTGTCGGCGAAAGGGAAGACAGTGCTCATTACCGGCGTGTCTGGGGGCATAGGCAAGGCAAGCACGATTTCCGGGCGCTCGATTTTCCTTTACCAATAGATGCAGGTCATTGCCGAATCGTGGGCCACGGCGGGCGCTTCTGGCATCGTGATTACCGGGCGCAAAGCCGACGCGCTCGAGAGCGTCGCCAAACAGCTCCAGAGTCTCGCCCCGCCCAGCACCAAAGTCCTCGCAAAAGCAGCCGACATCACCAACGAAGCCTCGGTCGCAGCGCTCTTCGCGGCCGCCAAGGAGACAGTCGGCAAGATCGACGTGCTCATCAACAGCGCAGGCAGTCTGGAAGGCGGCGCCATCGGGGCCGCCGAGCCCACGAAATTCTTCAACGATTTCCAAGTCAACGTGCTGGGGACGTACATTATGACGCAGCAGTTTCTCGCGCAGGCAGACGGCGCCGGCACCGTCGTGTCGTTCACGACGGGCGCCATCGCCACCGTGTTCCCCGGTATGGGGGGCTACACGGCGTCCAAGTTGGCGCTTGTCCGCATCATGGAAAACCTGCACGTCGAGCAGCCGAACGTCCGCGTTTTCATGCTCATCCCCGGGATTGTCCGCACGGCGATGACGGTCGATTCGTTGAAGCCGTATGCGAAGGATAGTCCTGGTCTGAGTGCGGGCTGGACGCTCTTCATGTCTACGCCGCGCGCTGAATGGATGCGCGGCGGCATCGTCAGCGTAAATTGTGAGTCTGCCTTGTAGTGCGCAAAAGTTGGTACGCTTCTGACATATGCCAAGGGGATATCGAGGAGATGGAGGCGCACAAGGATGAGATTGTTCGCGACAATCTGCTCGGGCGGGCGTTTTTGAACGCCAAACTCGGGAAGGATGGACACCCCTGGACGTGAGGCGGCCGTTGGGTGCAACGGGATTTATGTCATGGAACCGATACGAGTGTACTAGAGCATACGAGAGTGCGCACGGGACAACCGTTGCGTCTATAAACATGCGGGCACTGCTCTCACTTTTACATTTTATCATCTTCTTTCTTTCCGCGGCTCTGGTTCTGTGTCCTGGCTATCGGTTGTTGTGGTTTCGGTATATCAATGGTCATGTCAAGATACGACTTCGCCCTGACAGTCTGGCAGAATGCGCGGCCGTGGTGAGAGCAGCGAGAGGGCAGGATTATCGTCTCTACGTAGGATATCTCGTTACCTTGGGCCAGTCGAATTTCTCCGCTGCTCATATTCGCAGTTCGTGTTTGGTTAATTTGAACCATCGGCTCGGATTACTTGGACATGTCGCCAGGGCAAACACGAAGCTGGGAATGAGGCAGTAGGTGGTGTGGACGCAAGCGCCGTTTTTGGACGCATCGCCGTTCTTGGTTTCTTGGTGCATCGCTATCGGAAGAGCTAACCAATCGCGGTTACAGGTCTGCGCCTCGCGTGGTACAGAGCGTAAGCACATCGGGTGCCACCCCTGCACGTATCTATTCTAGGGCGCCCTTGTGGGGATAGATGGCTATGGCTACGCTCTTATTGGCTCACGCACCCGAGGGGCTGAGATAGCCTATCGCAAGGGAGTCAGCATGCCTACTATGCAGTGTGCACCAGTGTGGAACCCTCGTACTAGTATGCAGCGTCACCGGAGTCCGTAAATACTGCCACCTCAGTTCCCCAGCCCAAACCCTACCTTGCCTTTGCTGGTCTGTGCGACTAGAACCCAGCCTGCGCCTAAGCATGCCGTCTACTATACCCAGTTACCAGCTTTACCAGGGCTGGGGGATGGGCTGATGGGCTAGATCAAGACCACACCTCCCCCCTCAGCTGAAGATTCCTTCACCACGTTATCCGAGCAGAGCAGAGAGGGCTACACCACTGCCCCGCCCCGCAGCAATGACCGACCCTACCAACACGTCTGTCATCCTCCCGCCGCCTGGGACAGAGTCGAACTTCATCAATCCAGTCGACCAGTTGACAGCTGTCTATGTCACGGCGGGCGTCGTGCTTGCGCTCCCAGCGATAGGAATAGCCGCCCGGCTGTTCGTCAAGTTCGTCGTTGTCCCGGGTAGCCACCGAACAGAGGACTACCTGAGTTACTTTGCCTTCGCGTCCTTTATTTCCTATGTCGCCGTCATCCTCCATCTCTCTGCCATGGGCCTCACGCACCACATGTACGACATTCCTGTCTCGCACATTTCCAACCTTTTATACTGGATCAATATCGTCTACTGCATGTATTCCATCCCTACCGCCGCCGCAAAGCTTTCCGTCCTGTTCCAGCTCCGGTCCATCTTCACCACCGGCACCCGCAACGCTGTCTGGTGGGTTATAGGTGAGTATTTGCACGGCCTTCGCTACTATTCACTGCGCCCACTGACTGACTTGAACGCAGTGGTCTCCATCGTAATCAATTCCGTCTTCTACACCGGCCTCTTCTTCTCCTACGTCTTCCAGTGCTGGCCGCGAGAAAAGATATGGCTCGGCGACGCCGTCGCAGGAAAGTGCACCGACGCCATCCAAGTCAACCTCAGCTCCGGAATCCTCAACATCGTCTCTGATGTCGAGGCGCTACTCATTCCCACCTGGGCGATCTGGCATCTCTCCCTGCCGCTGAAACGCAAGCTCGCCGCCTTGTCTGTCTTCGGCGTCAGTTTGATGTACGTCTCCCGCATGCCTCTACGAACATCGCCTTCTTTCCTTGTGACTAACAGCGACCGAACAGCGCGATTGGAATCGGCATCGGAGGCATGTACATCCGCGTCGTACTCCTCACAAACATCGATCAAATCAAACATGGTGGTTGACAAAGCTTGCGTTGCTCGTGTAAGCCATCCCCTCTCACCTTCCCTGCCCAATTCCACATTGCTAACACCGGCATGCATCCAGCACCGCCGAAATCTCCATCGTCATCTTCGTCGGCTGCATGCCCTCCTTCTCCCGCCTCTACCACCACCTCCGCGAAACGGGACCGTCCACAAAGGCCGCCACAGCAAAGTCCAAATCCGGGCTCGTCACCTTCGGCTCCTCCGAGAATAAGGGAAAACCTGGCGGCAAGAATAATCTGTCCAACACCATGGCCAGATACATGGGGACGCGCGGGACGGGCATGACGACGCTGGGTAGCCAGGGCGGGTCGGATAATGAAGATACGCTGGAGTTGCGCTCACATGGTACGTTGGCGGGGAATGGTGGGGGGGAGGCGGCGCCTGCGGTGGATAATTTGGTGGAGGATTTGGAGAGTGGGGGGAAGGATGCGGGAGAGAATAAGAGCGGTGGGCAGAATCATATTTGGAAGACGAGTCAGGTGCATCAGACGTATTCTAGGTTGTCGGGGGATGAGTGGAGTAGGAGGGGGGGATGAGGTGGTGATTTGGCGTTATGGGGTTTATTTTTGTTGGCCTTAAATGTGTGTCTAGTTGTTTGTATTGTTTTTCATGCGCTGGGGTGCATGGGAGAAACTTTTTTTCTCGACTATTCAATGTATCAGGAAGAGAAACATCGCAAACCTTTCGGTACACGGTACAACACTCTGAGGGAAAGCTGTAAGACATTCTCTCAAAAAAAATACTATTATTAACTCTTCATCCATGTAAATGTACAGTTAAACCTGGGCATCTGGGCACACGGAATCGCAGAATCCGTTGCTTCTGGTGTTCCAATTAGATTGCTAGGAAACCCGAAATCAGTGGCTCAGTCGCAAAAGGCAGGTGAATTGTCTAGTCGTATTCCATGCCAAGGACATGCTGATGTCTAATAAAAGAATCTCACCAGCGCGAACAGAAACGCCGAAGCTGAAAACACTAGTCTCCTTCGGATTGCCCGAGAAGAGGGGCCAGGGAGCCTAACGTTGGAATCATTAACTATTTCCCAAAAAAGAGACACTCGCACATGCACGCACTCCCGTTGTCCCCAGCCAAAAGACACATAAATTCACCGGTACATTGTCTCTTTCCTTCCGCGCTTCTCGTCATATCTAGCATTATGTGGGGCCTAGTTGTTCGAAAGTTCGTCGCGCCATTCTGTCTCGGCGTGGCCATACATTTGGGCTTTTTCATCCGCGGCGAATGGCACCTCCGTGCCGCCACTATCTTCCTCGCCCATGCGCTCGTCTTTCCTCTCCTGTTGGCCATACAGCAGATCTCTGCACTTCCAGCCTGGTATGGAGGCGCGCTACCTTTCCTGGTCTATCTCTGCGGCCTTCTTTCCAGCGTGGCCGTATACAGACTCTTCTTCCACCGCCTGAGATCGTTTCCCGGCCCTCGGCTGGCCGCGTTGTCAAAACTATGGCACGTGTGGCTTTGCCGAGATAGTAGGAACCATCTTGTGCTGGAGTCATGGCATCAGAAGTATGGGACGTTTGTCAGGACTGGTCAGTTTTTTTTTTTCTAGCCACCACCTGGGCAGCAGCAGGTCCACATGATCGCATTCGCTGATTTGTCGACAAGGTCCGAGTGAAGTCACCATCTTTCATCCCGCTGGACTCGAATGGCTGGACGGGCCCCAGAATCGCAATGCCAGATCGGATTGGTATGATCTCTTATATCCAAGCGTCCAGGTGTTTAGTCGAGACACTGCCATCCAGACCGCTCGGAGAAAGGTTTGGGATAAGGCAATGTCGTTATCTTGTGGGTGCCCATTTGCCCATTGCCTTCCAGCCTGATATTGCGGGCTATCTCGTAGCTAACATTACGGCGCAGCTATCAAGCAGTACTATCAAAGGATCACAACCCACGCCCAAGCCCTCGAGCGCATTATCAGCGCGCAGAAAGCTAAGCCCATAGTCATGAACGACCTGTTATACCAGATGACATTCGACGTCCTCAAAGATATTGGCTTCGGGCAGGCGAAGGAGGAGATCAAAGACGGGGCTTCCGTCCTTGGGGGTTCCCTGAGTATTCTTGGGCCTACCACTGGCGCGCCCTGGATTCTAAGGCTGGCATTTGCGCTCTTCCCGGGTGTCTGGAATATTCCGCACTGGTTCAAGTTTCTCGAGATGACGCAAAGCATCGTGGAGAAGAGGATACAGGTAAGGGCGTACTGCAGTCTTTAGTTTCGCACTTTCCTTCTATGCCATGAACATGAACATCGATGCAGCTAACACAACCTCCTTAGAGCACCCCAGACACGCTCGACATATCCTCCTTCTTCCTCTCCGACGCCCACCGCAAAGACGCCGACCCCACCAGCCTCGCAGCCATTGGCGGCGACAGCGGCGTCATCCTCCTCGCCGGAAGGTCCGTCCTCTCTTCCCCCCACAGCCATTTCCAACCCCCCCGTCCCCCAAACTAACTAACCACCACGCCTTAGCACCACCGGCCCCGTCCTCATCCTCCTCCTCTACTGCCTCGCCCGCTGGCCCGCCCACGCCGAAAAGATCCGCCAAGAGCTCCGCACCGTAGACTACACCGACATGGCGGCCCTCTCCGCGCTGCCGCATCTCACCGCCACGATCAACGAGTCGCTGCGCCTGTACCCTGCCGGGCCGACGTTTGGGTCGCGCATCACGCCGCCCGAGGGGCTGGACTGCGACGGCGTGCATATCCCCGGCGGGGTCAAGGTTATTGCGCCGCGATGGAGCCTCGGACGACGTACGTAGCGATGATTCCCGTTTTCTCTCTCGCTTTGATATGCGTTGAGGAGGTCTCCCGGGCCACTGCTGACATGGACCCGAAACCAGTTGAAGAAGCGTACGACGCTCCGCACGAGTTTCTCCCTGAGAGGTGGTACTGCAAGCCTGAGCTTGTGAAGGATAAGAGGGCGTTTGCGCCTTTTGCTATGGGTACGTTGATTCTTTTCCGTGGTGGTGGGGGGGGGGGGGAGACATCCGGATGTGGCTGGGACTAACGTGGCGTGTAGGGCGGAATAGCTGCGCGGGGAAAAAGGTAGCTATGGCGCAGATGAGGCTTACCGTTGCTGTGCTTCTGTCTAAGTATTCTGTGCGTTTTGCTGATGGGGCGTGGGGTGCGATGGCGGTGGAGAGGAATATGAGGGATCGGTTGACGCCGTTGCCGGGGGAGTTGAGGCTGGTTTTTGAGGAGCTGGAGGCGCGTGTTGGGGGGTGAGGGCGTGTGGATTGGGAGGTTTTTTTTTGTGGTCTTGGGAATGTTGGATTCGAGACGGGTGGTCACGTTTGTTTCGTATATGTGCCTGCCCTGGTGGTTGTTGGGTGGCCGTTACGCTTATCCTCCTGGCCCACCTATACTATATACATGCTGCAGCCTTTTCCCCTGCGGTCCCTTTCTTGCCAGTAGAAGAACATTCCGTATACCCCAGCAGAACCACAGTGCTTATCCCTACCCCCCCCCATCTTGAACCACCCCCTCGTAATACCTCTCAAATACCACGCAAGATGCGCAACACGTGGGCTTTCGTAACTTCCATACCACGCAAGATGCCCTGCTTTCGTATTCATATGCCCTATGCCCCAGTAGACCGCCAATTTCCATCGCAACAACCATACCCCATATTCTCCACTATCACTGCCTACCCCCACCCCCGTCATTCCAGCTCTCGTCCCAGCACTCGTTTCATCACTTCCTTTAGACCCACCCATCCCCCATCTTCCCACCTCACCACAACGCCCCGTCTCTCATCCACGCGTCACCGGACGCTCTCATAGCACCAGAAACTAGACCCGTACTCCCACTCCACTCCACTCACACAGTACACACCAACAAAACAAGCGCAAAACGTCTCTCTCCCCGTCAAAAGCCGTCGTATCGCATCGCATCTGATCCCACGGCACCGCCCTCCCTCACCTTCCCATCAAGGCCATCGTGTCGTTCGCCTGCTACTTATATCTGCAAGTCAAATAGTAGCTCTGTGCTAACGAACCGTCCCCGGCCCAACCTGTCTCGGAGCTGCTTTACCTTTTTCAATGCGTTTTCAGCACACCCACAGCTTTCCCTTACAGCGTTGTACCGTATACTAAAAGGGTCTGCGATGTTTCTCTTCCTGAAATAGTAACTCTAAGGTCACCGTCCTATAGTTCGCTGCCATATAATCAGCCCTTTACCATCATGCGCGTCATGCTTCCGCTCCCCACTATAGCTAATCCCAATCGCGCCCTTTTTTTATATATACTTTAGCTGTTAAACCTTAGTTGTGCTTGCTGTTACGTCTTATGTATTATAATTTGTAAAAGGTTAGGTTGACTATAAATGGATATGAATGAATGAATGAATGAATGGAAATTGTATCCGTGAGAAGCTCGGTCGTCACCCCCCCCCCCCCTGCCCTTTTATTTTTTTTTCTGGTGTGTTAGTTGGGAGTTGGGACCGCGGCACTGTGGCGGGTTTCGCGTTGAAATACCTAGCTAGGCCTCTGGGAATACGGACTCTACGGACGCCGAGAGTACCTGATCCTGGTTGGGGGATTGGCTGCTGAAGAGGAGAAGCTGTTTGATGCCCGCGGGGAGGTGGGAAGCACGTGCCTGACTGGTATACGGATGGGACCACGCTTTATGCGCTGCGGGCGTCTCCGATGAGCCATGAGCATCAATCACTCAGTCTACCACGCGTGTGTTGTGGTATGCGTTAGTAAAGGGATGCGAGCAGATGTATCCTCTCGTTACTAGCAAGTCTGGGAAATGTCGGTGTTTTTCTGTGTTTGTGGCATGTGGGCTAGTTAGGAACCTTATGTTATAGTACGAGCGTTAGGAACCCCAAGATATCGACGACACGATACGATGCGAGATGGAAATGCTTGGCTTGGCGTGCGGTAGAAGGTGTGAGCGTGAGCGGGTGTGTACGTACGGCTGGGGTGGGGTGGTAGGAGCAATCTGCTGGATGGGTGGATAGTGCGTTGTACGAACTAGGGGAGGGATGGAATGGGCGTACTGTACCGATGAGGTGCATGTGATATGCTGGGAGGCTGGATGGATGTATTCCCATGCCCATGCAATCTCTCGAATCCACCACCATGCCGCTCATTCCTACTACGCTGCGTGGCAAGGTGGCTTTTTCTTTTTCGTGGACGGATGTCAATGTGTTGGGTCCGTGGAACGTCCCTGGTATCGGTTTTTTCATTCATTCATCCACGTCCGTTAGATTGCGTTGCATGGGGGTAGGAGAGAGCGGAAAAGCGGGATAGAAGCTAGCACAAGGCTACATGGAGCTATGCAGGGCAGACGTCTTCTTTGGAGGTTTTTTTTTTTTTTTTTTTTGCGTAAGCGGGATTGAGGGGAGAGGGTAGGAGGTATGCCGAGATGCACGGTACGGGTATGCAAGAGGGAGACATGGGAATCTGGCTTTGGTGTTAAGTGCGCTTGCTCTTGGGCGCTGAAGCGATTTAAATCCGATTGTAAAAGCCAATATGTCACTGCGAAGATGCAAGTGGTCTCACTGCTTGGTCAAGAGGCTTATAATGCTACGGGAGGAGAAGATCCCGCTTCGTATTGGCATTCACTACTCAGACGTCAGGAGGCGCGTTCGCGATGTAGATGCGCTCGGATCTTCTCTAGGGGATTTTAGCAAAGCATTGAAAGTGTTTTGATCGATAGTAAAAAGTATTGAGCGAATACTTATCGTGAATTGGCGATCGGACGGTCTTTCAATCGCATTTTAACCTAGGCTGCGGTGAAAGGAACTTGGATCCTAAGCCCAAATCTAATGCTTGCAATGAGCTGGAATCTGAGCCAAGGGGATGCAGGGCTCGTTGTGAATAGGATAGAGAGCAGGCTACACCCGAGAGTCAGTATGACTGCTCCCACGCACACATGTATGGAACATAGAAACCATATCGGCTTATCATTCTACATAGGTAGCTGTGACAAAGGTGATGAAGGTATTTACGCTAAGCAAGTACGCGAAATGGTATCATAGCCCTGTGTACCTATCAGTTCGGTAACAGTACGGCATCTCAACAGAACCTACCTCTCCCTTGATGAAACTCAAGTATAACGAAGAGCAGAAATCCAACTGCAAAAGCAAGCAAGAAAGGAAAAACTTGTACGCTCCACTAGGGATGGGACACACCACCCCTCTGTAGCGCATACAATGGTGCCGGAGAGAAGTAATGAGGCGTCAATTTTGCAACTCTCTTTCGACTCTTGGTTCAGTTCAAGCTTTGGCCTACCTTTCTGGGGTTCCTTGTGAAATGCAAGTAAAAAAGACAAGCAACAAAAATAGAAGGGATTGGGGAGCAACAATACCACCCTCACTTACGTAGGTCGATTCAAACGCAAGCCTCCAGGCCAGCTTGGAGTCTACCAATAAGCACAATTGTCAACAATCAAATATACTTCCAAATCTCGAGCTTCGAACGGCCGAGTTGCCAAATCAAGTAAATCAAGTCTTTGCCGTATAAATTGAGGCGGAAATCAAGTCCAAAATAAAGATTTGACTTGGAGATTTGATAGATTTGATAGTGTTGTTTAGCTATAGAAGCGAGCGGGTGTTGCTGCAAAAGTTGGCTTATTTGGAGTTGTTGATTGGCCACAACTTACTGCCGGCATCACGCCCAGGCCCCTAGCCATCTTATCGCGCACTTGACGCGCTGTTTTGTTACTATCGCCTATCCATCGGCGTACTTTTGTTGGTGTTTTAGCTATTGCAGTTAACTTATTGCGTACTTTTCGCTGCCTTTGCTTACCTTGTGGGCTTGCTAATAGCCCGAGATGCCCCCCAAACGCGCCATCGATGGCAACGCACGCGCCGGAGTACGCGCCAACGGCGCCGTAGAGGTGACCGATGAAGGTGGAGGTCGCGGCAAGCGTCAGAAAGTACGCACCCAGCGGGCTATTAAAGGCGACTCGCTGCCAGCCGGCACTGCCAGTCAGCCGATAGAGCTGCCCGAAACGCAGCTAACTGCGCCGCCGTCGCCTCAATCGTCGCCATCACGGGGAGCCAGCCAGCCAGCCATGCCCGCCGAAGACCCGCTTATCAGCCAGGTTATAGATGCCTCACAGCGGCCGTGGGAGCTGCAGTTGCTAGAGTCGCAGGCGTTGTTAACGC
Source organism: Laburnicola sp. JP-R-44 (assembly GCA_009805535.1). Taxonomy (NCBI): domain Eukaryota; kingdom Fungi; phylum Ascomycota; class Dothideomycetes; order Pleosporales; family Didymosphaeriaceae; genus Laburnicola; species Laburnicola sp. JP-R-44. Next base: position 2,079,224 of record SELF01000042.1, read on the forward strand.
CATCGTCAGCGTCGAAGGCAGCCACGGAGGCTTCGACTGTAGAGGATAATAATGTCGTCGGCGGCGGCTTTAACGAGCGCTTTGCGGACAATTACGATGGCATTGATTGGGAGAAGCTGGCTCGGTACCAGGTGCCGCGGCGTACTCTTATTGGCAAGAAGAGCTGGGTCTTTCAGTACGGCTATCGCGTCGCGTTAAAGCAAAGTCCTGCACAAATTGCGGCTAATAAGCCTGAGCGTACCTTCTTTGTGTGCCGCTTCTGCCACCACAACGCGCCGACAAGCAGCATAATCGAGGTGACGGATGCCACAAGCTCCGTGGCGAAGCACCTAGGTCGTCAAAGGCGCGGCCATCGCCTAACTGCGCGCGGGAAGCAGCTGCCACAGCTGCCAGGTGGTCAGTCGACTATCTTTGACGCGATAAAGAAGGGCGTACCTGTCACGCAAGCTGTGGTTAATAAGCTGAGTAACTTTGATGTTCAAGGCTTCCGGCTCGCCGCTGTGCAATGGCTTGTTGAGAATAACCATCCGCTGCGCGCCGAATTCTGCGCGAATTCGAGACTGAGAGCTTCCGGCGCATGCTACAGTTTCGCCAATCCTGCGGCAGTTCAAGCGCTGTGGACAAGCCACAACAGCGCGTCGAGGTTCGTACTGCGGCTCTACAACTACCTTGTTCCTATTGTTAAAGCAGAATTAGCGACTGCGAGCAGTAAGGTGCACGTTAGCTTTGACGGCTGGACTGCAAAAGGTCGCAAGCGCGGCTTCTTTGGTGTCGTTGCTCACTACGTTGACACCGCGGGCAGGATTCAAGACTTACCTATCGCGCTGCCGCAGCTCGCTGGCGTCCACAGCGGCGAGAGGATAGGCGAATGTGTCGACAAAGCGCTGCAGGCGTTCGATATAACGGCGGAGAAGCTAGGTTACTTTGTGTTAGATAACGCTGCAAGTAACAATATAGCAGTGGAGTACTTGAGTAAACAGTATAGATTTACTGCCGCTCAACGCCGCCTTCGTTACAGTTGCCACACTATCAACCTCGTCAGCCAAACTATCATGTTTGGCAAGGATAAAGACGCCTACGATAATGACCCAAAGCACAAGAAGGATGAGGAGAAGTTTATGAATAAGTGGCGGCGGCTGGGGCCTTTGGGAGTGTTTCTAGACATCATCAACTTTATTAGTACGCCAAAACAGTACTCCAGTTTCTCTACTTTCCAGCACCTCGCGTTAGCTAAAGACCCCACAAACAAGGCCTTATTATTGGCTGTCGTCAAGGCGTGCGTTACACGCTAGAACAGCTATTGTGCTGCCTTTAAGCGTGGGCTTATCCTCCAACGTCCCATCACCAACTACGCCAAACACCACATCTCACAGATCAAAGCGCTTAATCAAAAAACTAACAAGCCGCCAGCTGCTCTGGCGTGGATGCGATCAACCGGTCTACAAGCAGCAGACTAGGCAGTTATCACTAAGTATGTGGATGTGTTGAAGCCGCTCAAAGCAGCCACAGAGCGGCTGGAAGGTCGCGGCAAGAGCAAGCAGCCAGGCGATCGCAAGCTTAATGGGCGCTTTGGCGCCATTTATGAGGTTATCCCTACCTTTGAGCAGCTTATAAGCGCTTATGAAGAGCGCTTAATTACCTATCGCGATGTTTGACTTTGAGCAAGAAGACGCCCCGGAAGACCATTTGGCCATCAACCCTGCGCGGCGCTGTCGCCAAACTAAAGCTCTATTACAGCAAACTAAGCGACAGTACTGCCTATTACGCTGCAATTGTACTCCACCCGCGCTATCGTAACTACTGTAAAGTCGCTTAGGCGGGTGACCCAGCTCAATTGGCGGCTGCCGACGCTGCCTTTCAGCAACTTTGGCGCCTCTATAGCAGTACTATTGCTCCCCGGCCGCCTCCACGCCCGCTAGTTAAGCGGTCCAACACCATTGACGACGCCGTTGACGCGATTATCGAGGCGGAGAGCGACTCTGATGAAGAAACTGGCGATGAGTACGAGCGCTGGCGGGCTTGTGAGTCGCGTTGGAGCCGCGCCGACTTCGATCGAGAAGGTAACCCAGTCCGCTATTGGCTTGGGTTACGCAATAAGTACCCAGCGTTAGCGCAGTTTGCGCTTGATATAATAAGTATTCCAGCCTCTCCAGCGCGGAGTGTGAGCGCTTGTTCAGCGAACTTGGAGACTTATTAGAGCCGAAGCGGCGCAAAATGAGCTCACAGTTACTAGCTGCTCTGCAGTGTGTGCGGAGCTGGCTAAAGGCTGGTTTTATGAGCAGCGACAATGAGGTTGATGAGAGCAATCTCACTGACGCAGCAATTGAGACTCTGTATAGTGTATCTAAATGGGACGATTAGCTGCCAACTGCAGTACAACACTATAATTTTAGATTAATATTTGCAAATCCGACTTCCAAATCAAGTACAAACTGCTGCCAAGACCTTCCAATCAAGTCCTCTAGCGCTGTTGAGGCACATCAAATCAAGTCAACGGGTGGATTTGGACTGGATTTGTTTGCTGACAATTGTGCCAATAAGCCCCCAACACGAGGTCCAGCCGCTCCTACCAGTATATATACGCTAGCAATAAAGACCATATACATAGAGCGTTTAGTACGCTGTGCTGAATGCGTACGCTGTGCTGAATGCGTGCAGATATCGATGAGTGACGAGGCCAACTAGCTACCTGAGGTAGCGACTCGCTGAAGTATAAGTGGACGCCAAACCTAGCCACGTGATAGCATTTGTGTGCAGGTGCTGCGGAGCAAGGCCGGCCACAATATCCAGGACCGAGCGACAGCTACAACACCGAACACGACCAATGCAGCCACCCAATGTCCATTCCAAACTAAAGTGAGTATAAATAGTGCCATGCGATGGTTATACGGGGGTTAGCGCGCCATCACATAAGCGGCGGCGCGCGCTATTCGCGGGTACAGTCAGCACTAGCCGGATTCAGGTACCCGTGCCACGTGGAGTCTTCATGCCGTGCGACTCTGAACCTGGGACATACATGCTCATGCGAACTACTAATGCCACGCAGGTTGTCCAGTGTGCTCGCAATCCGTGGCACCGCGGTTGCTATACGGAACGAGGAGCCTGTACTGCCAACTTTGTTGTTTCTTCAAGAACTGTTTCGATACAGTGCAAGACGTGCTCACCCATTATATCGACATCCAGTGCGACAAGCAGAACGGCCGCCATAACTGCTACACTTGTGGCAACTTGTCGAAACCCTCGTAATCGTATGTAACTCTTTTGGCGCGTGGTCCAACCCTACGTACGGTACGCTCCTGGTCGTTTGTTTCCCCCTGTTTCCGAACTTTGATAGCGTCATTCGGGATTGCACATGTGTGGCGCCATGTTGCGTGTCCGGGGCGTGCTTCAACTTCATTTCCGTTTTCAAGGCGCAGGTTGCGAAGAAACCGCATGGCGTATTGGCATCGTCAAAGAGATATTTGAGAATTCTACAGCCGTCTTTTCTCGTCGACTACCCAAGCGGTAGGAGCGACCAGACAAAACCCGGTATACATGCCCAAATAGTAAGAACTTCTAGCCTTCCTCCTCCTCTCGTATACTGCTGCAGTCAACCGCAGACCCACACAGTACTGCTTATGCCCAGTACCGAGGCAGGCCTTTGATTGGTGCGTTTGGCGAAGGGCTTATTCGAAGGAAGCCCACCAACCGAACGTCGGGTTCTGGAGATCGGACGAGTGAGCGAGGCTGATATCCTTGTCACCATGGTGCACATATAAAGGTATATTAGGCTGTCGGTGTTCAGTAGCACCCGCGTGCGTTGGTCAAGCTTCGAGAACGTCGTTTCGAGCCCACCTAGGAAGTTTGGAATTGTCAACTTCTTTGCCAACCATCCACCGCCGCCGCCATGTTCCCGTTCTGGTCTTTCTTCTGGCTCGTCTCCCACACCACCGCATTCACCACCATCAACCCCAACGACCTCCCCACCCTATCACCCAGAAACACACACCCGCCTCCCCCGCCCAACTCCCCTCCGCCGTCCTCCCCGCCCTCGCCTTCGAGCGCTCAACCTGGATCGCAGGCCCCGTCTCCTCCGACCCCTTCTACCGCCTTTCCCCAGACTGGGCCTCCGCCCCCCCCGGCACCCTCTTCCGAGTCGAAGACATGGACCCAACCCTCTACACCATCCCCCCCTCGACATCCATATCCCGGATCCTCTACCAAAGCAAAAGCCTCCTAGGAAAAAAGACGCCGGCATCAGGATACGTTCTCTTCCCTTACCGCGCGCGCGCAAAGTTTCCGGCGGGGATGTCCCAACCGTGCTATGGGCCCACGGCACATCGGGGCTGTACCCCGACAGCGCGCCCTCGCATCTACGGGATCTATGGCAAAATGCTCAGGGACCCACGCCCCTCGCGCAGCAAGGCTATGTCGTCGTCGCGCCGGATTACGCGGGCCTCGGCGTAGGGAAGACCGCTGCGGGCGAGGACATGGTGCACGAGTATCTCGCCAGCCCGGCGCATGCGAACGACATGGCGTACGCGCTGCTCGCGGCGCGGGCTGCGTTCCCGTTCCTCGGCCGGAAATTCACCGCAGTCGGGCATTCGCAAGGTGGCGGCGCGGTGTGGAGCTTCGCCGAGCGCATGCACGAGAGCCCTATCGAGGGGTACGTGGGCGCCGTTGCCCTCGCGCCCGTCACGCGCGCCTGCTGGACTTGCCGTCCAAAAACAACCCCATCAAGCCCTTGTTGGCGGCAGCTACGCTCCCCGCCATCGCGAGCGTCTTCCCCGAGTTCAGCCTCGCCAGCCTCCTCACGCCCGAAGGGGCCCAACGGTTCGCCCTCGAGAGAAAAACCCAGGGAAACGTAGCGTCCACAACCGCACTGCTGCTCACCATGGCTGGATTCCCCATCCTAAAAGACGGCTGGGAAAACAACGAGTTTGTCCTGCGGTTTCAAAACGCGACGGGAGTCGGGGGGAGGCCGATCAAAGGACCGCTGCTGGTCCTACAGGGAGACGGTGACTTCAACGTGGATGTGCGGACTACGACTGCGGCGGTGGAGACGACGGCGAAGGCGAACCCGGACGAGAGCATAGCGTATGCCGTGTACAGCAATATCACGCACGCGGCGGTGCTTTGGGTCGGCCAGCAACGCTATTTGGACTGGATTGCGGAACGGTTTGATGGCGAGGAGGCGCCGAAGGGCCTGGTTAGCGAACAGGTGAGCTCGCTGAGGCCGTGGGCGAAATACCAGACCGACCAGAACTTCTATGCGGCTCCGGCTACCGACTTCTATCATGTTCCGGCGTAGGAGTTGAGCGGGGCTGTCAACACCTTCACGCTTTGGACCTGGCGGGGAGGAATACTTTCAAAGGATCGAGAAGTTACATTTAAAAGAGAGACAGGATTGCGTTTTTCGTGGAAAGACATGTCTGTATATATAATATATAATGAAAGCTAATCTCGACCTTGGTGCGGACTCGACCTTGGTTAGAATCTCCACACGACGAAGATCTTCAATAATGAAAGCTTGTACTCAAAAATGCATATACATACATATTACTAAGCAGGGGGCTCTGCTTTTTTTTTTGTTATTTGAGATGAAAGCCTCTGTCGTCCTACCCCTAGGTAGATTAATTTAACACACCATACACACACACACACACACACAGCAATCAGCTAATTCAGCAACAATTCCAATTCCAATTGCAAACGTATTCAACCCCCCCGTTACCCCCACCCCCACCCCCCCAAACCCGTCTCCCCCCCACACATTCTTCTACCTTCGTGGACTCTCAAAAGAATCCCCATGATTCCAATATATCGGATCGTATTCCTACAAGTCCAGAGACGTTACAACGTGAACACGGACGGCAGCGTCTCAACATGCATGCAAAATCCCACCCAATCCCACGCCACGCCATCCAAATCCCCATCACGCACCCAACCCAGTTCCCTTTGCAACCCCATATACGCCTACCCAACCTCCCAACCCATCCCACACATAATAACAGCAACAACAACAATATATACAAATACCAATATACAACCTTCCCACCAAAAAAAACATCAGAGAAACCAATGCGTTTTTCAGCATCCCCACAGCGTTTTACCGCGTACCAAAACGTTTGCGATGATTCCTCCTGATGAAGAAGAGGAAAGAAAATGCCCCATGCCGATGTTCAAACACAAAAAACCAAACACTAGCTCACACGCGCCGGTCTCGGCCCCGTACTCCTCGGATGCCAAGGATACACCGCCCCCGGCTTCGTCGCCGTCCCTGCACTACCCCAATTCCTCGTAAACCCGCTGTCCTGCCACGCCGCATGGACAGGAAGCAGCCTCGCCATCTGCTCATAATGTTGCATCGCGCGCTCGTTCTCTTCGTCTTCTTCGCTCTGCTGCGAGCGTCTTGTGCGCGGCGAGCGCGGCGTGCTCGGCTTGACGGTCCGCATGATATCACGCAATTCCTTATCGTCGGCCGTGATCTGCGCCTTGAGGTAGGCGATCGAGGAGACGGATGTAGGGTCGATGTCAGCGAGGGACGCCATGACGGGGACGCGGGGCGTGTACGAGGATGCGTACGCATCGAGAGAGGGGGGCTCGGTGGGTATGATGGAGGGGTCTAGGCGGGCGGCGTGGCCTTTGGAGAGGAGCGAGGTGATGTCCAGGCTTTCGCCGTGGGGAATCTTGTCTTTGTGACTAGGCGTGATGCAGTCCATGTCTACCTCTTTGCGTAGGACGTGGTCGATGTCCACGGCAGAGAAGTATGCGCACGACTGGGGCAAGCTCGTTGATGCCCATTTGCTGTGAGAAGATGGCGCGTGTCCACACGTTGGCTACTTGCAATGCCATGGCGGCTCGGTACTTGTCCTCCTCTTTGACGAGATACCGAATCTCGTCGTGCACAGTAATCGCCAGCCGGGCGTCGAGGTTGTATCGTCGGGTAAGGTACTCCATACTGACGATCAAAAGATGGAGGTAGTCGACGCCAGAGGACTGAATGGCCCAGTTGATGCGCGACGTCATGAAGCCGCCCTTGGTGAGGTAGCGGCGCGCATGAGCGCTTCGGTGATGCCAGCGCCTAGCACTGGTGTTCTGGGCTTCTCCTGCTCGGCAAAGTCTTCCAGCTTGTTGAAGACAAAAGACTCGGTCCCGCCTCTCCAGAAGGGACGCTCGTGGAGTTGCCTCCGTGTTATCTTCTTGCCCTTTGTTGTTTCGTATAGATCGTTTGCCGTCTTCGAAGTTTGCGAATCGGTCAGACCGGGATTGAACTGTCGTAGAAGCGTGGCAGCGAACTTCAGACCAGCCCCATATATTCGACCGTAGTTGAACACCTTGGCGTCGTTTCGGGTGATGCCGAGGATACTTGCGGTGCGGGAATGTAAATCAGTGCCAGCAGCCTTGGTGCCCTCGAGCGTCATGAAACCAACGGCATTGCCTCCGTGCAGCTTGAAGGTGGAATCGCCAATCAGACTCGCTATCCAGAGCTCCTGTGAGTCCACATCTGCTCCTACGAAGCAATAACCCTGCGGTGCTCGCACCATTGACTTCAGTTCTGATCCGACGCGATTCTTCTTGGGCGTTGCTGGCCGTGAGCCATGTATTCTCGACTGATCGGCGAGTCACGGTGCCCATGGGGATGATCTGAGGCAGGATGAACCCGACCTTATTCTCCGGTCCTGTTCCTGATGCCGAGAGCAGCTTCGGTGCATTCGACAACTCTTCGTTGTACACGACCATCTGCCCACGGATCCTGTCTCTTGCGCTGATCCAATATGAACACGACGCGTTCATTTCCAGAGCTCCCTTTGCGTAATCATACTCGGACGAAAGTGTACCCTTCTCAAAGTACGTCAAATAGCCCTTTGCCAGCGGATTTGCGCATCTCGCCAACGGACCGTCCTTGTGAGGCACCTTGTAGTAACGATGCCGCGTGTCGTCGCGCAACTTCAAGTTCTCTTCCTCCTCCATATTCAACTCCCTCAGCCCCTTCTCGTTATACAGGAACACTTCGTCCATGGGGACCTGCCAAGTCCAGCCATGCTTGTTTGACCAAACCAACGGGTTCCCGTCCCAGCTCAACTTGAGCAGAATCGGTGCTATTCTTGTCCGAACCGTGAGATTTATTGGGCCATCCGTCTTCGGGAACAAGTCTTTGTACCATTTGGGCATTCCAGGCTTCTTCTGCCGCAGGGCTGGTCGCGGTGGGTCGTTTTTCTTCTTGCCCTTGACCATCCTAATTTCCTGGCCAGACCAGTCCAGCTGGCTCAACCAAGGGTCGTTCAAATATACTTCGGGCTTATCCTTGACTTCTAGCGCCTGCTCTGCAAGATTGACCAGTCGTTCCTGGACGTCAGCGCTCAGCTTCTGGTACGTGGCCTCTGCGTTATGTATGTACGCATCCCACGTTTCGTTGACCGGCAGGATTTCGGCGGCCAAGAAGCGGAGAGCTGCAAAACTGACAGGGTGGGGGCATGTTTCCAGGAAAAGAGGGAAGACCTTCTGGTACACGCGGTGCGTAATCTCGACATCGGCAGCACAATAATCCAACAGCTCGTCCAAGCGCTCCACAATGCCAGACCGATCTAGCTCGCCAAAGTACTCTCGTCGAGCCTTGTCGATGGTGATGTTGCAGTGGAACTTGGCCACCTCCCGCAATGAGTTGATTGCACTCCGGCCGATCCACAGCTCCTCCTCTTCATCTGGTATCGCGCCCGAGTTCAGCAAATGCGACAGTTCCGCATTCTCTTCAGACGTGGCAATCTTCTCCCTCATTTCCCGGCTCTTCTGGTGCTTCATCCACGAGGGTCTCTGCCGCGAGCACATGCCGTTCGACGCCACGTGTAATGACATGGTATCCACAAACGAGTTCTTCGACTGCCGCATGTCGTACTCCTCCGCTATTCGGGCTCGATCGTATCCGATGTTGTGGCCGACGATGACGCGCGGTTTGGACGGGTCGCCGAGGGGTATCAGGTGCCGGTCAGACATTGACTCGCCCAACAGCCACGGCGAGATCCAGGCATACCAGGCTGTTGGACTCACGGCGCAGGCCATGCAAGCAAACGACGTCTCTTTCCACATGACCTCGGTATCAAAAGTCAGCATGTCCTCGTCCGGGGCGTCGACGGCTTCATTGGTCCCGTCGCTGTGGTATTTCGTCCAACCGCTCCGCCTAGCCCATTTCCGCGGTTTCGGCGGAGGGTTGGCCCACGCCAGCTTCTTCGCCATGGACAGGAACGGTTCTGCCGCATCCATGCCCAACTTGTAGAAGTGCTCGTCGAGTGTGGCGCCTTGCAGTTCAGGCAGGTCGAAGGCCACGGGCGGGGTCGAGTCCTGGTTCTTGCCGAGCAGGTCATGGCGCGTGAGGTGGTCTTTGGAGAGGGCGACGAGCTCGGGCGGGGCGGCGGTGCTGGTGCCGGGGAAGATTTGCTGGTGGACGTGGCTGGAGAGGTGCTGGACCCCTATCTCGCTGAAGCGGGCTTCGGAGGGCACTGCATCCATCAGTTTGGGTGAGAATTACTGCAGGATTGCAGTCGCATACCAGAGAGAGTTCCCTGCTTCGCATGGCTATCGTGCCCCTCTTCGGCTGGTGGGGTGGTGGCGAGACATCGTCGCGATGGGCCCCAGACAGGGGAGCTCGCTGCAGGTGAGAGTCGCGGCCGCTTGACTAGATGGACAGCGAGGCTGCGTCGGGAGCAGCGCATGGTCGTGTGGATGGCGACGCGTCACCTCATGCCGTGCGAGGTGGATGCAGGGTGGAATGCAGCGGACGCGGTTGTGTGTGATGATGGCGATTGTCGTCATGGATGACAGCCTAGGTAGTAGGTTCCATGAAGATTGGCCGCCAAGCGCATAGGGCTGAGCCTGGCCGTGACACGCTTGAGCCGTTCACCGCGGAGCCTTTCCTATAGCCTAGGCGCCGCCTTCTTTCACATACCTTTACTGTACCCGAAGGCGCCGCTCTCGTCTTCCACCCACGTACCCAGCTTCCTCTCGCTATTCTCACCACTCTCGATGCTCGCCACTCGCCACCATGTCGGGCCGTAGCTTGCACCCCCGCGGCTACCTTTCACCGGACCCAGACGCATACACGCCCCACCCGCACACCAGCACAGCGGCCGGCACACACCCCGACCCGAACTGGGAGCTCGACGTCGACTCGCTCTTCTTCGACGACGCGTTCCGCACCTCGCCCTCGCCCCCCGCGCCCAGCTTCCTCGACAACCTCCTCAATCCCATCGAATCCGGCAGCTCCAGACCGTCGCAACCCGACACCATGCCAGCCCCGCACGCACAAGGACGCTCTGCCCGCCTGTCCAACGGCTACGTGGACCTCACCAACGACTCGCCTACCGCGGCCGTCGCACCACGAAAGACAACGCGAGAAAGCCCCACGTCGGGCCCGTCGAAGAAGAGGGTCAAGCGAAATGATGGCACAGCGTTAAAGACAGAGGACGGCGCAGCAGAAACGGTGGAAGAAATCGATCTCTCCGACGACCAACCAGTACAGCATGTGCTCCAGAAGCAGCGCGAGGAGGCTATCAAGGCGCAGGCGCAGTCGAAGCCCGAAGAAGAGAAGCCCACCACCTTCAACACCTTCAACTGCGTCATCTGCATGGACACGCCGACAGACTTGAGCGCCACCGCTTGCGGTATGCTTCCTTACCCCGCTTGGAGACTTCACTTCTGACATACTACTTCCAGGCCATCTCTTCTGCCACACCTGCCTCATGGAAGCCCTCATCGCCGGCGAAAACCGCGGCAACCCCGGCGAACAACGCCGCTCGCAGTGCCCCGTCTGCCGGAAAAACATCAACCGCTCCAAAGCCACAGACATCATCCCGCTTCTCTTGAAAAAGAAAGGACTGGCTTCACAGCCGAGGAAAACGAGGCCGGTCGGCCCGCCCGCTGCTACGGCACCCAAGGTAACGTCTTGAGTTGGATGCGTTAAGCCTGTCTATCCTTGCTTGGATTTTGCATACGCGGTTGGAGATCTGTACTAAGTCGTAGTGCGTGAAGCAGAAACCGCTTTCGAAGCCGCCGGTGCTACCGCGCAGGAGAAGCTCGCTGCGATCCTCGACGAGGGTGCCGCCGCGAGGGATCGCGACTAGGAGTAGGCATAGGGAGCCGAGGTTCGATGACTATGTGCCCGGTTTTGGGGATGATGATGAAGACGAGATCTAAGGGCGGTGGGGTTGCAGTGGTGCAAAGGATCTGAGTCTGATAAGTGGTGAGGGTGGGGGATATGAGTCCCAGGTCGTTGGGACACTGGCGCATTTGAATGGTCATGGCATCAAATGGTGATGGGGCCGAGGAACTATTATGGAATGAAGACGCTTGTACGATATAGCTAGCCAATAAGACGGACTGGAGGCTGGGAGATACTCCCATCATGCCTGTCTACCCTCTACGGCGAACTGAACAATAAACAAATATCTTAAAAAATTACACTGAAAAATACATATAGTGGTAAGTAAAAATACAGGGTGTGTTGATAGGCTCGCTTGAATGTTTTCACCGCTGCATGTGGTTACGTAATTTAGCGCCGTGGACAGCATGGTGTGGTGGGGGCCTCTTTCCTTCCTTCACCTTCCGCGATGCACGCGTGCATTTTGTTCACTTGTTTGGAGATAACGATGATTTTTTGTTCTTTATTGGATTGACGTTGCGCACCTTTTTGTTGCTGGAAAAATGCAGTGGGCCAAGCTGACTTACCGGATCGAAGACGCCATGGCGTTTTCTTTTCCAATGGCCGGCTTGGTAACTGGGGATTCGTTGCGATTGGGGTGTGTGGCGGAGAACCTTGCATGAGGCGCTGTAGCCTGCGGCAGTGCTGGTGACCGGTGAGCGGGGTGGTGGGCTCAGCCTGGTTGATAAACTCAGCCTACCTGCTGTTATACACTGCTACGAGCGTACTGCTTTGTGGCCACGCACCACGCTCTCTCATCCCGTCATGTCGGAACCTCCCCTATCACCACCACCGCCGACTTACCATGAATCTCTCAACTCGGAACTCAAAGAGATCCGCGTGCTGGAGGTCGCTCTCGGGACCGACGATGGCCTCCTCGAATGCACAACCAAACTCGTCTCCCTCCTTCAGGAACCTCCACCCGTTTACGAAACTATCTCCTACTGCTGGGACCCACCGAGAGAGCCGGCCCATATCAACTTGAACGGTTACATTGTAGCTGTACCGTACAGCTCGGAGGCAGCGGTTCGACGAATGCGACTCCCAGACCAGCCTCGCGTGCTCTGGATCGATGCTATCTGCATCAACCAAGCGTCCCCGGACGAGAGGAGCCAGCAAGTGGCTATGATGGCGAATGTATATCGTCTGGGGAAACAAAACCTGATTTATCTTGGTGAAGATGATGATGGATCTGCTCAGCTGGCGATTGAGGAGGTTAAGAAACTAGTAGCCGATATGCGTTCCGCTACGGCCGATTTTAGTCTGGTTGAGGAAACATTTTATTGCAAAGAAACAAATGCGCTTTTGTACGCTAAAGAAGCGTTAAGTATTCCTATCAACTACGAATCTCTTGATAGCCTCCTCCATCTCCCCTGGTTTAGGTAAGCTCAAATTCCGCGGCACCAGGCGGTGCAATACTTTGTAAGGCCTTTCTAGAACTAGGAGAGGTAATACAAAGCCTAAATATGCTATTACTTCCATCTAGCAGCTGTGTAAGCGATTGTCCCGCTTCTCAGCTGAACCCCTCACGAATCGTTGCACCGGCTGGTGGAGTTCTGATATTTCGGCTAACACTGCGCAAACAGACGTCTATGGGTAATCCAGGAAGTTGTTTTGGCTCCGTCAAATATCTGTCATTGGGGCGCCGTTCAATTCCATCTTCTCGACATCCTACGTGCTATGAGATGGATTTATTTTCATTGGAATTTTAATGCCATGGAAATTAAGAACGCTGCCGGCTATAGTTGCACCCTCGTTATGTGGGATCTCCTCGATCCACTCAGCCGGAGTCCTAAACAAATACTATTAGCATCTATCCTGGGTAGGGCAATTTGTTTCGAGAGAACAGAACCCAGGGACAGCATATATGCCATTTTAGGTTTATTACACAGCGAGGAAGCTTATAGGGATGATCTTGCCATGCTGTTAAGAGTCGACTATACGAAGCCCCTTCCTGACATCTTGCGAGATGCAACAAGATACGCTCTTAATGAGTCCGAAAGACTCGGGTTTTTGCGTCTTTTGAACCATGGGACGGAGAATATCGACAGGATGGAAGAAGATAGTAACCTCGACATACGAAGATTTCCCACTTGGACCGTGAGAGTAGATCGGAAACTAGACGTAGCACCTTTGCCGAACTTTTTTCGAGCTGGCGAGGGTCTTCAGGCACCATCGTTGCTGCTAGATGTTTCCTACGGCGCCGAAGTATTGCTTTGCCAAGGCATCGTGGCTGACAGCGTCCTCGAAACGACCGTTACCTGCGAAGGAGATGCCTTCCACACATATAAAGGCTTCTACGCGTTCCTGTGGTCTGCGAAAGAAATGGTTTCAAGACTCCATAATCCTCGAACCCAAGAAGATATTCAGATCACGAACGCTGCGATGGCATTTGCCCTTACCGCTAGTAAAGCCTTTGGTGGGGGAAGAGCGCAGGAAAAGGATTTGCTCGTGTTGGTAGATTACCTACGGGACCTCTCCTCGTTTGAAGACGTGACTACCGCGGTGGAGAAGACAAGACAGATGGCAGGCGTTACAGAATTTCTGTGCCTCGATCGCCGACTCTTCGTCACCACTGCAGGTCGCATAGGCCTAGGTCCTCGCTGCATGAAAAAAGCTGATCAGGTTGTGGTGTTAAGAGGGGGCGGATATCCTTTCATACTAAGAGCGAAGGGCGACCGATATCAAATGTTAGGTGCAGCATATGTGCACGGCATTATGGACGGCGAGGCAGTGGCTCTGAGCAAGGAAAAAGGCGAAGAAGAGATGGTCTTTCCGATTGAATAAAGCCGGATCTTCCTCCCGGCTTCGACTATTACAATCCTTTGATTGTTTCTCGACATACAGCTACGAGACAAAGGTTTCAGTGTAGTTGGCCTTCGTATCGCTCATCCTGGCGCAACACACAGTATTCATATCTTCGTCCTATTACTGTGACGCTGCGAAACCAATGCAGCGGGGTACGAGAGGACCTCTCCACGCATCAGCCTCTCATCATCACCATCAACACATGAGGCTTGTAAGAATTTTACATACCTCAAATTCCACAAAACCTCTCAAAAGAAAAAAAAGAACCTCCGACGCTCCGTTCCCCCGTCAAAGCTGCTCAAACATCTGCGCCAGCTCCACCAAAATGGCCGTCAATTTCTCCGGCTGCGACAGCTGAGGCGAATGCGCACTCTCAATGTCCTTGACAATCCACTCCACACCCGTGCCATCAATCATCATCTGCTGCACCTGCAGAGGAAACGCTGCATCCTCCGAAGTGCGGATATACGCAATTCTCCCCTTGAACGCTTCGCTATCCCACGTCGTGCGGGGCACGGGTGCCGTGAAGGACGTCATGCCCTGCGCTACGGCGGCTGTGGCTACCACTTTTGCCAGCTCTCCTGGGACGTCTGCGTAGAGCGGGGGAATGCGGTCGTCGCACCGAAGGAGATTCGCCTCAGGCTAAAGATGGATTGGACCGATTAGCTTTCCCCCAGACAACCGCTCGCGAAAAGAGAAGCGCTCACGTCAGGCCTGATATGCGGCGGATAGTGTCCTCCAAAAGCGCTCAAAAGATCCTTCCCGTCACCGCCCTTGGTGAGCACCGTAGCGATATGGATCTGGCCCAGGACCCCCGTTTTCTTCCCCGCCGCCGTGCGCTCAGGCTTGGATAGACCTTGTACAGCAGCACTGCCGGGCAGGCTGCTGTATGAATGCGTGAGGATGATGGCATCGTGCTCTTCGTGGTCTAGCACGGGAGTGAGCATGTTGTCCCGCACGTAACGCGCATCATCCTCGGCTGTGACTTGTCCAGCTGATCCCACCGAAGGCAGCAGCGCTGAGAAAGTAGGGTACCCGGCGAGCTGGAGGAGGTGCGCGAGATACCCGTAGTGAGTGGGATTCTGGGATGCGCCCGGGATGATTACAAAGAAGGGACGTGTTGAAGCCATGTTGGCGATGGATGTGCTGCGTTCAAGGCCGGCGGAGGAACTTTATATACCTTTCTTGTGGGCGGGATTTCTTGTCATGAGCGAGCTTGAAATGGGGAATCGCTATCGTACGGTGCCGGATATGAAGCTGAGGCGTGGTTGTTTGCGGCGCAGCATTGTATCAGGGTGTCGCTGTTGGACCGCGCTCCGTTCTTCGTTCTCTTTGGAGGATTGCTCTGGGTATAAAGGCCCAAAGTTGGGGAGATGTTGGGTGAGGCAAAGTCTATCTATTGTAGATACTGGTTTAGATAGCAAATAGCTAGGGTCTGGTACGTCGTCCTTCTCGTGCGACAAGGGGATCTGTTAGTTAATCATTAGTGCACACGTCAGCAGCGAAGACAGTACCATATTCTTCGATTCCAAAACGCAGCGTTGTATTATTCCCGCAGCGTGGGACGGAAATCTCTTCCTTGGAGAGGTAGCGATGGGACTTGTGCTATGTAGAATTTGGGGGAATCTTGACCGTCGGCTCGAAAGTTCATGGTGAGTTCTTGGTCACTTTCTTGGAAAATGCACGATTGCGGCGCGGCCGCTCGAGCTTACATCCCCATGAACGCGAGCATCGAGGGGGGCTTACCTTCGCACTTATCCTCCCAGCACATGCATTCCTGGTATGGTGGCCAAGTAAGCTGATTCAGAGTTGGTATAAGCCATTGTGGGGTAACACGAAGGACTAAACACTCTTGTATGTAGAGCCTCGGAAATGCTCGCCTTCACCACAAGTCCGCGGAGCTAGAAGCCAGCCATGCATGTAGATACTTCCATGACAAAGCCCTATCAGATGCCAACGTCTCAGAGGGTGAACCGTCCGCGTTGCGCTGGAAAGCGTAGCGCAGAATAGCGCCAATCATAGCCGCGCGCTCAGCCATCTCCCGAATGCTTACCCGCCCCTTATCATCTTCAATCCCGGAAGCAGACCAGAACTCATCCCAGAAAACTCCAAGCAGTCGTGACCGACAGCTGTAGTCGTGCCAGCCACTGCGATCCATAAACCCGGTCGTCAAGAACAGAGCGTCCAGCTCCATTCCGAAGGGCAGTATCGCCGCAAGAGACCAGTCGATGATTCCCGTAATTTCAAAGGTATCGTCGTCAACTAGAATGTTCGTCCTGGATAAGTCGCCATGCGTGAGAACTTGCGGGTATTCGCATGCAAAAAGCGCGGGGAGGCTGCGGCACAACTGCGACACTGCCGAGGTGTCAAGAACAGATGATGCCCCCATGAGTAAAGCCAGTCTGCGTTGAATCCTCTCCAGCTTCTCTGCCCGTACTTCTGCTGTCACAGAAACCGGTTTTACCCAACACCGCCCAAAGTACCTGCCGAGTATGAGCAGCAGCCTGGACAGGTCGACCTGCTCTTGGATCTGCCACATACCTAGCAAGGTGCAAAACAAAGAAAACATGTCTGCCCTCTGTGATCTCATCCATCTCAACCTCGGCCGCAAGAGAATCAAGGCACGAGACTCCCGGCACGTACGGCATGGTATAAATGGCTAACGGAGGATCCGCATGCTCTACCGCGCCGCGTTGCGATACCTCAGGCACCAAGGCGCCGTGCACGTCCCGTGCTAACTGCCCCATGGTTTCGTCGAGGTGGGCTTCTGGCCCTCGGAAGGATACCACGAGGGCCTGGTCCGCTTTCTGACGACCGGTGCAAACGACGGTGTAGCTCATCGAGCCTGGCATTTCGACGTTGTGGACATGCGGAGCATCCGAGACGGACCGCGCAATTTGGTCGCACTGATTTTGGGTGGGGTATTTACGCCCTTCGAAAAAGTGGGCGATTGTCTGCTGGGCCCAGGATGTTTGCATGGTAGATGGTATAGCGTTCTTAGTATCTTTGTGGGGGCGTGGGGGTTGGCTTTTGAGAGTGTCAAATGTGGGGATGCGGGTACGCGCTGCAGACGATGCGTGACCTTAGGTAGTAGCCGCTTTTACACTAGCGCTATTCTGTAGAGGTAAGGTTTATCTAGTGAATTTTAGTTATATTCAATTCTATGTTATAGTTATGTGGTGTTAATTTAACCTACCTAGGGGTAGGACGAGAAAGGCTTTCATCTTAAATAACATGACAAAAAAAGCAGAGCCCCCTACTTAGTAAACAAAAAGAGCGTAATGTTATAATTATAATAACTTTCCCTAATAATGTTCTACCGCATACTAAACGTGCGCGAAGTCTTAGTCTGTATGCTATAGTTATGCTCCTAAGTTAAAATAAAGTAAACGCTATATATTTAGCTAAATTGGTGGTATATCTAAAGCGCTGTAAGGTCCTTCCATTCTGCGTTTTCCAGCACCCTACTACGTTCCCTCGTAGTATTCTCCTAAAAGAACAGCCAAGATATACTCACAGCACATCACCCATACCATCCCCGGTAAACTCCACACTTCCAGCGCCGCCTACCCTCCAGATCAACCCCAAACCCAGCTCAATCCCCATCCTACAACCCCTTTCTCTCCACCCCATAATACGAACACTTCGGCAACTCGTCCTACCCCAGAATCATCTCATCTCCAAGGCACAAAGACATACCGACATAAAAGAAAACAATCTCATACACACCCCTGTAAGCACCCTAGGCGTCCTCAGCAAGAACGCTCTATTTCGCTCCTAGCATACATGTAAGCACACAATCACAAGCCAACTACAACCATTATATGAGCGAGATTGAGTACCTCGATTTAAAAGTTCCCCGAGCCGAAAAGCTCAGTAAATAGGGCTTTTAAGCTCCGAGTGTGTATGTATCTTTCTGGGATGTAGGTTTCGACCATGGTTGGTTGGGTAGATGGGTGGGTGGTGATTGCTGTTGTGTGAGTTTTGGTTTTGGTTTCGGTCTCGGTCTCGGTCGCGGTATCGGTGGTGGTAGGATGATCGGTCGATGTTTTACGTGCTGGGTCGTCAACGGGTAGCAGGTCAGGTGACCATATAGGTGGACGAGTATCATCGACAGGCGAGACCCTGCGATCGTACAGGGGTGTATGTCTATCCTCTGGATAGCTTCCGTGCATAACAGGCATTGGCATAAGGACCCTTTCCCGATTTCCACTGTTGGATTGTTAAAGTAGTTTGCATGTGAGCTTGAGGTATACTGACGCGACTTGATCTTGGTATAGTAGCTGTAGAGTTCTGGTGTGCTTCTTCATGGCTCCGGCTATTGCAGGGCGTTCGGAATTGCAGATCCGAGATAGCATTCTGTGGCGCTCTTTTTTCAAGCTTAGAGTCTAGTGGAAGCAATGTTAACTTGTTCTTACTGTTGTTGATGCTTTGGGTCTATACAACTATTCCGCGGCAGAAAGACGGTCCAGTTCGTGTGGATCATGGAAGATGAATCGCCAACGACGAGATATGTAGTGAAACAAGCCGGCTAGGGCTAACTTACATCATCAGTCATTGAAGCCATTCTCCAGTACAGCCTCGAGCACAAATTTCCCATCTCCTTGATAGTGGCCCAGAAAGACTCATAACCCGTTGGAAGTCTGTCTTTCACCTGGTTTGATATACTTTCTTCATATGGGGCTTCTTCGGGATAGTCCAACAGCATTCCGTAATCAGTTATGAGGGTACGAAGCAGATTCTCGATCAAGGTGACGAAGAGATTGCGTTGAGGGCTTATCTCAAGAAGAAGAAACCTCAGCCCCGAATTATAGCGTTCTAGATCCTTGCTCTGCGGCTCCTCTTCCAAGTACTGTCGCAAGAGCAAAACGGTAGCATCTAGATCGCGAAGAACCACCCTCAGCGCTGCAGGTCCGGCCACCTCCGCGGTATTACCAACGCTCATATCTGCCGCATTAAACATAAGGTCGGATGTCAATAGCTCTTCCATACTGCTGCCTGTACCATCACTTGAGCCCTCTTCACTCTCCTCTTCATTGACCGCCTGGCTCGGTAAAGCAAATAGAGCAAGCTGCTGCAAGTGCTTCCCCAAATGCGTTCGCAACTTCTCAAGTGTGGGTATATCCTGCTGGCATAAACTACATACAGCCGGCGAGTTCATAGACGGGTTAAATATTATGCAAGCACGAGCAATATCGTCCAGATGAATACTTCTAGCCATACCTGGATGCTTCTCTTGCAAATGTGCGCAAAAGTCTTTGTGCGACTGAATATGCAGTTCGCACCCTTCAACGCACTTCCAACTCTTTCGGTGGACTCTGAGCTTGTGATCGAACCACTCATGTTGTGAGTCGTAGGAGCGATATGCAAGCTTGCAATGCTTGAATGTGCAGATGTAAGGGCGGAGATCTGTATAGACGTGTTTATGCCATTCGTGTTCGTTACGGGCAACTGTAAGGCGGTAGCAGACTACGCATTCGAAGACGTTGCCTGTACGGCCTTCTTCAGGAAACGGTGGAGGCTGCAACTTTGCCGGGTCATTTGTGGACGATGTGTAAGACGTGGGGGAGCGTAAGTCGTCCTCGATCGTATCATTGCCAATGTACAAAACAGTATTGCTCTGCTTCATGTCCTGTGGGATGGATGATGCAACAGTACTTGGTGCCTTCGAGGCCGCCGCAGGCCCAGTATGTTCAGCTCTCTCGGCATGCCCATGTATCAGCTCATCCAGACCAAGACTGAGCTTCTTTTTATGTTCCTCGCGGTAGCGCAAGTATTGCCTGCGATAGGACATCGCTCTGCCCAATCGATCCACCAACTCGGCAGCATCTGGAAACTTCGCACGGACATGCTGAATGTCGAAGGGTTCAAAGTGCGTCGTATCGATTCCTGAAGATCCCTTGATCTGGTCATACGGTGCAGGATTCTGGATTGCGATTGACAATTCCATAAGGCATGTGATGGTTTCCGATACGTTAGCTATCAACTGTTGTAACTCGGTCATTTCCTCGTCACCCGTACGACAATCGGAATCCTTATCCGACAAATCTTCCCACGGAATCTGATCGCCTTTCATGATCGCACTTGCTTCGCGAGTGGTAGAAGCTAGGCTATCCAGAAGTTCGACAACCTGTTTTCGGATGTGAGAAGCTTCTCGCAATTTATGTTCCAAAGAGCTCATGCCTCGTCTATGGGCGGCAACAGTTCCACACCACATCCGGAAGCGACCAATCTCATCTTGAAGGACCTGGTATGGAACCTTGTCCTTAGTGGCATCGTCAGCCGATCTTAGATCGACAGAGGCGCATTGAAGTAGTGAGAGGGATATCTGAACGTGCGCAGGTATATCGGGCTCGCCCAGTCTGGATGCGTCCATTCAGCTGGTGAACACTGACGAAGCCCAAGTTCAGTGTGCGGCAGAGTAAATGGTGCGTCTGAGGGATGAAGTATATTGACCGTACTCAATGATTTCTGGCGATAGATGAGAAGAAAAAAAGGCGCAGGATAATCGAACCTGGGGGGACTCGCCTGTTGACAGCCTTCCCGTTGTCGCATCATCCGATATTGCGTAGATAGGCAGAAGACGTTGCACATGTACGAGGCACAGCCGTAACCCCTCATTTGAGTGTGATCCTTCACAACCCCTTCTGCTTCCTCTGAACGGTACTGTTTCTTTACCGCGATCACGTCCACCTGCAAATAGAGCTTTGATTCATTATGCACAACGGCCTTTGAGATGTCTGGGTTGGAAATCATCGGAGTCGTACTAGGTTCTCTACCGCTCCTAGTATGCGCTATTGAGCACTATGGAAGCAGCATGGGCCATTTTAAGGCATGCCTAAAGTATAAGAGAGTGTTGGATTAGCTGTAGCTTATAGTTAGTACTTAGCAATAGATATATTTAAACACGTTATAGTTACTGCTTTCTGGTATTGTCTCTAGCGGAGAAATGAGCACGCTTATGGAGGATCCTGGTGCTTTTGACTAGACTGACTTCACAGTTAGATTAGGGTTGCAGAGACGTCTAGAAATGAGTTTTGAGATCTATTTTAAGAATGCGAACAAAATAAATGAGGTGTTCCGGAAGATTAAGGAAGAATTGGACAGCAACCTTGGCAAGGTATGGTAATTTACCTCTTGACCTGGATGGCAGTCTGCTTACGTTTTTGTTACCTAGCTATTAAGCTTGAATTCTTTGTTTAAACTGAACACGGATCGCATTAAGTTTATTTTTAACAAGCAGAAATATGAAAACCTCGCACTTGAACTGAAACAATATAATAGTACGCTGGTCATTGGCAGCAAAGGGTCTCTCCCTTAACTATGGTTCACGCCGATGTGACTGAGTCACTGTTGTGGGGAGCTGGGATCGCGGGATGCCGGATGGATGAGCGCTTATGAACTGCTTTCACATGTATTTACATGGTATCTTATAGAGCTGGTACACAGAAAAAAAGGTTATAGCTAGATTTTCTTTTGCTATAGTATAGCTGCGGGATGCAGTTTTGTTCATAAAAAAAATAGTACGCTGGAGAAGTTGACGCGTTCACACGAGTAGGATCCTATAACCAAACGAGCCTATTAAGTCTAAGTTTTATGGCGCTTTAAGACTATGCACGCTGTATTTTTAATACGCTACGTTTAGCTGTTTGTTGTAGCTGTTGTGGCTATTCTATTAATTTGAGGTTGGAACATTGAAATGAGAGGACGCATCTGGAGATGGAAATAATCAGGAAAAAGCCGTTTCGGGTGTTGTTCGGCAGCGACAAAGCGCAAATCCCAGTCGCTGCTTCCTGGTATTAAGTGGCTATCCGTTTCATCGAAGATCCACCACGGAATGTCTCATTGTCCACATGGCCAAAGGAAATGATCCCACCCCATGAAGAGGAGAAAGACGGTGCGGTTCAGCCCAAGTGAAGTTTGCACAAGACAACCGCGATAGCTATAGTGTGTGTTTTCGGGTTTACTAGTACATCTTCTGTCGAAGCCATTCCAGATCAGATCGAAGACCTTTGTCAATCCATGCCACGGTCGAGAACTGCAACACAGAATAGGTGCATCGGATATATTTGCGACGCAACGAAGAGGAAGCACGGTATCCACATACTAGAGTCTCCTCGATCAGCCCAGGACCAGTAGAGTTTCTACAGTCTGAGAGACACTCTGAAACTAAGCGATGGAACAGATCGTTGTTTATCCCGGCAAGAGAGACTTCGTGTGGCACTGGAACTTTCTTCCAGCGTGTTGCAGCTATCCAATACACCATGGCTGAGTGCCGACTGGGATAGCTGTGATATCCTTTTTTTGGAGAAGCCAGGGGCGCAATCGGCAGACTTTGTGAAGCATCCTTTCTTTCATCAAGATCTCCCCTCCCTTAATGGCAGCCATTCCGACGGCCAGCGGCGTGTCTCAAGCCAACTAATTCGCAACCGGTCGCTATACACCCTCAGTATTGTGCTCATAGAACTGTGGTACGGCAAACCGATCGAAGAACTGCAGTTAGCGTGCGACCTTGTTGATTACAAGACCACTCCAGGGATTCCGTGGTGCACCGCTAAGCGAATAATATAATTCAAGCTTGCAGGTGATGCTGGTCCTGTGTATCACGAGGTCGTGGGTAGGTGTTTCTGGTGCGAATTTGAGGGAGGAGTGGCAACGCTCGACGACGAGCGATTTCAAGCGGCGGTCTATCGGCACGTGGTACTCAAGCTAGAGGAGACTTTTCAGTATTTTAGCGGTACTTACTGATGGAATATGATACGTGACTAAATGCATTTAAAGCCAGCAGAAATAGCATTGGTTATTTGGGAATACCATGATGATAAGCAACATAGTGGGGGTGTGACTGGGGAGAAACTACCCATTTTTCGTACGTGATTCTAACACGACAACGAGGAGCTGATATGTGTGATCGTCGTAATAAATCCATGTAGTAAAATGATGGTGGGCGAAAAGTAGGAAGGAATAATAGCTCGAGCACAGAAGCAAGGGCTACGGTACGTGCCTCCCAGTTCCACGAGTCTGATCAGCGATTGACTTGAGACTACCTCATAGGTATTGGAAACTTTCCACAAGATCATCGAATTTACGGAACCCTATGAGCCCGATGTTTTACGATATGTGGTCACCTTACCCGTGGAAGACACGACAGGGACAGTGTTGTATATGATCGAAGAGCGGGCACACTGTCTCAGTGAATGATATCTTTGCACTCACTCAGATATGCCTCACAAGCCGCGAGCGATGCTCACATCGCAACTCCACCGGTACAAGACCTTCTCAAACTGTTCACGACGACTTCTGTTCTCGATCAGCCCCCGGAAGTACATATCAGCACCGTAACCGCCAGCAAGCCATGTTCCCCACCGCCAGCAATCTCCACTTCGCCCGCCATCGTGCTCGCGCACTTTGAGTACAAACCCGGCACGGTATCGCATGCTCTGCAGGGCTGGGCCGACGACGTCGACTACGTTACCAAGAATGAGTACTGGACGAGAGGGTATACTGTTGGCGAGGAAAAAGATATGAACAATGTGTGGACAGTGGAAACGTATGAAAGCTGGGAGTTTCTGGGCAAAGTACATTTGAAGAACGAAGCTTTGCCTAAAAATGAGGCGCAGAATGGGAAGAACAGAGTGGGCCAGAGTGCAGTGAGGGTTACGGCCGTTGATGGATTTCTCGGCAGGGACGACAAGTCGAAGTTGTAGTGTTTTGTTTTACCTGCACAATGAGACTACAAACTTGGTTGTAAGCCATAATAGGTTAGAGCAAGGTCTCAGAGAAGCGCAGGTCCAGTCGAGTCTCACACATTTCATTGTGCACTGACCAAGACTGATGGCTCGTGTCGAACATTAACTACGCGACTGTCTCACGCCCTATATTTCTCCGACTTCAATACTGCACAATTCTTCTTGTACCCTTCAACCCGACCCTTCCACAACCCATGGAAGCTGAGACATCCGTGTAAGTAAACAGCATGGACACTTACATCACCGGCCCGGTCCCCAAACCCTATGATTACCACGGGAAGCATCAAAACGTCCAACTCCGTGCGCGAGTTTCCAAGGAGGGATCCCGACAAGCCAATTCGACAAAAACATGGACAGTCAACGTCGCCGTTCTAGTTTCGACGTCCAAATTGTTTCGCACTCAGGTGTCGAACGTCAATTTCACTGGCACAGTGGACGTGGCCTGGCCCGAGTACGAAGTCATCGATAGCTACATCGCATGGCTCCACGACCGCATCATCCATCGCCTCCAGCCAAAGCCTGTCGAACCCGGCCGCCGACGTAGACGGCTCTGGAATTTCGATGTGCACGTGTGTAATCAGTTGACGCAGGACATGTGGATGCTCATCAACCTGTACCTCTTTGGCAAACACATCATCGATATCACGCTCATGGACACTGTAATGTCAATTCTGGATGGAGTGGTCAAGGGACCGCAGACAGTCGGCGACATGGATGGGATGAAGGAGGAGCCTGCGCGAGAGACGTTCATTGGGATGCTTACACCGGCAGCCATCGAGGGCATTTGGAAATATGCTGCTCCCTGCTCGAAGCTGCGGACCTTCATTTTGGATACGGTCGTGAAATACGCTTCGCTAGGCATGATTGCTGCGTTAGGCCCTCTGGAGACTACCGTCACTGTGCAGGAGTATCGTGGTCTAGGTCATGGCGAGGCCAAGCTCGCATTTGCCGAGCAGGACGAGAAAGAGGACGGCTCGCCCTCTCGACCCAAGCGCAAACGCATGAATAGCGGTGCAGACGATAGTCCCAAGCCTAAGAAGCGCCAGTGCGACCTGAAGGGTACGCCTCAGCCCAAGGAGACTGCCAATACTGGACCATCAATCGGCACCGTGGCCGCACGAGTATCCACTGGTGCTGAATCCTCAAGAGTTGCCGCGTCTTCTGCCCCCACTCCGAACGGCAAGACCGTGCCTGATGATGGCAATGCATACCTTCCTGCATTCCGAGGCGAGCTATACAAACGCTTGGAGCACGGCCTTTCGGTCACCTTCCTTCATGACGACTTGAAGCCCTCTGATCCGAACCAACTGAGGGTCTCTTTGCCGTATCCGCCGTACAGCCCGGAGATGCTTGGACGGAAACCGACGGAAGAAGTTGTATATTCCCCATACCCTCCGTTCGAAACCACCGTCACTCGGGGCGCTCAGGCAGCGCAATCAATCGGCGCGCTTACCGGCCCTGAACGTGAAGCTTTGGTCCAAGCGGCTTTCAAAGAGGAAGACAATCCTTGCGAGTATCACGAACACGGAGACGGTGGGCCTTGTTGGTTGGAGGATGCGCCTGACACGGAGTAGGCGCGACATACCTCGCCATCAAATGCGCATGCTCCTGTTAACTGTAGTCATGCTGTTTGAGTGGTCTTGGGTGGCCTGGTCTTCTATCTTCCACCTCACGTACTTCTCTTATGTACGCAACACGCCCGACCAAAGATCACTAGCATTTATCGACCTGTATCAAGTCCAAGGAGAGAAAATCGCACACGCTCGGTGTACGATACAATGCTGTTAGGGGACGGAGTGGCGGTGCTAGAAACGCAGTAGGGGTGTGGGAAACGCAAGGTATAGCAGTGAGACTGGATTGGCAGTCGTTCGGGGGCACTGTTCATAAACAACCTGTATCTGATAGACATGGAGATTGGACTGTAAGGTAGATCTAGCTATAATTTAGCTATTATCTGAATTTATGAAGGTGTTGTCCGTGCAAGTAGAGGTTGTTGTCACGTAGTCAGGGTTTTGGCACCCGTCTAAATCCTTCCTCCGGTAACTAGCCTTAGTCAATCATCACTGATATATGCATACATAATTACCCACCCTCTCTACAACTACGCTCTTCCCTAAGTTTGGATGCGCATCACGTGTTCGCGTGGGAAGCGCGCGTCAATCATGACATCATCACTCTGCAAGGGCATTCTTCATCGCGAAGGGATATCGCTGCACCCATTCACATCATTTCCCAGCAATATACATTCATCTATCCATGCTCTTCCGCGGTCATGCTTGTTAGAAGCAAGTATCAAATTAGCTAGCGCCTTAGCACCTATAGAAGCTAGATTTCCAACTTGACGTCTCTATGTAACAAACACTCAACAATCAACTTTGTTACCCTACTTTTACGTACCTTTTCAACAATGCTCACCAGCAACCACGAAGCACCCAACTCATCGGACGACTCAATAGCTCCATCTCAAGTTCGAAAATACATCCCACGACACGCGTCCTGGCCATATGCTGCAAAAGACTTTTCGCGCTCCGACGAAACAAACGATGATGACTTCTATGACCAACCGCGCTACGTCGCGCACATCGACGAGGCTGCCATTTCCCGATTGACAGACTATTATAACACCGTCATCCCGCGAAAAGGTCGGGTTCTCGATTTCTGCACGTCCTGGAATTCGTGGTACCCGGATGATTGCGTCGACGCCGTGACACGTAAAGAACTCGAAGTCTACGGCATCGGCATGAACAAGCCCGAGCTAGATCGAAACGTGTTATTCAAGAACTTCCCTGGGCGAGCAATGATTGCCGATTTAAATGACCGCCCAGATATCCAGGCTCAATGGTCGAAGAACGGGGCAGAGTTGCCGAAACTCGATAGCGCGACGTGTACGGTCAGCATCGACTATCTTGTTGAACCTGTAAAGGTACTACGGTGCGTGAGGGAGAGCATGAACGAAGGCGGCAAGGTGCATCTTGTGATCAGTAATCGGTGTTTCCCGACGAAGGCTGTACGAATATGGCTGGAACTGGATATCGAGGAGAGATTGCAGCTCGTCGGCGGTAAGATCACATGCTGCCTTCAGAAGATATCTGTACTGATGTCGAACAGACTACCTGCACTTTGCAGGATGGAAGAATATCGAGATTGTGGATTTGTGTGCGAGGGATGAGGAGGGAAGGAGGTTAACAGATGAAAATGGGAGGGTCTTGCACGGACAGGGGGTGCTGGGCTTCTTGAGATTGCAGCATATTGATCCCCTGTGGGTTGTTCGCGGGACGAGGTGAAAACGACGTCATATCACCCCAAACACACTATTACCGAATATAGTCTAGCGGTGAATTCCCCTGCATAAACCAGTACCCACATGAGTCCATCAACAATTCATCATCTCTCGTCCATCTGATCACTGTCACAACTCCCAGCTGCATTGTCCCATACTCATAGCATCCAACCTGACCACGTCGTTTCGCATTAACACCCACTAAACGTGCTTTGGCCATCTTGCACGTCAGCTCCACAACACAAGCATCAACATGTCATCCGACTCATCGCTAAAACGCGCCGCATCAGAAGAGCCCTCCATCAAAATTGCAAAGAAGCAGAAGAAATCGACAGATGCTCATGATTCTCCACCTGAACAAAGTGCTACCGAAATCAAGGCCCCTCTTGAGAATGGAGCTGAACCTCAAGAAGCGACCCCAGTGACATGCGCGGATACCACCGCTTCAACTATCCCTGCTACCACGACGCCTGAGGGTTCCACGGAAAAAGACGCAGAACCAGTAGCACAGATTCCAGCCACAAGTGGGGACATCAATGCACCTACCGCCGCCGATACCACCACGACCAGCGACACAACCATCGCCAGTGAACCACGCGAAGACAATGAGCCCGACACCACCAACGAGAAAACGTCGGCAAGCCCGGTTCTCCCATCTGCGGGGCTACAAGACGACCCCGTGGACTCCGGCGCAGCAAGCCCCTCAGATGACTCAGTACAACGCGACGTCTACGACGACGAAGACGCCGAGGCCTCCGGCTACTCCTCACCCAATGCAGCCGGGCTCGATCCCGCCGACCTTCCTGGCGCTATCCCATGGGATCCCCTCTCCGAAGCTCCGGACGATATCGACAGGGCGTTCGGGCAGTCGTATGATCACTTCGAGGCGATGATGGATAGCATGACCGAGGAACAGCAGGACAATTTCTTGTTTGCCGAGTATGAGATTTATTCGGATGACAGCGAGGAGACGGCGGAGTGGAAGAGCGCGAAGCGCGCGGAGCTCGAGGATGATGATGGGTCGTAGGGTCGCGTTTGGGCGCACTGGGTGAGACGGGGGGCTTTGTTGGATTTGGTGGGATGTGTGGGTACGGTCGTCGATGCCTCCAAGCATGCACGCATTGGGATGATTGAAAATTGCTTCCTGCTTGGAACGAGCAAAATATTTGACAGTTAAGGAGTTAGTTCAGTGGGAAAGATTGTAAAACAAAACCACTCCGACATGTAATGTAGCACGAGAGAGCAACTTGTGTTCTTATATGGCTAGATCTCCGAAGCGCGCAGATTATATCCGCATAAAGAACTGTTCGTTCCCGCTGCACAGGTTGCTATCCAGAGATGAGGTTGAAGTAACTCTGAAGTACTCGATCTGAAGGGAAGGTAATGATGTTGCCGCGCAAAGCGCGTTGCCGAATCACGAAAAGCGTAATGGTACTGTTCGATGAAACGCCCAATTTTTTTAAATTTTTTTTGGGTTTTCTTTTACATATTTTTTTGTGGTTTTCTTTTAGCTGTCTTGCCAAGAGGCACGTCAGCCAGCTGTAGGACCCAGGTAAGTGCAAAACGCCATATGTACCTCTCCAAATTACACCCAGAAACACCCCTCAAAAGGATTTCCCAAATGACTACGTACATTCCCCACAGACCAGGAAGCTTGCAGATAAGCCTTCATGAAATAAACCGGTTTACGAGCAAGCCGGGGCAGGGATTCTTCAAACGGTTTCGGTTCTGCTGGAGGTGATGCCGACGGCGTCGATCGACCGCTGGGGTTCGGGGCTGTGGTCCACTAAACCACCACACATTCGAACTTTCTAGCCATGCTTCCTCTTCTCATTATACAGTGTCGTCGGTTTATAAATTTTTCGAACATACTCCTCGGCCTCTAACGCCATCGCCACTGTTGTTCTCTGGGCCGCCCACCCCGAATACTATATATATCTCCAGGGCGGGGTCTTCTATCATAGTAACACAGATCTAGGAAAACAACGTGGCCCTCCATACGGAAAGGCGGTGTGGTTCTACCTCCCCACCCGTTGAACATACGGTCGGTCACTTCGTCATAAAATAAACGGTAAGGGAGAGAATGAATGCTCATCGCGTACTCGTAAATTGTTCCCAAGTCAACAAAAGTGTAGAACCATCCCGTCTGATGGGTCTTCTGCAGCGACGTTAGCCCTAGTCTTTTTAGCAAGATAACTATTGAGTTCACGGCCTATATTCTGATGCCACTCCAGCCTTGAATCTCGGACAGAGGCACTCTTTCTCTTATCTTTTTTGGCGCTTCTTGTCAACGCCGTGACCTAGTTACGTATTGATGGCTACAGTCCCGCTTTAGTTCTTACCTCATCTCTGCCCTTGCTCGACTGCTTTTAGTTGGCATGAAAGAGTGTCTAGGTTTGGCTGCTCCTCGATGCATAATAAGTCTTCGGATGCATTGCTTGGTTGTAGATTAACAAAAAAAAAGGAGAACTATGTGGCTTACATGGTTCCATGCCAAATCAGGGACCACAATCGGCTCCTCCTGACTAGAATCAGGAGCACAACCCTCGCCCTCCGGTTCCATAGCCCCAGGGACTACTCGACCATTCCCAAGGGTTCTGTAACTCCTTAGCTCTTGCAGTTTCTTTCGTAGCCATGGTCCCTTAGAATCGCCGGCCTCGGTACGCTCATCGCACCAACGGTCTAGTTCGGGACAAGTCCACGCATTGGTACCGCTCAGACCGCCTAAGACTTGGGCAGTCACCATAGTATCATACACTATGGATTTATTGCAGCCAGCCTCAATGACAGCCAAGCGGACGTGAGCGAGTGTTGGTGGTTTTCCTAGACGCCTAACGTGATTGAACAGCTGAACGGCATCTAAATTCCCTTCCAGGAACGCCTGTCTCCGCCCTTCACGAGCGATCGCGAGCACTCTAGGATCCGCCCAGTCAACAGTCATAGACGTTATCCAGAGTAAGAAGCGTAAGAATTGGATTTTGTCCTGCGTCCAGGGCCCGCAAAGTAATTTGACCGGTATACGGCATTTGGCGAAGGTCAGCGCCGACCAATGTCCCCGACGCAATTGTGGCATATGGGTGGCGTCCTCGAAGTCGGGTGGCCAGTTGTACCTCCAGTCGGGATGCGTCGGTTCACGCCAACACCCCTTACCATAACGAACACTAACCACAAATTCGTTAAGAATAGGGTCTAACTTGGACTGTGTCTTGCCGCACATGCAGCCAACATGCTCATAGGTCTTGATAATGAAGGCCTTGAAGAAATCCCACGTCATCCACTTCGCTGCGAACAACCGGGACTGGTTCACGAAGTGGTCCGCATCACGGACAAGGGTTTGCGTAAGGTAATGCGTGCAAACGGCGTTGTATATAAAGTCATGGGAGAGTTGTGCCGCGATGTGGTGGGAGGCGAGAGGTAGGGCGAGGTTGGGGCCGGAGGCAAGGAATATGCCTTGGATCAATTCGATCGGAATGCGCTCCAGCGGCGAGAGCGACATGGTCGGCAGATGCGCTGGTGTACGGTGTATGGATGAGATTTGACTGCGCCGTAAAATCTTGCATGTCTTGGACGTTGTAACCGCATTAGGAGGCCTAACCGACCCAATCAAAGGTTCTCTGGGGCAGCTCTCCGCGAAGGTCCCTGTGGTACGTTACAGCTTCATTTGAATATTGGATGGTTTTAGTGCAGTTCAGATGAACTATGAAGCATAGAGGTACAACGGAGAAAGTTTCTGCATCATTAAAGAAGAATAAAATCTCTCTAGAGAGCGGTGTAGTTAACAGGTTGGAAAGCATAGTACTAACATGCTATAGTAACGACCATAGCATTCTTCACGATTAGCATAATACGCAGTTATTCATTCATTCACATCTATTCATAGTGAGCTTAACCGCTTACAGATTAGGAGAGTAAGAAGCATAACGGCTGCTTACCACCAGAAGTAAGTAGAAAAGAAGCCCACTAATAGTATCAAATACAGCACAGACTTAGAAAGAAAGGAACTCGTAGGCTCTGTCATCCAATAAAGATACCTTCAGCACTCCACATTCCATCATCGTCCCCACCAACTCTTTCCCCCCGGTCTTCGATGCCAAACCGCACCCTATTCTGATCATGCCCCCAGTTCGTCACAAGCCCCTCAGGATCTCGAAACCCCCTCGCTTCCCGCAGGAAGAATTGAATAATTATTGTGGCAAAGCCACGCTCCTGCACTGCCGGCGCAGCCCATCTATATCCCAATTCGCGGATGCGCAGCGGATTCTCAAGGTGAAAATTGCGCTTGGCTTGAGGTTCGTTCTTGTTCAGCTTGGAAAGCGTCGAAGAGCGTAGCATTGTGTTGGTAAAATCGAACAAAAAGCCCTTGGGAACCATGCCAAGAGCCCGATCCAGAGAATCCTCCTCGTCTTCGTAGTAGGTAAAGAAGAGCTTGGCCAGATGCATGGAGAAGAGACTGGCTAGGCATTGCTCCATCCGCGTGTCCGCGAGGGGGTAACCAAACGCTCGAGGAAAGTACAGGGACATCGGTAGCTGAACTGTGACGTTGGCGAGCCCGGGGAGACTCGTGTGCTCTTCGAACTTTATCCTTTGTGGATGTGGCCAGCTTCTCTCGATGCTTTTCAGGTGGTGTTGTATCGCCTTGATGGCTTCGCTTTCGTATTCGCGGCGTATTTGCCGTGAGGTCAGTAGGAGGCCTTTGAATTCCTCAATACGACCGAAAAGAGGCGTGCAGAAACTGTAGATCCTGTTCCGGATTTCGGCTGGTACCTGTAGTATGGGTGCGACAGACATCGTGAAGTGGTTTGATGACGTGGAATGGTGACGCTGGATGAAGAGGCAGGACGTTTTGTGCCTTACGAAGGACACAGGGAGAGAAAAGTGGGGTAGCTGCGCTGACGAATCAGATTTACCCCCGCACAACCGCCGTGGGATAACGAGAATCGTGCAAATGAACACGCCACGTCGGGAGTACAGTGTGGTACCGCAAGATATATGATGTTCGGGCGGCCTGTTGTGAATCCGCATCCAAACATGTCGTCATTACGTGATTCTCCGCAAAAAAAGCGGACTTCTGGATCACAATTGGTCACTGTAATCCATCCTCCTCTCCATAACATACTGGCCTGTACCTGGGAGAGTCGATCACATAAGCTTTCAGCGGATCATTCTTGAGCATTGTGAAGTCTGCGAATTATTCCCATTAGGAACCAGGAACCGTGGCCTGCCAATATCGAGAAAAAGACGAAATAAGAGGCAAGAAGAACGAGGAGAGAGAAAAAGAAGCAGAACGGGGAAAAAGGAGGTGGAGAAGACCAGGGCTCTGGCCAACAGGATGAGGAATAGTGAAAGCGCAGCAACTCCGAATGCTCCAAGCATCACGATGCTTATCCCTACAACGCCCAAGATGCGAGCGATGAATCCGACAAGAACAAGTCATATAACCACAAGCTCCGCGAAGGATATTTGCCACAATAAATCGCACTACTACGAGCCATACAGCAGGAAAACTGTTAAAATACTGGAATTATCAAATTAGGACTAGCGTCTTGCCAAGACCCACACAGAATAGCCAGATTTCCGACCTTACGTCTCCATGTACTTTTAACAATCAACTAACTACTTTTGACTACCTTTTACGGCCTTTTTCTAACAAAAAACAACTACATAAAGAACCTAGAGCAGGACAACGGAGAGCGCAAAACCCCCATCCATCACCATCAATAAGGCCAACCAGTTCTCCCCAGACAACTAGCTCCAACGCAGCCCAGATCTAATCTGCTTGACCGGAAAGCATCATCTGCACGCCGAACCGCACATCTCACATTTGTACGATGCAGACCTCAGCACGCCCAACGGGCTACATTACGCGTGTAACCACGGCGCTGTCCCCCGCCTTCTTTGGAAATCCCACAAGATCGACGTCGAAAACGGCAACCTCACTCTCTCCATAGACGATCTCAAAAACAACTTCGACGCGCAATTGATATCTCCATCGCACTCGCATGCGACAGTAACCGCCGAGAGGAGCTCAACATGATCAAGCACTCAATTGGCTTCAACTGGGGCGCTAGCGCCATTAGCTACGCCTACTAGAAAGGTTCGCTCGTCCGTGACGTTCTCCTCGCCGCTGGTTTTTCTCCTAACCAGCCGGACGGGAAGCGATGTCCAGTTCGCTCCCATCACACCCGCGAAACCCCCCGTACGGTGGTGCTAGTGTGAGAAACGTCTTGCATTACCGCGGCATTTTCCCGGTTGCGGCAACCCTGCCCTGCCCTGCCGTCGCCGATGATATTCCGTGCCCGCGTCCATGTCAACGCCGCATGGCCCATGGGGAAGCTGCACCACAAGTTCGCGCAGGGAGAACGACGGAATAACACCGGGTGAACAAGGCGCAACTAGAAGGTATCTTGTCTA
This sequence comes from Laburnicola sp. JP-R-44, assembly GCA_009805535.1. NCBI lineage: Eukaryota > Fungi > Ascomycota > Dothideomycetes > Pleosporales > Didymosphaeriaceae > Laburnicola > Laburnicola sp. JP-R-44. The sequence goes on from SELF01000042.1 coordinate 2,112,645, forward strand.
GCGGATAGGAGACTAAGTCGACGTCGGGACGGACATGATGCAGAGAGGTTACTCTACGTTACTGTACGCGGTGCAGGGTTTAGTATGCACCCTACCCTTAAGAGACCACAGACCGGACGGGTCGAGAATTTTCCCCCGTTGGAACGAAAGAAAAATCGTGCGTGTGGTTGACCAATGTGGCGTGGCTAGGGCCAAGGGAAGGGGATGACTGCGGCAGGAAATTTTAATCAACGATAGGAATATCTACCTGGTGTGGCTGCGCAAGGGATCCTCAATTTCTCAAAAATGCATGCACGCCTCCACTCCAGCACCACCATGTAATAATCCGAGTTTGCCTACCTCTATAATACATATGCTAATTACCCCAACCTTACATAAGCGCCTAATCATGATTCATGCATGCCTATCGGCTAACTACATGGGGCAGGTCGCTACCTAGTGCTCGTCCGTGGCGGCTATACCGCATATCTTTCTCCACAAACATTTCCCCACAACATTCGTCCCAGGCCCATGGTCGGAAGCGGCTCGAAGATGGAGCAGCGTGGCAAGAACCAGGCGCCCCTCAGGAACCCTGGTCGTTTGCGGAGAAATTTTAAAGAGCAATGTGCTTATGTAGCTATAAGAAGAGGGGACAACCCCAGGTCCCATGTACACGCTCTTTGAATTCTGAATTCGAGCTTCGTCGCTGGTGTTGTCCCGATCGATAATTGGCACTATGGTCCGCACTCCGGCAGCCGCCTTTGGGCTTTACTAGCTGGCGTCGCGACCGCCGCGCCCGTCGCTTCTAGTTATCCTACCGCCAGCGGCCCAACGGTACAGGTGAAGAACGGAACGTATCAAGGCGTGCATTCAGCGCAATATGATCAGGATTACTTCCTGGGGATACCGTATGCACAAGCTCCGGTTGGAAGCCTCAGGTTTAGGAACCCCGTGGGTCTGAACCAGACATGGAACGATACCAAAGACGCGACGCAGTATTCGCCAGCGGTATGTATGCGTCTCTCAGTCATCTATCTTATCTGCTGCTTCGTTCGTTGTACTGACGGGATGATGCAGTGCTACGGGTACGGCTCCGACCAGTGGAATTACCAGGTTTCAGAGGACTGTCTGTATCTCAATGTGATACGCCCTGCTGGGTTCGAAAACGAGAAACTACCTGTCGCGTTTTGGATCCACGGGGGAGGCTTTTGGCAGGGCTCCGGGGTAGACCAACGGTATAATATGAGCTTCATGGTCAAGAGACAGCAGCGGACAACGGGAAGCCGATCATTGGCGTGACCATCAACTACCGATTGAGTGCCTGGGGCTTCTTGAGTGGAAGCCAGGAACTTGCAGACGGTGGGGAAATGATGCACGGCATGAGGGACCAGCGCCTAGCTTTGCATTGGGTGCAGGAGAACATCGAGGCATTTGGCGGTATGTGCAGCATGCATGGATATTGGCAAGTTGAACCAGAAACTGACGACAGACATAGGTGACCGAAAGAAGGTGACCATCTTCGGCGAAAGCGCAGGCGGAGCATCGGTCGGCATGCACTTGATCGCCTACAACGGCCGCGACGACGGTCTGTTTCGCGCTGCCATCATGCAGAGCGGCAGCCCCATCCTCTACGGGAAAGTCAAGGACCCGCTCGAGAACGCGCCCTTGTACAACGAGCTCCTCGCCAGGACCAACTGCAGCCGTGCATCTAACTCAAGCTCGCTTGAGTGTCTGCGTCAGTTGCCGGCCATGCAGCTCAACGCCGCCATCAACTCCACCAGCCCGAGTTACAATTCTACGCTTTCACTGTTCCAGCCCTTCAAAGAGGGCGACTTCATCGCCGATTATGGCTCCAAGCAGCTCGCGGACGGCCGATTCGTTCACGTGCCCATCATCGATGGTGCAACCTCGGACGAGGGTTCCGCCTTCAGCCCGCGAGGCGTCGAAACCACAGAGGACGTCTATGCGACCATGGTCAACGGCAGTGCTCCGGTCCCTCCAGACTTTGCCAAAAAGCTCCTCGAGGCGTACCCGGACGACACATCGGTAAACGTGATTGCCAACCTGGGAGACACCCGTCCTGGATTGCCATACGGAAGGCAATTCCGCCGCTCCGCCTCTTACTACGGCGACCTGACCTTCATCGCGAACCGGAGGAAGACTTGCGAGACGTGGGCTGCAGCTGGCCTTCCCGCATACTGCTACCGCTTCAATGCGATATACCAAACGGCCTCCCTCCGCAGATGGGCGTGACGCATTTCCAGGAGGTTTCTTTCGTGTTCAACAACGTTCTAGGCACCGGCTACCTCCCTGCCGCTGCGCTGCCCTTCGAGGGGAAGCCCCAGAGTTACATTGACCTGGCGCAGCTCATGGATAGCAGCTGGGCTAGCTTCGTGCACGACCTCGACCCGAACTCGTGGAAAGCACCGGCAGCTTGGAAGGGTGAGGAGGAGGACTGGCCTGTGTATGATGTGGAGAACCCGCTGGACTTTGTGTTCGATGCGAATGTAACGAGCTATGCGGAGGCGGACACGTACCGCAAGGAGGGCATGGACCTCATCAACGACAACCTCCTGAAGGTGTACCAGCGGTGATTTTTAGTGGTGGAGGGAGCGAGGTAAATCAATGAAGTCTATGATATAATATGCAGTACTGGAAGAAGAGGTGCGATAGTGATGCTTCCCGGCTCAAGACGCGAGGAAGGCACGGCCGGTCTGCGCGTCTCACCTTCCCTGGTGCATTGCCGTTTGCAACAGCGTCGATTATCTCGTTCGCGATTCTCCCCAAGCCGTCTTGCCGTCTATCTTCTTTTCACTCTAGTCTTACGCTCCGCAAACAGGCCACTAAAAAATATCAATTCAGGCTCACCAAGGCCCACCTTCGCTCACTCGTCCTTCGCTGGTGTTCGGAAATTCCCGCGGGCCCTCTCGAATTTCTACCTTCCCCTCGTGCCTATTCGGCAGATAGTGAGCTGGACGAGGCGAGAAGCAACATGTCTGCCCTCGAGACTCTGAAGACAAGCTTAGCCGACGCGCTCCCCGCCGTCATGCCGAAGCCTTTGGAGCATGGCGCCAGCGGAGAGCACGACCAGACACAGGACGGTCTGCCCGCGGTTCCAGGTAAGGCTGCCGACTTAGCTATTACACGGGATTGACGCTTGGATCAACAGAAAACAAGTACTACGAAGTTCGACCGGTTGCTGGCAAAGGATACGGCTGCTTCGCACTCAAGGACCTCAAACGCGGGCACGCGCATCCTTTCCGAATCACCTCTTCTCGTCGTACCCATTGGCGACTACCTACGATCAGATGTGGAACAAGCTTTCGAGAAACTTTCCGCCGAGGACAAGAAGCTCTACTGGACCCTAGCTTCTAGCCATGGCCAAGACCCAAAAAGCTGGCCAAGCAAGATCCATCCTATGGTGGCAAGTTGCACTGGCAATGCCGATGATTGGGCGAGTCTGCTAATGCCGGGTAGAAGGGCCGCGAGCTGGTGCGCATCCAAGAACAACACGACGCTCGCGTCGGCACGTCACCTACCGTGGTGAGCATCTTCCAAACCAACTGCATGGAGATGGGCGGAGGCGCCGCCGTCTTCCCCCACGCAGCCCGCTTCAACCACTTGTGCAACCCGAATGCGAACTTCACCTGGAACGAGAAGATCCAGAAGGAGACCATCCACATTATCAACGATGTGAAGAAGGGCGACCAGATCACTCTCTCCTACTGCGACATGACGCATAACCAGATGCTGCGAGCCTGGGAGCTGAAGCACTACGGCTTCGTGTGCGATTGCCCTGCATGCGACGGCGACGAGGGACGACCCGGATACGTTTGCGCACCAGAGCGCTGAGAGGCGATTTCGCATTACGGAGCTGGACCGCGCGACGTGTTATCTGAGGGGCCCCCGCGGTTGGAGGAGGGTATTCGACACCCGAACTTTGTCAACTTTCTGCTCGAGCTCGCGGTGCTGCACCTGGAGGAGGGGAACTACTCGATCACCCTGGCGAACATGTAAGTAGGAGCTTGTGCTGGTACTGGTGAGTTGAGCTCACATTGTCTAGCTATCTCGACCTGGCGCTCGCTTGTGAGATGACGGGCGATTTCAAGAACGGCCAGGTGATGGCGGCCAATGCAGTCCGCATAAAGCGCGACTGTCAGGGCGTCGATTCTCCAGAGTACGAGAAGTACAAAGCTGTGTTGAGGCGGGTGCACAGCAAGTACAAGGCGCGGCGAGCGGTACAAGCTAGGAGCTGTTGAGAGAGCTGGGCTCCGAGGATGGGCATGGCGTTGAAGTGGTCGGATACTCATTTCATGGAAGGGGGTGAAGAACACGGCTCTATTAGTGTCGATTATGTCAACTGGTGTAGAAGCACATGGGAGTCCACGTACCGTAAAATTATATCAATCTCCCATTGCTGGCTCTACCCTCCAACGCAGGCTAATAATAAACTTTTTCAAGTACATTGCATAAGAAAATCTCCAAGCGTTATACGCAGGACCGAGTAAAGAGCCAGGCCTTCAGGGACTGCAAGCCCCTGCCCCGAGTTGAGACACAAGTATCCCAGCACGACGCCGCCAGCGCGCGACTACGTCGTCGTCGTGGAAGGCGCAGCGCATCGTGGAGAGACGGTTTGTTTGAACCGAGCAAATTTGCACGGAACGAAGATGCCAGTTTTGTGGCGCAGGTGCATGCTACCAGTCTGTACCAGATACGAAGGATGCATGTCATGGTCGCGCCACCGCCCGGGCTCGTATGAAGATCAGGAACAAGCGACAAGCTGGAGCCACTGACGTAGCGGCGAGGCCCTGCGTGAGAAACCATTTGAAACCCTTCAGGGTGTCTGGCCTGCCCTATATAGGCCGTGGTGGAACTCGTGTATCTGCATCTCTTCACTCTGATCACGGATCTTCTTTATACCGCTGTCACACCGCAACACCCGTCCCTGAACTGAGCTGCTGCGCCCCTCGGCTCGCTCCCAAAAAAATTCATTACCTTCTAGAGCGCGCCTACCCGCCATACATATTACTTCCTAGGTAATAACCATGGACTCCATAGTTACCGATCCTTCAGCCGCGACGGCAGCCCCATGGCCTGGCCTCGAACGGCCCATCGACGAACTCACCTTCACCGCCGCCCTCGCAAGCAGGCCTATCCCTCAACCCGAAACTCACCGCCGTCGACGAGCCCCATCCGCGGCGGCAATCACTCTCTCTCGACCCCAAGCTCTCTCCTCCGTCGACGATGCGCCGCCGCGGCAGTCGCTGTCTCTCGACCCAAAGCTCGCGAGCGACGCGAAAACCGCGCCCTTCGACCGACGCGGCTCTATCGCTCGGCTCTACCACCCGCGACGCGCCCACCACGCCGCCCTTCTCCCCCTCCAGCATGACGCCCGTGCTCGAGAACCCCGAATTCGACTTCGAAGGCAGCGTCCACGTCACCAACGACATCCCCTCGGACAAAAGACTTGAAGCGGGTCAACGACCTACACGTGCTCGACGCGAGCGGGGAGTCGCACCCCTTCAGCTCGCTCTACAGAGGCGAAGGCGTCGCGCCGCGGCAGCTCATCATCTTCATCCGGCATTTCTTCTGCTCGGCAACTGCCAGGAGTACCTGCGCGAGCTGTCGGCCTCCATATCCCCCGAGGCGCTGCTCGCGCTGCCGGAACCGACCTTCATCACGGTCATTGGGTGCGGGAGACCAGAGCTCATAGACATGTACACGCAGACGACGCAGTGCCCGTTTCCCATCTATGCCGATCCGACGCGCAAATTGTACGATTTGCTCGGCATGACGCGCACACTGGAGCTGGGCAAGAAGCCGGGGTATATCCAGTCGAACATACTCTTCACGTCGGTGCAGTCGGTGGTGCAGTCGCTGAAGACGGGCAGCAGCGCGCTCAAGGGGGGCGACTTCAAGCAGGTGGGCGGCGAGTTCTTGTTCGAGGACGGCAAGTGCGTGTGGGCGCATCATCGGATGCGGAATACGAGGGATCATGCGGAGATGGCTGACATTACGAAGCTGCTGGGCCTGGAGAGCAAGAAGAGCCCGGCGAGGAAGAGGTGGAGCCATGGGGTCAAGGCGCTGAGACTGGACGGGCAGAAGAGGAGCAGTAGTTGGGGGCTTGCGAGGAGCAGTAGCTGGGGGCTTGGGAGGGGCGGGAGCAAGGGGCTGAAGGAGAAGGAGGGCGGCAAGACGCCGGAGGTGGTGGAGGTGTTGAAGGGGAGCAAGACGGCAGCAGTGTGATAATCGACGTGCATCGGCTTGTAGCACGAGGCACGAAGCTACATACGGGGGGGGGAGGGGAGAGAGATACTACGGGTGCATCATGCTCGGAGAATATGTGCATTCCAGGCGTTGTTTCATGGCGGATTGCGTACTCTTTCCTTGAGTCTATATCTAATTCCACACACACACACACACACATTATATTTCTCTATCAGGCTCCCGCTCTGTTTTGCTATACTTCGTAATCCCACTACGGCTGCGGTTCCGACTTGAGCTTCCGAGAAGGGCAACACGTTCCGCTGCGGCTCCCACCGTCTACACCACCCCGCATTGGGACAAAGTGCCCCGCGCCACGGCCAGTCATGACCATCAACTGTGCAGAGCGAGCGTCTGCCGAGTTGTGCGCGAATGTCGGCGGTTCACAGTCTGGGTGGGCGTTGCTTGGTCCGACCATTCGCCGGGTGGGTGAGGGGTAGGTCGTCATGGCAGAAGCAATACCCCACATGAGTGAATAAAAGAGCCTTGGACGCGCTGCGCATCCTGCCTCTGCACCGTACGTCAAATAGCTCCACGCACCCGTTTCCCAGCGCTATTCACCTCTCGATACACTTCTTTCTTTTCCGACGAGTACTCGAAGCATCATGCCTGCGGATACAGTAGGAAAGGTGAGTAGGGTCGAACGTTTCCCGCAGCCGACAGCTCCGACAGCTGGCTGGTTGACGAACGCATACTGACGCTGGACAGACTATTACTTGCAAGGTGTGTGCTCGAACGCGTCCCCATCGAAGCATCGCGGAATTTCTCTCACTTCCATCTCGTTCCTTGCGTTGGCCTTTGCGATGCCACTGTGTTGCGCCGCTGTGGGGCCGGCCGTGCGGATCCGCAAAGCCGCGAATAACCCCCTCTATCAACTGTGAAAATAGAGAAGTCGAGGCTGACTGAGAGCAGGCGGCGGTTGCGTGGGAGGCTGGCAAGGACCTCAGCATTGAGGACGTTGAGGTTGGGCCGCCGAGGGCGCACGAGGTTCGCATCGAGATCTACTACACTGGTGTTTGCCATACCGGTACGTTGCCCCCTACGAGGCGACTTGCGGGCAAAGTCGGACCCGGACAGATAGGCTGATGATACGTTAGATGCCTACACACTCTCCGGAAAAGACCCAGAAGGCGCTTTCCCCATCGTCCTCGGTCACGAAGGCGCCGGCATCGTCGAGTCCGTCGGCGAGGGGGTCACCAACGTGAAGCCGGGCGATCACGTCGTCGCACTCTAGTATGCTCCCTCGCGGATCCCGTCCCCTCTTCCGACGACCCCGTCTAACACCCGATAGCACCCCCGAATGCAAAGAATGCAAGTTCTGCAAGTCGGGCAAGACGAACCTCTGCGGCAAGATCCGCGCCACACAGGGCAAGGGTGTCATGCCCGACGGCACCTCGCGCTTCAAGTGCAAGGGCAAAGACCTCCTCCACTTCATGGGCACGTCCACCTTCTCGCAGTACACACGGTCGTGTCCGACATCTCGGTCGTAGCCATCACGGACAAGGCGCCCATGGACCGCACACATGCCTGCTTGGCTGCGGCATCACGACCGGGTACGGCGCCGCCGTGATAACAGCAGGCAAGGGCGGGCTCGAGAAGGGGTCCAACGTGGCCGTCTTCGGCGCCGGCTGCGTCGGTCTGAGCGTCATCCAGGGCGCAGTCAAGAACGGCGCGGGCAAGATCATCGTCGTGGACGTCAACGACTCCAAGGAGGCGTGGAGCAAGAAGTTTGGGGCGACCGATTTCGTCAACCCGACTAAGTTGCAGGGGGGGCAGAGTGTGCAGGAGAAGCTCATCGAGATGACAGACGGCGGGTGCGACTATACGTTTGATTGCACAGGGAATGTCAATGTTATGCGGGCTGCGCTGGAGGCGTGCCATAAGGGGTGGGGGGAGTCGATTATTATTGGGGTTGCGGCGGCGGGGCAGGAGATTTCGACGAGACGTATGTCCCCCTGCCTTTCCTTTTGTCGTTTCCTTTTTTTTCGATCGATGACTTGCTAACGTAACGTTTGCATCGCAGCGTTCCAGCTCGTCACGGGCCGCGTGTGGAAAGGCTGCGCGTTCGGCGGCGTCAAAGGCCGCACGCAGTTGCCGGGCTTGGTGGCCGATTATATGAATGGCGATCTTAAGGTGGATGAGTTTATTACGCATCGGCAGCCGTTGGACAAGATAAACCAAGCGTTTGGGGATATGAAGGCGGGGGATTGTATACGGTGTGTGGTTAATATGCGGGAGTGACTGGCCGGGGCCGGGGCCGGCGGGGTAGGGGTGGGGGTGGGGGTGGGGGGTGGGGGAGAAGGCAAAGCTTTGAGTAAGCGTTAGTGGCGTTAGGGTTGGTGCATTGGTGTGGAGTGGTGTGGTGTAGAGAGGCGTTTGAGATGTTGGTTGAAGTGAGTAGGTAGGTGGTGAGTGGAGTAGAGTGGAGTGGTGTAACTAAAAATGGGGGCGGGACGTATAGGGTGGGTACGTGGGTGTGATTGTACGCTTAGTTTAGTTTAGGTGGAGGTTGGTATGGAAGGATGGGGATTTTGCATTGCATGTGTGTGTGCTTTTTTATATATATCATCATTGTTGCTGTCAGCGCCGTGACTGTGAGACGGAGGGGGTTTCGATTTAGTTTAGGTACTTGGGTTGAGTGGCGGGTGGGTGACTGAGTGACTGGTGTGTTTTGCCTGATTGAGACGCCCTGGCTTGGGTGGGGAGGGAAAGACTGTGTGCGTGTTGTGGGTAGGTGGGTGGGTGGACTTGTTTGGTTGTTTTGTTGTAAATTTTATGTACGGCTAGATAGATAGAGTGATAGATAGATGGATGGATGGATAGATAGATGGATAGATAGATGGATAGATTTAGATTTTTCTTCTCTTTTGTTTCGTGCTTGTAAAAGTTAAGATTAAGGTTTACTAATAGAAGTCTAGAGTCTGGAGTCTAGAGTCTGGCTGGTAGATGTAGATGTAGACAGTAGGTTGGAAGGGTGGAAGGGTGGAAGGGTGGAAGGGTGGAAGGGTGGAAGGGTGGAAGGGTGGAAGGGTGGAAGGGTGGAAGGGTGGAAAGGTGGAAAAGGTGGAAGGGTGGAAGGGTGGAAGGGTTGGAAGTGCTGGAAGTCTTAGAAGGAAGTGCTGGGATGGTGGGGAGGGGAGGGGAGTTTAGGAAAGGTGGTGGGTTAGATTTGCAGAAGAGGAGGAGAGTGGGGGGGGGCAGAGAGTTGTCAACAATCAAGTCAATCAAATATGAAGCTCGTATTTGGCTTGTTTGGAGATTTTTTGGTGTTGTACTTACTTGACTTGATTGACTTGGTGGCCGAAACGGGCATATTTGATTGGTGATTTGACAAATACTTGCAGTTTTAATTACCCGATTAGGCAGGTATCGTGAGATCTTAGACGGGTGATTGTATTAGAGTTGGAGCAGAAAGAGAGCATGTAATAGCGTCCGTAGGCGTGTTTCGAAATTGCAGCCGTCCTAATATACCTATATATCGAGTTGTATACCAATCGTGGTCCCAAAAACTTTAAAAAAAAACACTAGTCGCCACCTAGTATACTGTAGAGGTTGCGTAACGCGGTTTTGTATTAGTAAAGGATCACCTAGAGGTGCTGGGTGTACAGGAGCGGCGAAGCTCCTATATACAACTCACCGTCTAGCAGGAGCGAGCAACTACACCAAGCTGGTGTTTCGTGATAGGGGATAAGTAGCTTAATTAAGTATACATACAGCCGTAATCGCGCGTGATCCGGTTATAGTAACTATTGTGGGGTTGACGAGCTCGCCGGCCCTGGTGGTGAGGTGGTGAGGTGAGGAGCGGGCAACGAGCAGCGTCAACCAACGTCAACGACGCTCAGCAGCGTCAATTGCGAGATCGTAGCTCTGTATGGAGTTGAGTATTGCGTGCTGGGCAGCGGGAGGTGTATCGATTGATCTCGGCAGCGTTTGCGGAGCAGTACAGTTCGCGAGTTGGGCTCTTTTTAGTAGAGAAACGAGCTGTTAAGCGAAGTAGTTAACTATCGTCCTGTTGCGCTGTTGGATATACTGACCCGCTTTAATTGTTGTTGTTGCTATACTTAGTCCATTGCGCAAGCTCGTATAGCTGGTCCAGCTGCTTATCGCTGAGTTGAGACTCTATAACAGCTCCAGCAATTGCGGCGCCTGTACTCTTCCAGGTCTGTATACACTGCAACGCAGCAAGTAGTTGCGGACTGATTTTGCGATATTAAGGAGTAAGTAGATCGCCAAGCTCGCTGAATATACACTCACACTCGCAACTACTAGCAGGTATTGTTAATATATCAATCGCAAAGCGCGTAAGGTTAGGATATTTTAGTCGTAGAGCAATCTAATACTTTATTAAATTGCTGTTAGGGCTCTCAAACATAGTCTTCGTCCATTTTGGTTCAAAAGCTCGCCACCGCTGGTACTTGTCAAAGCCCTCGTTGCTGTTAGATGATGGGTCCTCTATGATTGCCGTGATAGCGTCGTCAATAGCGTTGGACTTGCGCTCTCTTGGGCGACCCCTCGGGCTCCGAGATACCTGGTAACTGCCCTAAAGTTGCTGGAAGGACTCATTTGCGCGAGCAATCTAACTAGGCTTGTCTCGCTAAGCGCGATCACAATATTGCTTGTAGTATGGGTGGAGGCAGCAAGCGGCGTAGTATACGGATACGGGCGACTCGTCGAGCTTTTGATAGTATCCATTGAGTTTTGCCTACGCTGCCTTCAAGTTGATCGCGAGGTGGTCTTCAGGAGCGCCAGTTGCCTCGTAATCGACGAGCTCGTACGGCTTGTAACGCTGCTTAAACTTCCTAAGTAAGTATTCAAAGACAGGCAATACTTTATATATCGCTCCAAAACGGCCGCTTATACCGCGGCCCTTGAGCCGTTTTGTAGCTGACTTCAGCGGCTGGAGAACCTCAATATAGTTGTTCACAACAGCCTAATCGTTTGCTGTAAGACCGCCCGATCTTATCCATGTAGGCGCGTCAGGCGTCTTATTTCTACTACGGGTTCTGGCGTGACTGTTAGCAGCAAGCTAATTGTCGATATAATACACAATATACGAGTTGAACGCCAGTTGCAACTCAACAGCACGCTCAAACGCTAAACAATACGAGTTCTAGCGCGTGATGATGGGCTTTACCGGCTTAAGTATCCTCTGTTTCTCAGTGGGGAGCTCGCTGTTGGCGAGAACTTGAAAGTTCTTGAAAACGTCGTATTGCTGGGGCGTTCTGATATAATTGATAACATCAAGAAGCGTACCTAATAGGCCTCGTTGACGCCAATCGCCTATGAACTGCTCCTCGTCCTGTATTAATTAGTTAGCAATTGCAATCCCGAGAGGACCAGGAGACTTATAATAATATTAGCGTCGTCGTTGTTAAACGCGTCCTTGTTTGAGCCGAAGATCACCGCCTGGCCCACAAGATTAATCGTATAAGCGCCGCAACGTAGGCGACAATGGCTAGCAATAAAGCCGTACTTGCTAGCGAGTTTCTTAATAGCTAAGTTGTTGTGTGTACGCGTTATCGAGCATAAAGTATCCTAACTTTGCTGCGTTAACTCTAAACGCTTGCAGAGTTTTCTTAATACAATTAGCTATCCTGTCGCCCGTATGGGCGCCCATAAGCTGCGGCAAAGTCAATAGCGACGTCTTTAATAACTCCACAAGCCGTGGCGTAGTGAGCAACTACTCTAAAGAAGCCTTGTTTGCCGCCTTTAGTAGTCGTCCATCTATCAAAACTTATATGGATCTTGCTTATAGCCTCTCCAAGCTGCTTCACAACCTGGGGCTGCATATACCTATACAACCGCATCACGAACTAATTAACGCTGTTGTGGCTTATCTATAACAACTCTTCTCCGCCTCTGGGTTTGCAAACTGTATCATCGCTCGAAACGCTAGGTCTTTAAACTGCCTTAATAATATATTGTTGTCGACAAGCTAGCAAACAGCTGACAACCGAAATGCTTGTACGTCGAAGTTTCTAATCTCGTTGGCAATAACTTGACTAACCTGTACGCCAGCGCCCGTCAGCATTATGAGCGATCTCTGACCCGCTGGCAGCGTAATAGGCACCTTGCCTGAAGCGGCAATACGGTGTTTCTTGAGCAGATGAGTTGTTGCCGAGCTTGTCGCCTGTGTTGTCTCCACTACGCCCCGAATTAAGCCTCTTGTTTAGGTGGCAATCGCGGCATACGAAGAATATACGATCTGGGTTTGATTGTAGGGCGACGCGATAACCGTGATCGTATATCCAGCTTTTGCGCTAAGATTGAGTCCGCAGCGGCCGTATGAAGCCTTTTAAACGACTCCAATCCACACCTTCAAAGTTATCCACAAAGCGTGTATCGAAATCGTCGCTGTTGTCTTTGTTAGCCGCTGTTAGGGCCGCGGTGGCTACTTCTGAATCCTTAATAGGCGTAGCAATCGCAGTCTCCGATCGTGAGTCTCGCAACTGTGATTCAAAATCGTTGGCCTGGCTCGCGATCGTTAGAGCTTCACGCGATAAGCTGGGTTAAGTATCGTTAACAACTACCGGCTGGCTTTCAGTGCCCTTCGTAAGGAGTCTACGCTGTTTTAATGGGCGCGTGTTAGCGTTATTATTCGTAAGAGCGCGTCGTTTTACACTAGGACGCGCCATAACAGCAATACTAATACATAAAAGAGATAGGTTGCGAGTTATTAACGCGTTGTTGTAGTTAAAAAGATCGGACGGCAAGCGAACTAACCAAGAAACGAGGTTCTAATTAATTACTAATTGCACTAAAACACTAAAAAACTATTACAAGATCGCTAGCCTAGCTAACTCAACAGCCTTACGCAAAACTCTAAATAAACTGCAATTAAGTTAATTAAATACAGCTATAAAACTTGACTTGTTTGCAGCTACAACAACGCCGTATTTGACTTGATTAATTTGAGACTTGGCGCCGACAACGATCTATATTGGCAAATATATTTGATTGTTGACAACTCTGGGGGGGGGGGGGGGGGGGGGGGGGGGGGGGGGGGGGGGGGGGGGGGGGGGGGGGGGGGGGGGGGGGACTGGATGGATTGGATGGATTGGATGGATGTATCTAAGATGAGAGTATTGGATAGATGAAATTGAATTGGACAGCTTTCCATAACAGCGTTATACCGTGTACCGAGAGCGCGCGCGAAGTCTTCTTTCAGATAGAAATTGAATTGGGTTGGATAGATGGGATAGGATAGGAGGATGTGATTGTGGAGTGGGCGGGATAATCATGGTCTAGAGGGAGGGGGACATCGTCCATTTCGTACACGAGGATAAACGTCGTTTGTGGGATCCATGGCGTAACAACGCACCTTGTCGAAGTAGTTGTAGAATTTGCTTTTGCTTTCTACTTTTTTCCTTGCCAAAACATAGTGTTTTGTTCATTAATCCATCGTATACGTACGCGCGTTAGGGCGGCGCACCTGGCTGCACTCGAGCTGGGGGAGGTGCCTTCATAGGCTCAGTGTAAAACACTCCTTACTATTAGAGATGCGCATATGCCAGTTGGTTCTCGGAGTCATTCATATGTCCATCTATACAGATCACTGAGATAAATAGGTTGTATTGCACAGAATAGCGCCCCCGCATAGAATCAAATTTGCGTACCAAGATGAAGAAATCTCGTCAGAATCGCCATGCCGCAACAGCCGCTGATCAATTAGACTCCGACTACCCGACTTTCAACGCCTTCACTTCTTCCGTTATTCTCTCCGTCTCTTTCACCGTCTTATATTGCTGAATATACTAGCCTCGAGCCACGCCTGAAAGCGTGCATGGGTGCGATCAAGATCTTTGTCCATGCCAGCTTCGTCCCCAACCGTCAAATATTCTCCGTCGCAAATCCTGTCTCGCCAGAATTGTGATATTACAAAGCCATGCTTATCACGTGGGCACTCTGAAACAAACAAGAGCCACCTTTTCACAGTCCTCCTGGCAACCTCTTCTGTCACATGAAACCATTCCGTGTGGACAGTGTGACATTTGGAGTTTGTCTTTTTGCAGTCCAAAGGCCTGCTGAAGTTGGAAAGTTCCTCGTGGCACAATTTTTCGACAAGACGCAGCAGTGGCATTGGCATACGTCCACTGATAACATTCCGGCATTCGACCAAGTCTGTGAAACCACACCGCGCACTCAAACTCCCTAAGCGCTCTTCCATGTTTCGAGTAATTCCAATCTTGACCCACTGCTCCCGCTCATCTCTTGATGGTGGGAACTCCTCGAAGAACTGGGGCGCTTTCAGAACGTATATGTAGCCATCGTTGCTGACATTGAGCGGGGCTCTGAGGATGTCCTTGATTTTTACTGCGATGTATTTTGGATATCTCGGCGGCGTTCGAGCCTCGCTACGCGGTGTGTGATTTGACCTTGGTGTTCCGAGCTTTTTAGGTGTGGCTTCCACCATAGGTCTTTCGTCATGGTCAGAAACGTTCTCGGGAGTTGTGGGATTAGTGATTGGCGGATCGGGGCTAGGAGACTCCAGGCGACGTGTTGGTAGGACTTGGCTGTGCTTCATCCCAGGTAGTTTCCTTGCTCTTGTGGCTCTGATTGTTCTGTCTGCGAGCGGACTTGGCGTGCATTCAGTTGATATCCGCGCAGAAGTACTTCGGCCCGACTCGAACCTCGATATCACGCTGTCGGGAGTACGGTTGCGGTTGTCTCTGACAACGCCATCCTCTTCTGGCTCGTCTTTGATCAGCACATCTTCCGATATCACCTGGAAAATAGGCGAACGTGACGATGGAGCTCCATGTGGGGCTTGACAGGGCGCCGGTGTTACGGGGTCTGAAATGGACGTGGTGTTGCCAAATTTGAACATCCCGGAAGTCTTAAAGACATTGGGAGGCGATTTTGGTTCTTTCGTCGAAGCTGGAACCTCTGCTGCTACATCTGGAGATCGAAATATGGAGTTTGCCTGGCTGGGAGTTGCTTCGTCTCTCAACCCCACAGGCTTTGAGTCTTCAGCCAGGCCGGGTGCCTTAGAAAACTCGAATTTCAATTCCTGAACCTGACCGGCGGAAAATGAGAACCTGGATTTATTACCAAGTGGCCGATGCGCAGGCGAACCATCTGCGCTCTTCGTCCCCGAAGCAAAGTTGTACGGTCTTGGTCGGGAAGTGTTCTTGTTAACCATCTCATGATTGTGGTTAACGGTTCTCGAGCTCGGCGAATTTGTCCTGAAATGTGATGGCGTTGCAGTGGCAGGTGCAAATAGGCCGGGAGTATTGGTGTCGAGTTGGTCGGACGACTTGCGGTCGGGGTCGTCTGCGAAGGAGTCGTCACGCACCGACTGCAAGTAATTCCGATTAGCTCAACGGAAATGACATGGTACCAAGTTACGGGAACTTACCTTGCGAATTTCAGCCAGTAGGCTCTGGTCTTCTCCCGAGAACGAAGGATATAGTACAAGTTGGTTGTTGTTCCCATCACTACTAGGTTCCTCTTCTCCGGGTTCCTCTTCTCCGGGTTCCTCTTCTCCGGGTTCCGCCTCTGCCGCCCTAGCCGCACGTTCAATGTCTTTCTTAGGACGGCCCGTTGCGTTTGCAACAAAATCGAGGATCTCGTCGTGACCCTGCCTGATCGCGTCCAGAAATTCCTTCTGCGTCTCTTCTTTCGCACGATTCCAGAGTCGCTGTAAACGGGGTTTCATCTTTTGAAATCGCTGCGATTCTTTATCGTGACCGCAAAACATGGATCTCACGATGGTGATGAAATCTTCATCCGTGACCTCTTTATTTTCTTGCGCACGCTTTAACCTCCTCATCAAACCAGGGCTCCTAAAGGGAAAGTCGTATGCTGAATGTCCGCAGCGTTGATTCATCTCGTCCACGAACGCGAGACACATGAAGAGCGACTTTTTACGTCCTTGTCCCAAGCTCGTAACTGCTTATTTATGACACGGAGACTCTTGATACGTATATATTCCCTTGTCATTATTCAACAAGGCCATGGTCGGGTTTGATGTTGCCAGACTAAAGTCCGGCTGAATGAGTTGAGAAGATTGTTATTGCTCAATGTATGAATGAGGAGGGTTTCGAGAAGGAGAAGAAGACACTGAATGCACGCGATGAAAGCGCAGCGATGCTGTTTATCTTATTTCCGTATCCTCTCAGCGGCCCAGTCAGCCGGAGACGTGCCCCGCGGGGGCCAAAACCCCAATCTGGGTAACAAAGGAAGCGGAAAGGGGAAGGTGACAAGACATCACGCTATTCCCGTACATGGTAGCCAATGATAACCAAACAACGCCACATGGTTGCTTCTTATAGCGTTTCACCCCCCCCTCTACATATTTCCTGGGCTCCAACAAGACGCTCAAGATGACACAGCGTCGCAAATGATGGCTAGTGTCTCGATAGGAATAGGTCATGTTGCTGCATGCCGTCACACCTTCCATTTAATGTCAAGTCAGAAGTAGTGAACTAAAAGGTCTTTAATATAGACCTATTAAGTACTTTATTAAGTTTTATATAGTATATAGTTTAAAGTTAATAATTATATTAATTATTTAAAGTTACTTTTTTACTACTAATTTAATATATTTTAAATTTACTTTTTAATTTATATATAAATTTTTATTGTAATATTTCTCTCTTTATTATTAAGCTTATAGTTTTAATCTTTTTAATAATAATAATAAAAATAAATTTTTATCTTTAAATATATATATATATATATATTTGTAATTACCGTTTTTACGCTCTTTTTAATTACTAAGCAGGGGGGGCTCTACTTTTTTTATTATGTTATTTAAGATAAAAGCTTTTGTCGTGCTACCTCTAAATAGTTAATTTAACGCCATATATATATATATATATATATATATTATTATTAAATTATCTACCTAGAGGTAAAATAATAAAGGCTTTTATTCTAAATAATATAATAAAACAAGTAGAGGCCTCTACTTAGTAATTAAAAAAGTATAAAAAAGTACTTATAAAAAAAAGTGTATTTAAACTACTAAGTAAACTTAGTAGTTTTAGTATTAGACTACTTTTATAAGCAAATTTTTTATAAAGAGGCTACTTAGAACATTAGAAAAAATAAGACTTTAGCGCTACTATACTATAAGCTCTATTTCTTCTCTACTATTCTAATTATTATAAATAATACAAGTTAATGTATTAATAGGTATATACTAAATATATATATATAATTAATATTTTAGTATTAATTACTTACTATTTTATAAAATACTACTTTAAGTAAAGAAAGTTAAATGTATAAATTTACTTTACTAAAATTTTAAAGTATAACTTTAATAACTAAAAGGTCTAAATACTAGTAATACTATATACTTTTGTTATTTTATTTATAATTTAATTTTTTTAATATAGTAGTTATTAAAGTAAGGAAATTAAAAAATATAAGTTTAAAGTTACTTATATTATTATAGTATATTAATAAAGCTATAATAGTTTTATTAATAAAAAATTAAAATTACTATATTAGTTATAAATTACGTTTATAGTAAGTTATAATAAAAATAAGTAAAAAAAATTAGCATTTATTTTACTTTTTTTATTACTACTCTTTAGTTAGCTTGCCGAACACCTTTTTTAATCTTTTTTTAGTTTGAGGTTAAAGTAAATTAAGATGGAAGGTTATATATACTATGTACGTACGACACCTAATTCTAATTAAAAACTAACCTTAAATATTACCTAATAATATAATAATAGTTTAAGCCTTAAACTTACTTACACTTTACTTACACTCTGTAAGCTTTCTACCTATATAAGGTTTACTTATAGTGTATATAGTACACCTGGCTTATTATTACTACTATTGTTAGTCATCCTTACTTACGCCACTATACGGCGTACTTGCTTAAATAAGCTAACTTAATAGCGACAATAATAGCTAGGAGAATTTCGCGGATCTATATAATACTCTTACTATCTTACAGCTTATTAACAAACACCTTATTATCTTTTTATATTCTCTACTAGATAATTCTGTTGCTAATAAGGAGCAATTGCGTCCACTAGTGTGAAAATATAATTATTTATCCTTAGCAAACTAGACTAGCTACTAACCTAACTAGTAGATAAGGATAGTCTTATAAATAGTTAAGTATACCTATTTCTTACGCTAGACAAGTATCTTATACATAGAATAGAACTCTAGCGTAATTATTATCTAGGTAATATTTGTGTAGAACTTTAGTGCGTATACTTTTTAGTATTAGCGAGTATCTTAGCGTTAGTAGGGCCACTATTAACCAAGTAGATAGTAGGATATAGAGAGATAGTGGGAGATTTATTAACGATAACCTTAATATATAATAAAGTAATAGTGTATCTAGTATATATTACTCTTGTTTTACTACTTATAAGAGATATACCTATTATTATATTAACTTATATTATTTATAATAATCTAGAGAGCGGTTTACAACTTAGAATAGCAGTTTATAACTTAGAATAGCAGTTTATAACTTAGAATAGCGGGTTATAACTTAGAATAGTAGAGGACAGATAGCTTATAACGTAGTCGCGCTAAAGTCTTATCTCCTCTAAAGTTCTAAGTAGCCTCTTTGTAAAAATTTTACTTATAAGAGTAGCTCTACGCTAAGACCACTAAGCTCGCTTAGCAGTTTAAACGCGCTTTTTTTGTTATTACCTTTTTACGCCATTTTTAATTACTAAGTAGGGGGCTTTGCTTTTTTTGTTATATTATTTAAGATAAAAAGCCTTTGTCGTCCTACCCCTAGGTAGATAAAATAACGCCACATTACTACTCTTTAATAAACTATTTTACTACTTTTTAAAACTTTCTGGTTAAATTATTAAATAGGCTCTATAGCTAGCTATATAAATATTAATATCTAATACTCTATACTAGTAAGTTTAAAGGGTGTATAGGATAATTATATAAGGAAAGAAAATAATATAATAGAACTAACTTAGTATTAATTGCTTATATCTAAAAGGGGTATAGATAAAAAAAAGAAGATTCTATAGCATATAGGCTACAACACATAGGCATTATATAATTACTATATAATACTATTATTAAAGATCTTTGTTGTGTAGAGATTCTAACTAAGGTCGAGTTTATACCATATATAGAGAGAAGTATAATAGAAGGCACTATAACTTAGTATCTAGCACATAGTGGTAGTAATAAAAATATACACAAAATAATAATAATTTTATTATTAGTATTCTGCACAATAGCATTATTAATAGTAGTTAATAGATAGTCTACTATCTAGCATAACTAAGTTATATATTATCTCTTAACTAGTAGACTATTAAAGAGCTATAGTAGAGCATAGAGTTGTAACTATAGTTTGCTATACGTATATTATATAAGTCTGCCTAATAATATTTATATGTCTAAAAATTTCTTCCCCTTTAACATACATAACACTAAGTCTTTTAAATCTAACTCTTTAATATATATAGCAAGCTAGCTTTCTAGCGTCCTAAGATTAAGTTATCTAATGCCCGCGGTTAGATAGCTGCCAGAGAATTTAAAACTAGCATAGATAACTAGCTAGGCAATATTAGCCATCTAGCCTACCTACTGCAAGATATAGTTAAGGCAGGCCTACTAGAGAACTAGATTAATTACACTATTCTAGAGGTTATAACTAATATAATCTATTTAGGCCATATACTATCTTTACGCAACTCTAGATTCTTAAGTATATAAGACTATCCTTTTATATAGAGGCCTAAGCGATAATATAGCAATATTTATATAATAATAATAGCTCCTTGCTATTATATTATTAGCAAGACTAGAGGACAGACTAAGACATAGTAGTAGGCAACTATTAGAGGAGAAGAGGATGTTTCTTATATATTGCCAAAGCGCGCGCGCAGCCATAATAGGAGAAGCTTCTATATAGTAGTTAAGATCTTACAGGCGCATAAGGATAGTAAGAAGTAAGGGTAGTAGCATAATAAGAGTAAGGGTAAGTAGTAGTAAGGAAAGCACAAAAGAGATAGGTAGCGGTAAGGTTCTAGGGGGTAGTATATAGCTCGCTAGTTGCGAGGAAAGATCTACTATAGAAAAGTAATAAAATAGTTAGGTTAGTTACTATTATAATTATTGTTGTTGTATTATTGCAGCATAAAATATTATTAAAGAAATTATTAATTACGTAACACAGTAGTTAGCTAAATAGCTAGTCTAGAATTACGTAATATTACAGATTGACCCTAGGGGAGAATTATATAATACTATTATGTAATAATATTCTTTTATTTATTATTACCTTTTTACGCCTTTTATAATTACTAAGTAGAGAGCTCTACTTTTTTTATTATATTATTTAAAGATAAAAAGCCTTTGTTGTCCTACTTCTAGGTAGATAAAAATAACGCCACATATAAATAATATTAAAATCTTAACACTCTTAGATGTTCTTGCCTATATAGTATATAGATACTAGCAACTTTTTATTTTAAGATTACTATTAGTAGTTCTTTCTTTCTCTACACAAACTATTTACTTACTAGTATTTACCCTATTTATATATTATTTTTTCTATTTATACGTCCTCCTAATCTTACTAGTCTACTCTAGTTAGTAGAAAAATTCTATTAAGTAACTATTTATTATATCTTACTACTATTTATTAGAGGCACAATTAGGCTTATTAATAGTAAAGTAGCTATCTAGCTAATAGTAGTTAAAAGTAAGATTATACAGTTAATAACACAATTATAGCAATAATATATATTTTGTATAGAGCCGTTTTACTTAGTTTATATCTTATATAATAGATAAATCTATTTATCTTATTTGTTTAGGTAGTAATATTAGGCAATTATGCAATATTAAATAAGAGGAAGATAAACACTAATAAGGGGTAGAAATTAAGGCTTTAAATAGAAGAGAGAGATATATAAGGTAGGCTTTCCTCCTTTTATTCTTCTCTTTTTTATTCTCTACTTTAAATATCTCTCTGCATGTGTTTTTCTCTCCCTAGCTCTTTTCTCTATTTATTAAGTTAATCTCCTATTTTATATAATACTAAACTATATCTCTTATTATATAATATTTTATCTCTATATAATACTAAACTTAGTATAGACAACAGCCTTTATACTAGTAGGTCTTAACTAGCTAGGCCTTCCTAGCTTTAATACTACTATAGTAGCTCTTCTAGGCAAAAGAATATATATTACTCTTCTAACTAGTTCCTAGACAAACTATATATTTATCTAGGGCATCTTTATTAATATAAGTTTCTTTATTCTTTACTTTTATATAAATACTAATTATAGAAAATAGGCTAAGAAGTTACGTATCGCACATCTGCCTTTATACAATATTAATATTATTCTTATAGCTAGTATAGACTTATATTTTATAGGTTACTAAGTTTATTTAGTATAAGGGCTACTTTTATACACTTCGTATCTAGTTATGTAGTGTTTTTAAAGGCACTGCGTATACTTACTACTATAGCAATAACTCTAGCCCTAGGCCCTTTACTAAGTATTATATAGTAGTAAACTTCTAGGCAGAATTATATAGTTCTGGATACAATTATCGCATAGAATAGGGCTAATAGTAAGGTAGACACTTCTAGATATTATTTATAAGTACTAAAATAAAAACTCCTTTCTAAATATATATATACTATGTCTCTTCTCTTTTCTATATAAATAATTAGATAGATAAAAGCGCATTTTCTAATAATATATATATATATATATATATATAGATAGAAAAATTAGTAAATATATTATATAAAAGAATAGATAAATAATAAAGAAATAGTGCAATATAAAGGCTAGAAAGAGCTTGCGTAGGCAAGCTTAAGGCAATTTACTAATACTTTAATAGTAATTATTAAAGTGTTTACTAGAGATTAAGAACTCTAGAGCCTAGTTTAGAGCCCTTCTTTATAGATAGATATTAGCAGGGTTGTCCTTTCTATTAATCTATTTAATCTTAGAGATCTTGTAGTGTTTATACAATTTGTAAAGTATTATAATATTAATTATAAGACGCTTTTTATTTATAGTTCCTAGGCATATAAGATAGTTATAAAAAGACTTTAAATCTATATAGATAATTATAGAAATTAGTAGTAGACTAAGTGTGTGTATAATCTTCTAAAGAGTTATACTAATAGTAATAGTATTATTATACCCTTCTACTATACTATATAGCTTACTAGCAAGAACGCTCCTTATTACTCTTTTATACTTAGTTAAATTCTAGTATATAATATTTACTAGAATCTCTTAAAGTTATTGCTATTACCTATATAATACTTATTACCTAGAGTAATTTAGAAATTCTAGCTATAAGCTTAGGTTCTTATTATTAGCAAATAGGCTATTAGTAAAAATAACAGCTTTGCGTAATAAAGATCTGATAGTATAAAGGTAAGACCACACTTACTATTATTCATCTACTATTATATTTATATATTTAATACCCTTTATATCTTTATATAAGGATAATATAGTCTAAGCAGTAATAGACAAATTAAATATAGCTTCTAGTTAGTAGTACATAGGTATAATATATAGGGGGCGCCTCTTATATACTGCTTTATATACTTCTAAGTAGTATTCTTATCTTTAGAGTTAATTATATAAAGGCCCTTTGCTTAAAACCTTTCTATATAAAGAACTATAGTATTATATATAAGCTAAATACTTCTACTATTAAACTTAATAGGTTAGTCCTTAGTAAGGGATAGTCTTATTCTTTATATAAAAGACTACTTTCTTTAGCTCTTCTTCTTCTCTTTATGCGAAGTTCTTATTAATAATACTAAGGATATTATCTATCTAAAGGCTAGTAATCCTAAAAGTGTATTCTTCTTTATTAGTAATAAGTAGATATAGGTTATAAAATAAAGTCTTTAAACTAAGTTTCTTTTATAGTAGTTATAGTAGGTCTTAAACTAGTAAAGACCTAATTTAGATACACTATAGAGTAGTTATATAATATAGAAGATTATATTTTATAGAAAGTTTATGCGTAGTTTCTTAAGTAGTCTAGTATAGAGCGTGCGGTTTAGTTTATTAGTAAACTAAATATAGGCCTAGGTAATATCTTATAGTTTAAAATATATTCTATATATTACCTAAAGGCTTACTTCTAATATAAGGAGTAGACACTAGCTTATCCTTTAAATAGTAGATAATTAGGTAAGAATTTTATCCATCTTTTTATTAGAGTGGCTAGCAAATATAAGGTAGAATTTCTTATATAGTTAAGTAGTTTTAACCTTTAACTTCTTATATAAAGCAGAGGTTAAAGGTTCTGCCCTTATACTTAGATAGGTTAAAAAGAAGAATCTAAAATATACTATTAGTAATAAGAGCGTCTATCTCTATATAATCTAACTCTTTAAAAAGTGCTTTAGATATTATAATTACACCACACCTTTTATATAGAGCTTTAGAGATAGTTCCTAATTACTTATCTTTTTTTAGGAAAGGAATATAGTATTCTTCCTTAGGTAGCCTCTTCTCCTCTTCTTTAAAGAATTTCTTTATATAAAGGCAATATTATTTACTTTATATAATAGTAAAAGAGTATAATTTTCTTTATAATAGTATAGCTTAACTTATATATAGCAAAAACTTTACTAGACTATTCTTTAGGTTAAGGATTATATTTTTATTCTTAATGTTCTTAATCTTATATAGGCCTATTTTTCTACCTTTCTCTCTCTAGACTATAACCTTAAATTTAAGTAGGAGCTTAAGGACTTTGTATACTACTAATAGACTATTATAAATATTTAGTATATAATTAATATTAGTCTTATCTCTTTTCTCTTATAATATTTTTATTGCCTTTTATATAGTATAGTATTTGATATATATAATAATATTAGATAATAGGGAAGAATCTATACTAATTCTAAAATATGCGCTAAAGACTAGTAGTGTAGGTACTAGACTATCTAGGCCTATAGTATTATTAATAACTTTAATAGCTGTTTAGAGAATATTCTTTTTATTTATATAATTTTTTAGTAGTTTAGCCTTAAGAATATTAAAGGCTCTATAGAAAAGTACGTATAAACGCTTAATCTTCCCTATTACCTAAATATACTTCTATAGGTATCTACCTATAAGTTGCACTAATAATCTTTATATAGTTCTTAAACTTATCTAATATAAAGTTTATACCTAGGTTATCTATAATATAGTTAGATAGACCTTAGTAGATATTAATCTAATATCTATAAAGAGCTTTCTACGCATCTTATATAGATATTAATTTTAAGAAGATTATAGCTTAAAATAATATACCTATATTTAATATATAGTGCGTCTCTAGTTCTAATATATATAATAATAATAATAATCTTATAGTTAAAATAGGTGTTATCCTTAATAGTAAACTCAAAGCAATATAGGGCTTATTTATACAATTAATAGTATTAGTAAAACTTTTAAATTTTATTTAGTATAGTAGTATCTACTTTATAGCTAGTATTAGTATCTTCTAAAGTCTTTTTATATAGGGATATCTAAATTATTTATAAAGGTATTAGAGTTCTTTTTTAGTAAAGAAAGATATAGTTTCTTTCTTACTAATATTAAAGAAAGGGTATTCCTATTTGCGTATAATAGGTATAGTTATACTATTCTTTTATATAATAATATCTAGAATATTATTAAAATAGGCACCTAGCTTATTAGTATCTACTAGTAATAGTAGAATATGTGTTAACGTATCTAGAATACAGTAGATAACTGTTTTCTATTAGATTTGTAATTTATATAGTTTCTAGAAATTCTTATAGGTTCTAACCTCTAAAGCTAATATTAGTATTACTAGATATCTAATTAATCTTTTTATAGGGGTTCTCTTATATATATATCTTTAGCTATACTTTACTAATAGTAGAAATTCTTACTATATCTATATTCTATAGTTTACCTTAGTATATTATATAGTATTAATCTTTAGAATAAACTATTTTACACACTTCTTTAGCTCTATTTTATAAATATATTTACTAGTTGTATAGTAAAGATAAGTAGTAGTGGTTAGGTAGAATACTTAATTATATACTATTTTTATTGTTTTTACTTTACTTCTTTTCTTTATATAAAGTAGGTTCCTTATTATTATACCCTTCTATATTTTAAAACATAGAACTAAATAGTTTTGTATAAAGGTGTTTTATTATTATACTCTTTATAGAAGGTAATATACTACCTTATTATATAGGTACGCTTATTACGCGAATAGTTAGAAAACTAATAATTTTTCTTATAGTACACAAAAATTCCTCTTTAGTCTTATATAAATATTATTTAATTAGGATCCAGATTGCAATAATAATAGTATAAATTATCTATAAAATCCTTATCTATAAGAGTCTAGTAATCTTCCTCTTTATATAAAAAAGTTATATTTATAATTAGTGTAGTATATAATAGCCGCTTATAGATACTAATTAGATTAGTAATTAATTATAACTTAAATTAATATATAGAAATTAGTAAATAGAGCTTTATGGATAGGCTTAGGGATAAATATAGTCTACTCTAGCTCTAGGTGTCTATATAGTATACTTATATAATAGTAGTATAGAGAGAAATTTCCCTAGTAAAGTCTACACCTAATACTCTCTTTATAAGGGTAAGCCTATTAATTATTACCTCTAGGACTTTATATAGACTCTTATTAGGGTTCTTATACTTATATTATATAAAAGTTATTATAGTTTAGTTTATCTAATACTAGTTATATAGTTAATAGTAGTATTAAAGTAACTATAAAGTACTTTATATAAGCACTTTTATAATTATCTAAGGTAGATAGTATAAAGGTTATACTATACTGCACGGCTAGGAAGGATATTTAGAAAGATATTTAGATATTAATTCTTAGTAATATTTAGGCGTCTGTATAGATCTATAAAGATTCTAGTCTTATCTACTATAATATTGTATAGAGTTTTAGTATAGTTATTATTCTTATTCTATACCTTTTAAAATTAAATTATCTTATTAGCTAGAATTTTCTAAGAAGATAGGGTTATACTTAAGTAAAAGCTTAGATAGGTTAGATTATAGCATAGGCTTAGTCTGTGTAGATTAGTATAGTGCCTATAATTTGCGTTTAACTAGTAGTAGCTCTATTCTATACAGCGTTTAATAATTATAAGTAGGTTGGTAAAATAGTAGTTAGGTACTATATATAAAGAGTAGTAGTTTATTTAGTTATTTATATAAATAAGACTATTCTTAGTACTTATATAAAGATTCTCTTAAAATATTTATAGGGACCTATAGCTATATAGGTGCCTATAGTAGTAGTAGCTTACTCTATTTAGGTTTATATACAATAGCCTAACTAGCTTAGATATCTTTAAGATTAGTTTTAGTGTTTATATATAAGGAGTTAAGTAAGCTAGTAAAGATAGTAATATATAAGTAATATCTATATTACCTTAGGCTACTTTATATAGTTTACTAGTACTTATAGCTTTAGTATTTATTCTTAGTTATAATATACCCTTTTCTTCTAGGACTATAATAAGCTCTTTTCTAAACGTATAGTTTAACTTTAAAAATAATATTTTTTCTATCTTTTAAAGTCTTCCTAAAATAATTTTAAGAAAGCTATCCCTTGTTAGTATAATATATATAATAATTAGTAATAGTATATATACTATATATAATTACATTTCTAATAGAGAGAGATTATCTACTAAGTAAGTTAATCTTATCCTTCTAGTACTTAGGTCTTGTTCCCTTGCGCAGTGTTGCCTCTAATATTCCTATCCCTTTAGCATACTTATTATATAATCTAGTATATTTAGGCATATTAGTATTATCTTATAAAGTAGAGGTAGTAAAGGTAAAGGCTTTATACAAAGTAGTAGTAGAGGTAGTTATTATATAACTAGTTTATTTATTAAATTAGTTATATAAAGGGTTGCCCTATATTAGAGTTTGTTATTATCTAACTATATATTTATATAGTTACTAGTAGTATGCTTAGTACACTATCTCCTTTTAAATCTTATATAGTAGTAATATATAGTTACTAACTTAATAAAGAGAGTTAATTTACTATCTCTATAAATAAGAATAGGTTTATATATCTCATAAATCGCTTTCTTTATTTTATATATAGTAGTAATAGTTACTTACTAACTTTATAAAGATTTTATCTACTATTCTCTTATATATAAAGAATAGAGAATAATAAAATAAATTATATAGTTAATAACAACTTATATAATCTATCTTTACTCTTACTAATTTATAGTTAAGAGTTAGTTAACTACTAATTAGTATTAAATAGACTCTATAGCTAGCTATATAGATATTAATATCTAATACTTTATACTAGTAAGTATAGAGAGTGTATAGGATAATTATAGAAGAAAAGAATATAATGTAATAAAACTAACTTAGTATTAATTACTTATATCTAGAAGGGGTATAGATAGAAAGAAGAAGATTCGATAATATATAGGCCGCAACGCATAGGCATTATATAATTAGTATATAATACTATTATGCGATAATATTAAAACCTTAACACCCTTAGGTGCCCTTTCCTATATAGTGTACGGATATAAATAGTAATTTTAAACTTTAAAGTTACTATTTTATAGTTTACTATTATATAATTAGCTTTTATAATTATTATATTATACTTTAGCTATTAAATTTTAATTATATTTACTATTAGTTTTATGTGTGGCGTTAAATTAGCTATCTAGGGGTAGCACGACAAAGGCTTTCATCTTAAATAACATGACAAAAAAAGCAGAGCCCCCTGCTTAGTAATCAAAAAGATTAGTTTTATAATTTATAAAAGGTTAGGTTAACTATAAACAGATATAAAAAAATAAAAAAAATAGTTAACTAAAGCTGTTAGAATCACCTAGGTAAAATGTTATGTGATAGGGCATTGCCTAGCATTCCTACTCTTCACCTAGAACCTCCACCATCCCTGACATATTCTTCTGTATTAGGTTATCTGCTTCGCAATCTCGATAGCAGTGGCGCTACTAGTGAAACTGGGGTCGGCACCATGCTGTAGCAGAATCCTGGCCGCGGAGTTGTGATGCGCATCTAGTTGAACTTTGGTTCGGCTCCTTGTGAGTCGCATATCGCGCCCGAAAAAGGTTTCGGCCCCTCCACCGACAAAAAAATGTGTGGTTGTAACGCTTGTGGCTGTTCCTGACGGCGATGTGGAGCGGCAACGGTTTGGTCTCCAACCCCATCCCCAGTGCCCACGGCGGGGGTGTCCACCTCGAGATGGGCGCCGCTATTAAGGGAACACCAGATCGTAGGCTGCTTGGGCGGCAGCAGTAAGAGCGCTGGAGTGCTCTAGGTGGGCACCGTTATGCAGCAGCAGGCCGATTGCGGCGGAGTCGATGTAGAGCCCTGCCACAAGGGCAAGCGGATAGGCGGCTGCGTCTGGGTCCTGATTCGGGTCGGCGCCAGCCTCAACTTGTCAAGTAGCTACTCAACCGTATGCCGGCCCATGCACGCCAGAATGAGAGGCGAGCCGCGCCTAACGATGTTCACATTGATCAAAGAGATTTCGAGGGTGAGCAGGGCCGGCTGCCTTGAAGATGGGGCATGAGCCTGTGTCGACCGCAGCTCAGACGATTTCCTCGTCCAGGTAAATAGGGAAGGACTGGGTAAATAGGAGATTGACGATGTCGAGGTGGACGTGTTTTGCAGCAGTCGTTAAATGATGTTGAATGGTCTCTTTCGGCGGAGACTTTTCGCTGGCCGTGAGAATGGTTCGCATCTGGTCCGCGTCTCCCAGCCGAAGGTATGGTGGTAAGCGAATCTTTGAATTTAGAGATCGCCTTCGCGAGCTTCATGCGTGCGGATGGGTATTCGGTGGTGTAGCAGGTGCCAAGTGTGGGAATCAAGAGCACGATCCCGCGCACCGGCTAACGATGCGAGTCCTGAGGTACATCCTGGGAAACCCCCATGGCGAAATTAATCTTCCATACATCCAATTTGTACACTACCAGCTCAATTCGTGAATTATGCTTACGCAGTGCAGCGTATTTGACTTGAACACGGGGTGGTATACATCTCAATAATGCTGGCGGCTTCTTCCTGCCGTCTCCAACTGGTACGCGGAATTGATCCCCCCTTGCGACGAATTCTTGGTGTCTGCAAGATCCTATCACGGAGTGGTGCCTTTGCGAGAGGTGTTTGGCTAAATGCCTATGTTGTTGTAAGGATTTTTACAAATGAAAGAAAACAAAAACAAAAGCTAAAGGAACGTTAGGTAGAAAATACAATAGAATAGCTTACAACATAGGAACGGTTTCTCGGGTTATAAGGGAAACCGGAAGGGGACCAGACCGTAAGTTGACGAGCCAAGATCGGGCATGTGATCCGCACCACTCCAGGACTCCACAGCTGCCCTAGACACGGCTTGGGCAGACTACTAACTCTACAACCTCCCCCACCGGGAAGGTGGAAGACCTTACATTCTGTTCTCAGTCTTGTAGTGGACCTGTATTTTCTGCGCCAACTAACGCGCACCACATCTCGCCGAGGCCACAAGATAAATGTACTGGTATAGCTTGGCACCGTCACCTGCGAGGTGGTCTTATCTCAAATTCTCAAGGTATCTTGAGCCATCAAGCAGTTGCAGAGGGCGAAAAACTCATTTTAAAGCGACAGCGCCGATTTTTCGTTCGTAAATGGCCTGTGAACCTACCTTAGGTATAGGTTTGCTTCAGAGAATTGTTCGGGGTTGCAGATGTACTACACAAAAGACGACTCACGACTTTACCGGCGCTTAGAGCATACACAAGTCTCTTCACGTTGCCCAGATACACCCGCCCCCAACGGATGCGCGGTATTTTCATTAACCCATATCCCCTCATAGTCAACTTGACCCTTTCCAGATCAAGTGCCGTGATTTTGGAGGAATATCGACTTGCCACAAAGGGCCCGAGTACTGTAGAACCCCAGTCACGTTTCTAACCGCTAGCCGGAGTTGGATAACCATAGATAGGATCGCACTATTATGAAGTCTTTGGTAGTATCCATAGATACCCACACGGGCTGCTTGTGGCATTACTATTAGTTGATTAAAGTACCTAAATCCTTCCGACCCTGTAGTAGCGGTTGGCGATTTGAATGAGATTTCCCGGTGATCCCACAGGGTCCGATTGGAAGATATGCGTCCTTGAGGGAGCCAGGCCTACAAAGTGTGTATCAAACTTCGCATCTTCATCGAAACGCTTACATCCTGGACCTTTTCTACAGACGACCACTTCTGTTGCACGCCTGAACAACCAAACCATGCCAAAACTGTCGCCCCATCTCAAGGCGATGCTTATGCCTACCAATTCCTTCGCAGATGCTGTCTCAGCAACAACGACCATACCATACAGGCAATGATTCAAAGATGCGAACAAGAAGCCACGGCAAGGAGATTGGGTCTATCTTCATGGCTGTCTAGCACGACTGCTACCGTGATAGCTATGGATTCATCCACGTTAATGGCAGCCCTCTATTGTCATGCAACAGCTTCAATGACGTTAGAAAACAGCGTCATCGTCGCCGAATTCATAAGAAAATTGGGTTCAGGGGCATAACTGTAATCGGTGTATGTGTGGACATGCTTGCATGGCTGACCTCAGACAGGTTTCACGAATAGTCCAATATGCTTGTCAGATTCCACGCATCCC
Source organism: Laburnicola sp. JP-R-44 (assembly GCA_009805535.1). Lineage (NCBI taxonomy): Eukaryota > Fungi > Ascomycota > Dothideomycetes > Pleosporales > Didymosphaeriaceae > Laburnicola > Laburnicola sp. JP-R-44. Next base: position 2,143,540 of record SELF01000042.1, read on the forward strand.
TTCCATCGGTCGTCAGATCGGCGCTCAGAACGACGACTTCGTATCGTGCGAACGCTGGGAACATCGAATTGATCAAGAATAAAGGCCAAATTCTATGGGACACTCTCCCATTATCCGATGGAGGAAGTCATTGATCGCAAATTAGGTCAGGCTCATCCAGACCTTGCCCACTTTTTCAAGGACTTGGTATACAGCGGGTACAGCTCGTGATCGACTCTATCATGAGGGGCCGATTTGCACATGCTTACAAACAGTCCCTAAATAGCCGCTAAACCTATCTTACTGCTTTACCTGGTTTTTAAGCGTTTTTCTAGCACCCCCTATAGCTTTTTATAATAGCGATATACTGTGTACCAAGAGTGCGCGAAGTTTTCTTTCAGATAGGTATTTGGCGGGTTGCTGACCGACCTGAAAGTGCGGCAGGTGCCACAATTGGAAGGGTAACTACGAGCCTTGCAGCAATAGCCTATCTACGAGCAGATCAGGGCTTTAGCCCGCAGCTATCGGGTCATGTCCTTGGAATGAAGAAAGGACGGAAATATGAATCATGGACATTAGAGCCGGATACTGGTTCAGAAGACGGGATGCGATGGCTCGCCAGGGATGAAGGCTGTATCTAGGTGATGGAGACAGTTGCCGAACTTGTGCTGGCCATTAGTAATGGTCACGGCGCCCGCGCTCAGCGAGGGCCACGCCGAAGCTGTAGTAGGCTAGCAGTCTATGAATGCTGTTGTTAAGAGAGGACACAAGTAACTCAGCTGTAGTGAGTACGCCACAGAAAGATATTTGCTAAGTGAACTGGCCACTAAGAAGCTGGGAAAACGTATTAAACTCCTTAAAATTCCTACAACCTTCTAAGTCAATCAAAACAGCGCTGGGGTCGACGTTCCGCAAAAGCTCCTCCGGAATTCATGCTCACAAAGCTCCAAAACATTGATTGGCTTAGAAGTTTTCACTAATAGTTTGCGAGAGTTTGCAGGAGTTTTTAGCGCGCAGAGCTAACATCCTTTGCGGGGCGTCTGATTACTGAGATAACCGGGAATGGTGATATGGCTTTATAAACTCCGAGCTATCTTACCTGTCTGACTAATCCTGCACCCGCCCCCAAAGCCTCAGTTCTAGCCTTGAATATTGGTTTCCGGATGAATTGCATGGCACTTAAAGGCCGAGTTAGATACTTGAGTCTGTTGGATAAGCACGGAGTATAAGCCGGGATACCACTATCTTGGCTAGCCGATCGACTATTACTATGGTTGCCATTGCAAACATCCGACCCGGATGATCTGCATTTCTTGACCAGAGTCCTAGTGCATGGAAACCCTGATCTCTGTTGTATTGTCCTTTCCCCACCGATTCCAGCACACCCTCTGTGCCCCAGTATCACTGTTCGTTGTTATAGTATGGGTGATTACTACGTGCATACTCATGGAATACCTCGATGCTAGCGACTATATACTACAGAACGAAATTCCGCCTTCCAGATTCACCCATTTGCTTGAACTTCTACTTTCCAAGATATAACCGCACTGAAACCAAAGCCGCCTCTGCTCAAGCAAACAGTAAGTCATGGCGACCAGAGACATGCACAATCCGGCCGAGGGCTATGTGCAGACCCCCCACCTCGTTTAAGGCCTCCCCCGTGTCGTCCGTCACATCACCGGACATGATGCCAAGGGCAAATCTGTGTTTCTTTCCACCAATATTGGTGACAATCATCCCGAGCTAGTGAACAAGCCGGCTATTGCCAATTTTTATTTATTCATATCTGTTTATAGTTAACCTAACCTTTTATAAATTATAAAACTTAATAGTAAGTATGTGTTGTTAAATTATCTACCTAGGGGTAGAACGACAAAGACTTTCATCTTAAATAACATAACAAAAAAAGCAGAGCCCCCTGCTTAGTAACTAAAAAGAGCGTATAATAGTAAGTATAACTAAAATATAATAGCTAAAGTATATAAAAAAAATTTAATTAGAATTAACTATAGTAGAAAGCTAAAGTATAATATTATAATTATAAAAACTAATTGTATAATAGTAAACTATAAAAATAAACTTTAAAGTTACTATTTAATTATAAAACTTTAAAAAGTAGTAAAAATAGCTTATTAAAGGAAAAATTACTATAAGTAATAAATAGCCCTTTATACTATATTTATACCTTAATTCTATTTTTAACTAAAACTAAATAGCTATAGGTTCTCTTATTATTACTACTACTACTAAGATAGTTAGCTTTTATATAAGAATATATAATAGCTATAATTAATTTAAAAAGCTTTTTTTTAAATTATAATAACTACTATAAATTAAAAAGTAAAATTAGTAATAATAAAAATAAGCTTTTTAAAAAGCTCTAGCTACTATAGCTACACTTTTAAATTTTAAAAAATTAAGCTAGTAAAAATTTTTATCTAAACTATAGTATTATTTTATAAAAATATAATATATATAAAAAAATAGAAATAAAAAACTATATTAAAAAGTAATATAATACTTTTAATACTATTCTTAGTAAATAGCTCTATAGTTTTACTATTAGTATTAAGGCTATAATTAACTAAATTAATAAGTAGTAAAATAATAAATAAATTTAAAACTTTAAAGACTTAAGGTAAAAATAGTTTTAAATAATTAATATAATTATTAATTTAAACTATATACTATATGTGTGTGGCGTTAAATTAACTACCTAGAGGTAGTATAACAAAGGCTTTTATCTTAAATAACATAATAAAAAAAAGCAGAGCCTTCTACTTAGTAATTAAAAAAGCGTAAAAAGGTAGTCACAAAAATACGCGTTTAAACTACTAAGCGAGCTTAGCGGTCTTAGCGCAAGACTACTTCTATAAGCAAATTTTTTATAAAAAGACTACTTAGAACTTTAGGAGAGGGATAAAATAGCTTTAGCGCTGCCACGCTATAGTTATTTATTCTTTCTTTACTATTCTAAGTTATAAACCGCTATCTAGATTATTACAAATAATATAAGTTAATATATTAATAGATATATACTACACTATAAATAGGATAAGAGTAATACGTACTAGATATACTATCGCTCTATTACTATATTAAGGTTATTCTTAACAAATCTCCTATTATTGTCTCTTTACGCCCTACTATCTACCTAGGTATTTGTCAGATATCAGGTCACTGGAAATCACTGTGATTTCACTGTGAAATCCAGTAGTCACGTGCGTCCGATCACATGGTCTCCTTATGATGACAGTTGGTGTAACTCACAGTGATTTCACAGTGAGATCACTGTGAAATACACGAAGGAGACTGGCGTACTACTGTTACACTACTCCGCACTAGTACTAGTGCGTCTTGGCGCTAGATAGATATTGCGTACGATAGCTGAGCTTCTCCAAGAGAGATCACTCCACAATCAATTCATCATCAAATCGATCACTTTCATCTCATCTTATCAAAGATACTTACGTATCTGACAGTATTAATAGCAGCCTTATTAACGCTAAGATACTTACTAATACTAAAAAGTACACGCTAGAGTTCTATATAACTATTATTTAGATAATAACTATACTAGAGTTCTATTCTATCTATAAGATACTTATCTAGCGCAAAAAGGGACAAGTATACTTAACTATTTATAAGGCCATCTTTGTCTACTAGTTAGGTTAGTAGCTAGTCTAGTTTACTAAGAATAAAATAATTATACTTCTACACTAGTAGACGCAATTACTTCTTATTAGTAATAGAATCTAGTAGGAAAGATAAAAGGTAGACAATAAGATCTTTGTTAATAAGCTGTAAGATAGCGAGAGCGTTGCATAGATCTATAAGATTCTCCTAGCTATTATTATTATCACTATTAAGTTAGCTGTCAAATATAAGGGTATATTTGATGAGATGAGATGAAAGTGATGGATTTGATGTTTGTTGAGATGATCTCATTGTGTGTCTTCTCTTGGAGAAGCTCTGCTGCTATCGCGAGAAGTTTCTATCTATGCTAAGGCGCTAGTACTATTAGGGATAATACAGGGGCAGTGTAACACAGTAGTGCGCTAGCCTCCTTAGTATATTTCACAGTGATTTCACAGTGAAATTAGTGTGAGAAGGCCATATAATCGGTCACACCTAACCACCATATTTCACAGTGAAAATCACAGTGATTCACAGTGATCGTATATCTGACATTAGCTTATCTAGCGCGCTAGTGTAAATAACTAATAATAATAGTAGCAATATAAGCTAAATATACTATGTACACTATAAGTAAACTTTATATTAGGGCTAGGAGCTTATAAAGTGTAGGGTGTAAGTAAGTTTTAAACTATTATTATATTAGCGTGTTCGAGGTTAGTCTTTAATTAGAATTAGGTGCAGTACAAATGTACATAATAACCTTCTATCTCAACCTACTTTAACCTCAAACTAAAAAAAAAAAGGTCAAAAAAGGTGTTCGGCAAGCCAACAATATACTATATAAAACATATATAAAAGTACTTAATAGGTCTGTACTAAAGACCTAGCTATTACTAACATCATCTATTCGACTAGTTAGCACCTATGGCGCCGTCGACGTCAAGTATGCTCACGAAAATGAGGTATGCTAATCGCCACGCACTCAAGTAGAAATCGACTAATTAATGGAAAGCACAGCCTGGTATCACGATCAAAAACGGAACCGTGTGCCGCATGATTTATTTCGCCCCAGGCGGCGTATCGCCCATGCACCGCGTTCAGAGCCTCGACTATGCCGTCGTGATCGAGGGAGTCTTTAAGATGGTCCTCGACTCGGACGAAGAGCGCATCATGCAACGTGGCGACATCGCCATTCAACGTTCCACATCCCACCGGTGGATCAACGTTACCGGAAACGGGCTCCTGCCAGCGCGCATATTTAGGTACTTTTCGTCCTACTCGATACCAAAGACTTGAACGTCGCCGGTAACAAGGTGGACACATCTCTTGGTGTGCTTGGAAAGGACTATGTTGGGTTGCCTGGTCATGAGACTGGGGGAACTAAAACGTGGTGTCCAGGATAATGACTACATGGAGAGTGAATTCTGATTGGATTGGAAGTTGTTCGGTAAAAATTGATTTATTTTGCCCTGGTTGATTCAATTGGCACTTTTGACTAGTATGTGAAAACCCGCCCGGAAAAAGTAACTAATGCGGGTTACTCCCGGATCTCCCGCCAAAGGAGTATTAGTTACTGTTCAAGGCTGCCAATCATGCATAGCCTCTATCGCAAGCATTACAGCAATACGCATCGCTAAACTAGTTACCACATTCCGAAAGCCTGATCGATACGTACCTAGGTAGTACAACGCGGTCATCTGGGCGACCGTGCGGGGATAAACCGGCGATGCCTTAAGTCCGCTTCCTTTGTGCTAGCACGTGACCATCACCCCATAATTCCCACGGTAGGTAATGCAGGAGCTTGCTGACAGCAGTTAAGGGTGCACGCGGCTGAACCCGTCTCGGTAGCTATAAGTTACTGCGTTCCGCATCCAGACTAACATTGAGGTGAAGGCTTCTTACCTACCACCTTAGATTACACACAATGGCAACTAAGGTCGTTCTTGTGACCGGTGCTAACAGCGGCATTGGCTACGAAACTGTCAAGGTCTTCCTCCAATCTCCGAACCGGTACCACGTATATCTTGGAAGCAGATCCTTACAAAAGGGCAAGGACGCGCTCGAAAAGATTCGAACGGAATCCCCGAGTGCAACCAATACCGTCGAATTGCTTCAAATCGACCTGAGCAGTGACGAGTCTATAGACAAGGCTTTTAAGGTAGTGGAGAATGGCCCGGGTCGTCTCGACGTCCTTATCAACAATGCTGGTAAGCAAGTTGTCCCAAACCTTCAGTATTCTGTGGCTAAAAATCTCTTAGGCGGCGGCTTCGACGCTGAGTTCCTGCAGGGCAAGATGTCCCTGCGGGAGTGCTTCAACAAGGCCTACGACTTGAACGTATCCGGCACCAACGTCGTGACTTGGACGTTTATTCCCCTGCTGCTCAAGTCCGCCGAGCCCCGTCTAATCTAATCTTCATAGCTGGCCTTTCGCAGATGACCCAGGCGGCTGAGGCCTATTTCCCGACGCCCCCGCAACCGTCTGGCTGGCCCAAGAAGATTGAATTCGAAACTATTGGGTATCGCTGTAGCAAGACGGCAATGAGCATGCTGATGCTGGACTGGAACCACAAACTGAATGAAGACGGAGTCAAGGTCTTCAGTGTCAGTCCTGGCTTCTGTGCCACCGGACTAGGCGGTCTAGGAGCAGACTTGATGAAGGCAATGGGAGCAGTGCATCCCAGTGAAGGCGGCCAGAGGCTCATCGCCGTTGCCGAGGGTAAGAGAGATGCGGATGCTGGAAAAATTGTGGACAAGGTCGGCTTGCTCCCATGGTAGAAGACCCTTGTCAATCTTCTCCAGCTTTCCCAGGTTTTCCCTTAACACCGTAAACAGTGCATTCTTCCTCTTAGTAAAACAAAGAAAAAAAAAAGAAAGAAAAAACACTTTTTCTTAGTCTCTAGCTACAGAAGTTCATCTAATAGGCTCAATTAACGGCTGTCAAACTCCTCCTTCCTATCTTGACCACTGCTCTCTTGGGCGCTCAATCCTTGTAACCTTTTCTGTATTAATCTTATCCGCCTGCGGTATATTCTCCTCGTTCCTGTACTGGAGAGACTCTACCGATTAGAAGGGATCATATAACCTCCGTGATATAGCGAGATTTAAAAATGTGATTCTAACGGACTTGTGTACACCACAACTGTCATGAAGAATACTTCGCGCACGTTCCGTACACAGTCCCACATCTATACATATACCTATCACTAGAATAGGTTAGATATACCTACTACGCAGGGGTATAAGATAGTTTATTTATAACAAACAATCGTCGCATTGTTTATTCAGTGTTAATCACTCTTTTTGACCCCCTTTTTTGATTTGAGCCTTCGTAGGTTGGGATAACACGCTAACCCCTTTTTGTCAACAGCTTAAAACGCTTTTCTGTGTATACAACAGCAGGAGGGATAACTGCTATTATTGTAATATTTTTATTAGAAACCCCTTAGTCGCCAAAAAAAAAAAAAAAAAAAAAAAAAACCATAACACACAATGCTTAATACCTAAATAGAAAGAATTCCACTGGCTTGTCAACTTAGGGAAGTTCTAATAGCCAGGTACGGAGAGAGTACCGGCACCTAATAAACTTCTAAGAAGGAACAGGGCCCCCAGCAAGGAACACCATTGGATAACTATAGACGGTAGTTACTCTAGTTTACAACGTACCGTAGCTCATAACCGCGGCGTCAACCTCAAATGCATGCCATTCTCCGGCTTGATCGTAATCACCCCCCTTCGGTGCAATCCTCCGCTCCTCCATGGCCAAGTCCCACGTAAACCACGTCACCAGCGCCGCAAGCAGACACCTCATCTCCGCCCTCGCAAACTCCTGCCCAATGCAGCTCCTCGGCCCCTCCAAGAACGTCATGAAATCGTAGTTGCTCTTCGCGCCCCCGTGCCGGTTCACCTTCCACTCATCGACGTTGATCCACCGCTCGGGCTTGAACGTGGCCGCCTCGGGGCCCCAGATCTCGGGGGAGCGGTTGATCTGCCAGATGGAGACGACCATCTCGGTGCCCTTGGGGATAAAGTGCTCGCCGACCTGGGTGTCGCAGAGGGACTGGCGGATGGTGAGGGGGACGGTGGGGTAGAGGCGGAGGGTCTCGTTTATGATGCCGTTTAGGTAAGGGAGGGACCTGAGGGTCTCGGCGAGGTTGGAGGGTGGTTCGGGGTTTGCGGTAGGGTGGGTGCCAAGGGCGGCGATGACTTCCTCGTAGAGCTTGGTTTGGTAGTTTGGGTGCTTGGCGAGGAGGTAGGAGGCCCAGGTGAAGGCGGAGGCGGTGGTTTCGTGTCTGGGAGGTCAGCGGATGAAGATACTAGACTGAGAAAGGCTAGGCTATGTGAGACTTACCCAGCGGCAAGGAACGTCAGGAGTTGATCCCGCAGCGCGTCATCATCAAAGTTATTCGACTTGATCAGCAGCGAAAGGATATCAAAGTGGTCCTCTGCCCCCTTCTCGATAGCATTCCTCTTCTCCGTGATCCGCTCCTTGCAGATGCGGTCCAGAGTCGAGACGACCCGCAGAAACGTCTGGTTCATCTTCCACGGCAGCAGCCTCACGACGGGGTACCCGATGGCAAACGACAGCATCCCGAAGAGCACCTTCTCCCTATTCGGCTCGAGCAGCTCCTCAAAGGTATCCTGCAGCGGATCACTCGCCTTCTCCACCGTGTTCAGCGCATGACCCATGCCCGCGATGCCAATGATATCCAGCGTCACCTTGCTCGCCCAAGTAGTCAACTCCACCACCACCCCCCCCCCTTCCCACCCGCGTTGTCAACCCCCCTGTTTAGGGTCCGCGTGAGGATGCTCGCCTTGTCCCACATCATGGGGTACAGGTCCTTGATGTGCCGCATGTGGAAGGCGGGCATGGTGTTCTTGCGCAGGAATTTGTGCTGGTCCTCCTCAACGGTGATGAGGCCTTGGCCGAGAATGCGGCGGAGAAAGGAGCTGATGCGGCGGGGCTTAGCGAAGTTGTAGCACTTGTGGACAAGGATGTCGGCGAGGAGGCGGGGGGGGGGCGACGAGGAACTGGCGTCCGAGGGCGTCGAGGGCGACAAGGTCCTCGCCCGGATACTTCTTGATGATGTCGAGGAAGAGGTCGCCCGCGGCACCCTCTTTCACTACCATCGAGCGGTAGGTGTCGCTGAAGAGGGCCTGCAGTGCTATGTTAGTGGACCGGGGGAAGAAGTGAGACGAGGGGAGAAGCGTACCTTTGGACCCGGGATACGGCGGAGGGGGCTGAACAGCTTGGGATAGAGGAGCGTCCAGAAGAGGACGCGAAAGACATGGTTGATGGCGAGGAGGGTCCCTATGGCCTTGAGGTGGCCGTTGGGGCCCCAGTGCTCGGGGAAGAACCTGAGGGCCAGGGCCGCCTCAACGACGCTCGCCAGCGCGAGGCTGGGGAAGCTGAAAAGCAGCGAAGCTATCGTCATGGTAAATGAGCCTGTGCCGACGACGTCTGATGTAACGAGCCGTGGTGGTGAAATAGGTCTGTCGCTAGGAAAGCGTAAAAAGGCCTCGGAGCTGGCGTGTACATTCTCACAGAGGCCTTTTGAAGTGGAACTCGTCTAGAAGGCGCGTGGCATGTGAGACTTGTACGCCGCTCGCGGTTCTCCTATGACGTGTAAGACCTCGCTGCGTTGCTTGATTCGGGGTACGGCTTGCGAGGCTTGCGAGGCTTGCGAGGCGTGCGAGGCGTGCGAGGCTGAAGCGCGGCCACGGTGAAGCAAGCCCACATGGTCCTTCGGGGTGGCATGCATGATGCAGGTCGCAAAGTCCGTCTTGATCAGGCTTAGCGCGCGAGTGTGGGGAAGCACGAAGTTGCCACGAACTGTGTGGGGGCCCCGCCCCCGCCAAGGCCCTAACTTACACGAAAACTACCGAGCAGTACCGAGCAGAGGACGTGTCGCGATTGGCCCGGAAGTGTAAGTGGGAAATCACAGCCTGACTTCACGCACCCAGATCGCAAAAAGGCCGAGGTAGAAGACACATCTGATCATGTATTCGTACCTAGTATGACGCGCACCCAACATCCGCCATCCACGGCGGATCAAGGCTCAGCAGCGTAAGCAGCGGCGGACTCTCCGTCTCCACGGGCGACGCCTCCGTAGCAACCTCAACTGGACTCAACCTCGGGCACGTCACCGTCCCAGCACTCTCCAATCGCGCCGCCCTCCTCTCCCTCAGCCACACCTGCTCCCTCCGCCAGCTCGTTATATGTAGCTTCTCGTCGCTCACCCCCACTGCCGCCCTGATGCCAATCCCAGCGTTGAGTCTTGCTAGGATGTCATTCGCCCTCTGTAGCTGCTCGGGACTGGCATACGCGCAGGAGGCCCCCAGGCGCAAGGGCTGGTGGATCATCAGCGCTGTTGCCCCCGTCGTAGGATAGCGAGCTCAGACCAGCTGAGTCCTGCTCGCCCAGCGCGTGCGGCACGCAGGCGAGCATGTCGCTTATAACCATCTCCACCTCATTCTCCAGGACGGGCGTCCACTCCGCCATGTCGATGTAAGCAATGATGCTCATCAGAAGAATCAGCCGCGCCGAGCGGATCATTATGATAGTACACGCCGTCTCCGCGTCGTAGTGCGCCACGGACGCGACCTGCCCCAGCGCCGTGGGCGCCCCGCGGCCTTGGAACACGGTGTTCCAGTACGAGGCCGCCTCGGCGTCCCAGTTCTGGAAGTCGTCGAGGGTCTCGAAGCAGCCCTGGATGACGGTCTGGTGGTCGAGGTGCAGGCTGGGGTCTGCCTGCAGGGTGAAGGAGAGGCGGTGCATGGAGAGGAGCTGGTGGCGGAGGGAGAGGGTCTTGGACATTAGGGACATGGCGCGGAGAAGGGGATCGAAGGCGCCCCAGCAGGTGGCGATGGCGCCCGGATCGACGTAGCTGTCGTCCTCGTGGAGGAAGGCGTAGACTTGCTGGAGGGGGTTAACATCCTTCCTCCTGTTATCATCCCGGCCACCTCAAGTTGGGGGCACTCACCAGCCGGACCAGAGCCAAGAATAATAGCTCGCTGCCCCTACTCGTCGCCATCTGCTCCAGCCCCCTCTTCTCAACCAGATAAAACAGCGCCCGCGCATGCTCATCATTCGGATCCCCCGACTCCTCTCCACTAACATCCTTCAGTGTACACAACAACAGAATCGCCGCCATCACCTCATCGTCCGTCGCCTGGTCCTCTAGCCGTATGGTGTCCTGCAGCATGCAGATGGCGCGCCCGTAGTTCTGGTACGACTGCACCCTGAACTTGTTGCCCCCGAACTTGTTGTACGCCGCCATCTGCGCCACGCTCAGCGTCACCGTCTCCAGGAGCCCGCTGCGGCGGCTGTCGTATAGGCCCGGGAGGAAGCTGAGGTGCGCCGGGTAGCCGTCGCCCAGGTCGGGGGATACGAAGCGGCTGACGAAGTAGCAGACAGAGACGTGGTCGTAGGCGGCCTCGGGGCTGCGGACGAGAGAGGTGGTGGCGTGGGTTGGGGGGCTGAGATTGCGTTGAGGCTCGGCGGATGTCGTGCTGTGACGTCTTTCTTGTGGGCTTGAGGATTTGGTGTTTTGCTGGGGCTGGAGTGCTACTGTCTGGGAGGTCTTGGAGGATGTGGCAGTGGATTGGTTGCGGCAATATCTGAACTGAAAACTGGTCTGTGTAGCCTGTGCAAGGCTTGCCATAGATGGCGCAACGACGACATGACGGCTTTCCCTCGTCACACTATTCCCATCGTATCAGCCTCTGGCTACCGAGTATTCTCCCATATGCAAGTAGTAAGCAAAATAAGGTGGTCACGCGAGATCCACTCACCTTTACCTTGCGCTGCCGACAGCGGAGACACCCCGTGCTGAATCGACCGGGGAATACCATAATTGCGACTGTCAACCCAAGAAAAGTGGAGTGCAGGGAGGAAAAACAAACGATACCGCTGAGGGAAGCGAGTTTGTGGGTAGAAAGCGGAACGGGGTGAAAAGGCAAGTGAGCAGGAAAGTGTCACGCGCCCTCTTCGTAAGGGCGCCAAATCGCTGTCTGCAGCGTTAAACCGACTGTATTCAGACCCCGCCTTTGGTGAAGGGCGAGACAAATCTAAAACAGGGATTACATGGGACGTACCTCGCTCGGCCCAGGTTAGTGGGATTCCCTCCCCCAATGCTGTCACCCCCCTCACCCCCCTGGCTCGGGTTGGTAGTGTCTGTTAGCGCGCAAGGATAGCACCAGCAGAATTTGTTATACACATATGTAATTTAATAGTGCCACTCCTACAGTTAAGCGCTACTCTTTTTATAATAGCTTTTAGTAATAATTATATATAGTAATATTATAAGCTCTACTAATTACTTTTAATTCTATATTATAATATTTTAAATATTATTTTTATAGCTGTTTTTAAAGTAGTAGTAAGTACTAAATTACTAGCTATTATTATGCTATTTACTCTATATTTTTAAGTTATTACTTATTTAAAATAAAAATTAGCCAAACTAACATATTCTATTAGTAGCCCGAATAGATTAGTCCGCTAGATAGTTTTTGCTAAGACCATAACACTTTACTATAAATTATAATATCTTAATAATATAACGCGTTATTATCTAATTAAGAACGCAGAATTAAGCTTGCCCTTTACGCCTATTACAATAAGCAAATTTTAAGCCTGCGACGCGCTACTATAGTTATATAATATCCTAAAGTCTACACTAAGTAATTAAATTAATAGAATTACCGCCTAAGCAGATATATATAATTAGGCATAGTAAAGCTTACTATAACTAAAGAGTAGACGCTTATATAGTATATCCTTAACCTAGATTTGCGAGGATTTGTACTCTAGCTAGATAAAGTAAAAGATATAGCTAATAAACTGCTAGCTGCGCGGTATAAAGACCCTATAGGATAATGCTAGGCTTAGCGCTTTGTAAAGCGCGTACCTAAGCTTAAAATAGCTTTTAATTAAGCGAAGAACTAATAGAGATATAATAGAAAGACCTAGAGGTTATAAACGCGTGGTTTTAGCTAGTAGAGGACATAAAAGCTAAGTATAAAGTGTAGAATAAAGACATCTATAACTTCAATAAGATAGGCTTCTAGATAGAAGTTATTAGCATAATAAAAGTTATAACTAGTTTAGAAAGACGTTCTTAATCTACGCTTATTTAGCTAGGCAACTATAAGTAGATTATAGTAATTTAGAGTATTTACGCTGCTAGGTATGCTACTCTACCCTTTATTATTTATAAAGGGCGAGTCTATATCTTAGCGTGGTATAAGGAGACTAGTATCCCTTGCGATTAGAAGCTCTTAGTCTCTAAGACTAGCTAGACTAATAACAAGCTTAGAGTTGCGTAGTTAAAGCACTTTAACGCGTATACAAGATCGCGCATAGTGGGGTTATAGAGGTTACTTATTCTAGATAGCTATAAGAGCTACCACTTCTAGGATTTTAAGGATTATTATTTAGAATAGAAGATTCTAACACTCTATATACTAGCGCACTTATCTTATATCCTCTAGCCGCTTAATGTAGTCTATTTTGCGCTACTAAAGCTAAAGTACTTCTAGTGTGTGCGGAACTTAGCGCGCTAACGCGTCTTTAATATTAATAAAGAGGGCTTTCTACTAGCCTTTTATAACGCGATTTTTAATATGTTTATACTAGAAAATTATAAGAAAGCCTTTAAGGCCTCTAGGCTTATTTCTTTAGATATATTAGTAGTAGTAGATTGCCTTAATGTGCGTATTCACACTCCACCTTAGGGTACCCTACTAGATACACTATAGCAAGCCAGAACCCTAAGTAATACCCTCGAGTTTAGATCCTAGTTAAAGCTCATACGCGACTCTTTTATTTAGTCTCTACCTAATACTAAATTAAGCTACTTATAAATTATAAAAGGTGCTAAACTTATACTCTACTATAGTGTACTTTAAAAGACCTATATTAAGGAACTTAAGAAGTAAATTAAGGTTCTAATAAAAAGTAAAAAACGCGTAAAAGAAAGCGCATTTAGAAAGGTAGGACGCTAGGCTTTACTTAGGGAGCAGATTTAGAAGTAGAAAGCCCTTCTATTAGGGTGAAGTTATTAAAAAGGGCATAAGGTAGTAGTAAGGGAGAGGTAGGTTCCTTAATACAACGCCGCTATAGGAGGTGTAAAGAGCCTAGGCACAACGTAAGAACCTATTAGATAGATAAAGAGATAAAGGAGAAGTTAGATATTACCCTTAGTAGCTTATTTTTAGATAGTGTTAATAGTAAATTGGAGTGATTTTATTATAGGTTACTATAAGGCTAAAAATAACAGGTTAACTTTATCTTATAATAGTACGCACTTAGTAACTAAAAATTAGATAAAGTACTACTTAAGATATAGTATACTTTACTATAAATTATAGTAAGTATACTATATATTGCCTATGTATAGTATAGTAGATAATATATTGTATATATATAGGAAGTCTTATTGTAAGTTCGTACTACTATGAAAGACTTCTTAGCTTTACGCGATTATAGTAGCCACGCAAAGAGGCTATACGACGTAAAAAGTAGATTAAATAGTAACTTAGTATATTATAAGTTATAGTAGGTTATTATAAATTACTATAAAGTAACGTTAGTGGTGTTTTATAATAAGTTATAAGGGACCTCGAAGTTGCTAAACAAAACTATTCGGCGGACTAATTTGTTCGGGCTACTAATAGAATATATTAGTCTTATTACTTTATCTTAATTTATAGCTTTTTTTTAAAGTATACTTTTAGTTTTTTTCTTATAGTTTTATATAACCCTTTTTATTAATACCTAATAACGCTTTTCTATATATATAATAGTTGGAGAAATATTTGCTATTATGTAATATTTTTATTAGAAACTCTTTAGTTATAAAAATAAATAAACTATAGTTTAATATTCTATAAAAAATATATATGTAAAGTATTTTATATATAATAAAATATGGCGTTAATTAAATCTACCTAGGGGTAGGACGATAAAGGCTTTTATCTTAAATAACATAATAAAAAAGTAGAGCCCCTTACTTAGTAATTAAAAAGAGCGTAAATAAAATAAAATAAAATATCTTTTAGTATGTAGCGTTAAATTAACTACCTAGAGGTAGCACGACAAAGGCTTTTATCTTAAATAATATGATAAAAAAAGCAGAGCCCCCTGCTTAGTAATTAAAAAGAGCGTGAAAAAGGTAATAATAAAAAAAAGCATTTTTTAGTATTAAGTATGTTATTACTATAGTTAAAATAAGTATATATTATTAATTAACTACTTAGGGGTAAAATAATAAAGGCTTTTATTTTAAAAAAAAAAAAAGTAAAGCCTCCTACTTAGTAATTAAAAAAGAGTGTAAAGAGGAGATTATAAAATAAGTATATAGAACCTAAAAGGCCTACTAGATTTACACTAAGTATAGATAAATTTTTAACCCTAAGCCAATACTAGTGGAACTTTCCCAAGGGGTTTAGCTTGCGATTTTGCCGCGGAACTTGGCCGTCGCTTGGAGACATGAGGAAAACACCTTTTGATAAAGGTGTTAGAATATAAGACCGCTCTGCACGATGACAAAGTGCGGGCGCCCCCATTCTGGCCAAACAAAAGGACATGGTCTGTGGCTGTCGGCTTACACGATAATACTGTCTGCATCCTGCGAGTTATCGTTCATCTACGCCTTTTTGCTAGCAGTCCCCTTATCACAAGTCCCACACTCGCCACTCCTTGAGAGATCCTCACAATGGCTTCCCTCCTCTACTCGCCCGTTATCGACATCGCCGCCAAACTGGGCGGCACCGCCCTCTCGCCCTTCCTCTCCGGGCCCCTCCTCCTCTCCGCCACGTACTACCCGGAGGCTGTAAAAGATGCCCTCGCCTCCGTCTCCGCCCGCCTCCCGGGGGCGCTGAGCACCTGCCTCTCTCTCCCCGGGATGCTCGACTCCCCCCGCTTCATGACGGGCCTGAAGATCCTCGTGGGCTTTGGAGTTGTGAACAAGCTCAACCAAGGTCTCAACACGGCTGCGCACAATTCCTGGAGGTTGTGTGCGGCCAAGGGCTGGGATAACTGGTCTGATGAGATCGCTGTCGTTACCGGCGGATCAAGCGGTATCGGGAATGATATCGTGCAGAGGCTTACGGCGCTGCGTGTGCGCGTCGCCGTGTTTGATATCGTGGATCTACCCAAGGAGATGCAGGGGAACGCACGCGTCAAGTTCTACCACTGCGACGTGACCTCAGCCGAGTCCGTCGCCGCTGCCGCGCCGCGGCCGTGAAGCGCGAGCTAGGACACCCCACCATCCTCATCAACAACGCCGGCATCGCCAACCCCTCCCCCATCCTCCTCAAGACCAGCGTGCCCTTCCTCCACAAGATAATGGGCGTCAACCTCATGTCCATGTGGTACACCACCCAGCAGTTCCTCCCCAACATGGTCCAGAACAACAAGGGCCACGTCGTGACCGTCGCCAGCATCGCCTCCTTCGTCGCGCTGGCCACCGCGGCGCCTTACTTACTCCGCCACCAAGGCCGGCGCCCTCGCCTTCCACGAGAGCCTCGCAGCGGAGATTAAGCACCAGTGCAAGGCGCCCAACGTGCTGACCTCGGTGGTGCACCCCAACTTTGTCAGGACGCCGCTTGTTGCGGACTTTTCTGAGCGGCTTGAGAATGCGGGTGTGCGCATGATGACGGCGGACGTTGTTGCGAAGGCGGTGGTTAAGCAGATTAAGAGCAAGAGAGGGGGGCAGTTGATTATCCCGGATTCGGCGAGTGGTGTCTCGGGGATTAGGGGGTGGCCGACGTGGCTTCAGGAGGGTATTCGTGATGCTGTTGCGAGGGGGGCGGTGAAGCCGTAAACTAGTAGTTAGGATCTTGTATAATATAGTTCTATCGAATTCAAGTGAGATACATCCCAAAAAAAGGCTCCAGAATCTGTCCACTTTTGAGAGGTTCTACTTCGAAGGCGTGCTACCTCGAATGCATGATGAGACTGTCGTCTATGTGTGTGTGCACCGAGAGGGACGTTAGCCGGCCATAGTAAGTTAAGCGTGTACGCTTAGTCATCAATCACGTTAACGTGTTCGATCACTCATCCGCGCAGATCACTCATCCGCGCACCCCACCAAAATCGCGACGCGTCTTCCTACAATTGCTCTTCAACAACGCAATAAAATAGGTAGTAAATAGATTTATTAAGTGCGCGCTATCTAGTAGTACACTGAGTCCTTGTATGACCTTGTTCGTGGCACTTGCTGCAGGTTAGCGGTGCTCGAGGCCTACTTGGGCTGCCCCGCCTGCTCTACCTGCTGGAGCACCCTTTCGGCCTCTGCAGCAAGCAATTGACCTTCCTCTACCCGCATAGCTCCTCTATGGGCTATATACTATCAGCGCTGCTGCTCCTTACGCTGCCGGCGCTGACTAGCCTATCAAATCTTCCTATTCTATTCCTCTGCAAGGATCGTTGCTAAATTTATCGCAAGTTGACAACCTTTAACAAGCTAGCGGATAGCCTAGGTAGTAGGGCTCTGGGATTGGCGACTAAGGCGGCCCTAGATAAGTCAAGCCTGCTGCTCTAGCTGAGCAGTAGTATGCGTCGTCTCTGCCGTCCATGCGACCTCAGCGTCGGCTGCCGTCCCTGGCGGAGACGGCGTCCTGACCACTGTCAGCGACAATAAGACGCGTTCTGGGCAAGCTAGGACTAGCCCTGTCGCTCGGAAGCCTGCCTGGATATTCTGCTCCGATAGGACTATCTCTCTGATACCTGGATATATCTGTAGGAAGTCCTGCTTGTCGATATGGAAGACGCCTTGTCGCGCAAGCTCGGACACCTGGTGTCCGTACGCGCGCTTGAGAGGCGAGAAGCAGCCAACGTCAAGCGGCTAGAGGAGGTGCGACGTATGCGGCGGCATACAGAGCGTGATAATCTTGTTGTCTGTACAGTACTGGTCGAACTCAGGCGTTGCGTGGCTGCTGTGGCCGTCAAGGATGAGCAGTCGGTAGGCCCCCACTGTACGAGACTCTGTATGTCGGTGGAAGTGCTTTACCCACTCAAGGCCAAGCTCATCAGTCGTCCAGCCGTTGTCGCTAACAGCGATAGTCCAGTCAGGTGGGAGGCCTTAATACCAGGAGGCTTAGTGGAGCTTTCCAAGCAGGATCACGAAGGGTGGGATAGACCAGCCAGCCGCGTTAATCCCCTCGATCGTCGTTACCCACTCACGATCGCCTGGTTGTATAGTCATCGCCCGGCTGACTGTCTCAGAGCTTGTAACGACTTTTAACGTCGCAGCGATACCCATTATTATAAACCCAGTCTCATCAAAGTTGTAGATATCCGTGTTGAGGATGCCGTACGACTGACGCGTCTCCTCTATAAGCTTGAACCACGCGCGGATTGCGACTGGATCCTCAGATTTCGCGCGCTGTGAGTGGAACTTGCGATTCCACTTTGTCTAGAGCTCTGGCTGAGCTTTAATAAAGCGCGATATCCAGTTCTTGCCAATAGGCTAAGGAGGGGGCTCTTGGCCGCGCGCGGCGAGTAGATTGTCTGCCATTCGCCGTACGTCGATGATCTGGGGCGGAAATCCGCGTCGGTCGAGGTCTAGGATCCAATCTACTAGGGACTGCTCCTCTGTAGGGTATAGCTTTCGTTTCTGTGCGTTGGCAGCAGCTTATAGGAGGGAGCCGTTGACGCGGCCTTGGAGGGTTGACCGAGGGATACTATACAGTTTAGCTACCCTTCGCTGGCTTAATTTTTGGCTAGTTTAAAAGGCCTGCTTTGAAAGAGCAAGCCTACCTTCTTTTAAGCCTGCTGGGCGCGCTGGGTGGGGGACATTATAAGAGTTATGAGAAGACGCGTCGCGATTTTGGTGGGGTGGCCGGATGACTGGTGTGGCCGGATGACTGGTGTGGCCGGATGACTGGTGAGACACGTTATATTAGTCTAGTGCACCATACCCGTGCACATATCTGTAATTAACCACTCTATACTCACATGCTGTAAGTACTATAATTCTGTGCCTGGGGCATATGCCAAGCCCGAATCCGGATTAGTTCCGCTAATCAGGGTTACATTAAATTTGTACCCTGTTTCCGATGGTAAGCACCTTAACTCCACCTCGGCACGTGGAGGCCTTATGTCTCTGCTTTTATATAACCTACACCCTTTCCATACAGACACTCACCATGTGCTTCACCTACTGAGTGCCAAACCAATACGCAACAACACCAACCATGAATCCTCACAGCCCCCTCACCGTAGTCACCGACTACGTCTACACACTTTTAGCCACCCCGTGGCTCCTCATCCACTTCTACTGGGACCTCCTCCTCTGCCTCCCACCATGGACGCGACCCGGAAAGGCCTGGACCGTCAACCAAGCCGCCCGTGTGCGCGTCGTGAAGCTCCTGCTGCACTTCTGGTCCCTCACCCGCGCCGGCGACCGCTTGCACCTCCGTCCGGCCTCCGAACGCAACCGCTTCGAAGCCATTACACCTAAGTCAGAGAAGCTCTACCAGGGCGCCATTTCTGATCCCGATATTAAGCCCGCTCCTATGGGCCTTACCTGGACGCCCGCGCGCCCCCCTCCCGCTGCCCTCATCAAGCCCGAGCTCTCGTTGTGCCTGCACTTCCACGGCGGGGCGTTCGTTATCGGAAATGGGCGCGCGACAGCGACACGGGATATCTCTCCAAGACGCTCCTCAAACGCATGGGCTGCACACACGTCTGCACGCCGCAGTACCGCCTCTCGAGCTCCAAGAACGGGCGTTTCCCCGCGCCGGTGCAGGACGCCCTGACGAGCTACCTCTACATTATCCGCGACCGCGGGATCCCCGCCAGCCAGATCATGGTCTCGGGTGACTCGGCGGGCGCAAATATTGTTTTGGGTCTACTGCGGTATATCCACGACCACGGCGAAAAGCTAGAGATCCCGGCGCCGAGGGCGGTGGCTCTGTGGTCGCCGTGGGTGCACGTTGGCGCGGCGATTACGCAGGACATGCGCATGTCGCCTAACTCCAGGACGGACTACCTCAACAAGGAGTTCGGCACGTGGGGGCGCCGTCACGGTCTCCGGGTCTATGGCTATTGACCCTGAGGGACCATACCTCTCGCCTCTACACCACCCGTTCAAACTTAAGGGGGATATCCCGATGTTTGTGCACGGCAGTAACGCGGAGGTTCTCTACGATGATATCAAGGCATTTGCCGAGGGTCTACGGGAAGCTTGGGTGGAACGTGCACCTGACCGTGGCGGACGACTGCCCACATGACATCCTGCTTCTGGGGCCGAGGATTGGCTTCGGGAAGCAGGCAGAGGAGGGGGCTAGCGAGGCGAGGAAATTCTTTGCGCGGACTACCAAGCTGAACTTGCGCATCAGCTCTGCTTAGATCGTCGTCGAATAATATAATACACCTTCTAGCCGCCATGTTGGTGTTCGATCTAGCGTGACTGCTCACATGGCAGGCGAGGTGCATGAAGACATGCCTTGGCGTCCATAGTGGTATCGTCAACCCCAAGCCGAGGCCTTATTTTTGTTGAGTGTAGGAGATCTAAGCTTCGTCATGCCCCGCGTAGGTCGCATTACAGTCACTCCCCCTGGTTTGGGTTTAGTAGTGTCCGGAATTTTGTTATAAAAATTGGCCTTTGCCAACCTTGCGCGGTAACGGACACTACCAACCCAACCTAGGGGGGTGACTGTACATTGCGGGGAGCCCGCCACACGTCCCGAGAAAGTTGACCTACCCTGTCACGCCAACTCTTTGCAAGGGCGTGAATTCGCTAGTTTGCAAAGTACTAAGCGTTAGAGGTTAGCTTGCGGACCAGCTAGTCTTAGGTGCTGTCCCATTCGCAAGGTACCGAGCGTTGGAGGTTAGCTTGCGGACCAGCTAGTCTTAGGTGCTGTCCCATTCGCAAGGTACCGAGCGTTGGAGGTTAGCTTGCGAACCAGCTAGTCTTGCTGTCCCATTCGCAAGGTACCAGACGTTGGAGATTAGCGTGCGACTCGACTTCTACGGCGTATACGCGGTTCTCTCAAAATCTCATGTGATTTTCGTTCTTCTCTTGGGGATACCAAGGCTGTCGGCTTCGTCGGTGTTCTCGTAGCCTAGACAAGTTTCAAAGGCAGCAAGGTAAAACACCCTTTAAATTGTACAACTTGGGGAACATTCCTTCTTTTGGTTTTCCCAACTTCGCATCTGTGTTTTGTCGTGGAATTTGTACAGTACACCTAAAGAAGTTGGTTGTAAGTAGCACCAAACAGCCGAGGTTTTTAGTCTCACCGTGGTACTAACACCTTTTCACCTAGATGCTACGCTGAACATAACCCACTCAACACATTCCGGACTTCGAATACTCTCCCTCAACTGCCATGACCAACAGCAGAGTCCCCAACGGCAGGAGCCCCAACGGGCTGCCAAACGGGAATCACGATGCCGCCACCTACGTCGACACCCTCATCATCGGCGCCGGCATCTCGGGCATCAACGCCGCCTACCGCATCCAGACCGACGGCCCCGCGGACATGACCTACGCCCTCCTCGAAGGGCGCGACACCCTGGGAGGCACCTGGGACCTCTTCCGCTACCCGGGCATCCGCTCCGACTCGGACGTCTACACCTTCTGCTTCGCCTGGAACCCGTGGAAGCACAGGGGCACCATGGCCTCCGGGGAGCAACTCAGGGAGTACATGCTGCAGTCGGCCCAGTCGCAGGGGATCGACCAACACATCCTGTACAATCACCGCGTGGTCTCCGCCAACTGGCGCTCGGATTTGAAGAACTGGGAATGCCAGGTGTCCGTGGCCGGGCGGGAGGAGCCGGTCACCTTCCATTCGCGCTTCGTGCTGCTGGGGACCGGGTACTACGACTACGAGCAGCCGATGGAGACGGTCATTCCCGGACTGAACAACTTCACGGGCAAGATCATCCACCCGCAGTTCTGGCCGCGCGACTACGACTACACCGACAAGGACGTCGTGGTCATCGGCAGCGGCGCGACGGCAGTGACCATCGTCCCGGCCATGGCCCCCGCCGTCCACCGCGTAACCATGCTCCAGCGCAGTCCCTCCTATATCTTCCCCATCCCCTTCAACAGCCTCATAACAACCCTCCTCTTCTCCGTCTTCCCCTTCCGCATGGCCAACTACCTCAACCGCCTCTCCTGGCTCGTCCGCAGCTATGTCACCACCCTCCTCTGCCGCAGGTGGCCCGGCGTCGCCAAGATGGTCTTCCGGCGCGTCAACACCAAGCTTCTCCCGCCGGACATCCCCTACGACCCGCACTTCAAGCCGCGGTACAACCCCTGGGACCAGCGCGTCTGCGCGACTCTCGATGGCGACTTCTTCGCCGCGCTGCGCTCGGGCAAGGCGGATGTGGTGACGGACACGGTTAGGACGGTCACGGCGAAGAGCATCGAGCTCGAGTCAGGGAAGAGTCTGCAGCCTGATGTGATCGTTACGGCTACGGGGCTGAAGCTGCAGTTTGGGGGAAAGATACAGTTTTCTATCGACGGGAAGCCGTTCAAGATAGCGGACAAGTACGCGTGGAAGGCGGCGATGTTGCAGGATGTGCCGAACTTGCTCTTCCTGACAGGCTACGAGGCGGCCTCGTGGACGCTGGGCGCTGATGTAAGTGTGAAGCTGTTCGTGAGGATCGTGAACAGGATGCACGAGACGGGCGCGAAGGAGGTTGTGCCGCGAACGGAGAGGGAAATGCCTGAGAAGCCAATGATGAGTCTGACCTCGACGTATCTGAAGACTATGAGGCAGGAGTTGCCGAAGGGTGGGGAAGGGGTCTGGAGCCCCAAGTCGAATTATTTTGCGGATATGGCCGGGGCGCGGTGGGGGAGTATTGTGAAGGACTTGGAGTTCTCGTGAGTGTACTGCAGTATAGAGTGTGCGTGAGTAGCGTAGATATTGAACTAGATATCTGTTCTGTTAAACGAGCCAAGTGTAATACGCTGATTGTGTATTACGCCAAGACCCAAGTTGTAATGCAGTTACGTGACCCCGTGATTTCCCTGTCTAACTGTGGAAAACTTAAATTACGCAACAATAGATTGTATAACCTAAGAAAGATAACCTAATAAGAAACCTAGAGTAGAATTATCGCACATTAGGAAAAATTTTTAGCAAGCATGTGCACCTAGGACACCTGTGCAGCTCTGTGCACGCCTACGCACGCTTGCGCGCTAAATGCGCCCTAAGCGCCCTAGTAATACCTATTTTTTTGCGTGCACTTGCGCAACTTTATACATAATTATATATAATAATTTAGTATTAAGTATATAATAAGTTACTATAACACGCCTTTATATTATAGTGCTAGGTAGAACTATACTTAATTCTATACTATTTATAGCTAGAGCGCGCTATATATACTAACTATCTAATCTATATATTTCTATATTTATATAGCTAGTATTAACTATAGAGTTTATAAGTATATATACTTTATAATAACTTACTCCTATATAGTATATTATAATTTACTATAAAAGTCTTCTAATTATTTATATATAAGTAGTAGTAAAATTAATTAATATACTAGCTATTATAATATTATAAGTAGTAGTAGAATTAATAAGTATACTAGCCTTTATAGTTTTTATTTATATATAATTATTAGTAGAATTAATATATATACTACTTTTAGTAGTAGTAGTAAGAGTAGGTCTAATTTATACTAAGTAGATTATATATACTAATATTATATATATAGAATATTAGGTATATTACTTAACTACACTATATTATAGTTAGTGTTTACTTTAAAGACTACTTAGATAATTATAAATATAGTGCATTACTATAGCTTTTAGAACTACACGCTCTCTAGTGCTATCTTTAGGCTTAGGTTCTTTACACTTTATACCTAGGCAACTATATTATTAAAAGACTTATTATTAGTAATAATATATTTCCTAGAGCTATATTAGACTATATATAGTATTAGACCTATTTTAAGCTTTTTCTCTATACACTCTATTATACTAAAAGCCTTATTTCTAAGTGTCTTTAGTAGACCAGCTTTTTCTTTATATCTTTATATAAACTCCTTCTTATTATTACTAGTATTAAGAAAAATTCTAAGATTAAGTAGGTCTTTATACAATATTAGAAAATACCTATAACTTTATC
Organism: Laburnicola sp. JP-R-44; assembly: GCA_009805535.1. Classification (NCBI taxonomy): domain Eukaryota; kingdom Fungi; phylum Ascomycota; class Dothideomycetes; order Pleosporales; family Didymosphaeriaceae; genus Laburnicola; species Laburnicola sp. JP-R-44. The sequence goes on from SELF01000042.1 coordinate 2,167,264, forward strand.
TTATATATACTATTTTGTATTTCTATCTAATATTAGCACAAATATAGTTATTAATATAAATATCTTTTTTAAGTTTAGATATTATTAGTTCTTTAGCACTACGCGCGCCTACACTTACGTTAAATAGAGTGTTCTCTTATATACTACTCTTATCTAACGCTAGCTATACTTATTATATTATCCTACTAGTTAGATTTAATATTACTCTTATCTAATACTAGCTATACTTATTAACTACTTATTTATTATTACTTATAGTAAACTTGCTATATTATCCTACTAGTTAGATTTAATATGCGTAGCCTTTTTGCCACTCTTTAGCCCTAGCTTTATTAACTTTTCTAGTAATATAAGGGCGTAAATATTAAATAGGTTATTATAGTTACTATTATTTAGTAATAGTAGTAATATTATAATTTAGTAGCTTTATTTTATAATATAGCCCTATATAAATATCTTAGCAAGTGTCTATTTTAACGCACTTATCCTTTTCTATAGCCTCTTAATAGCATTATATAAAGCTTATAATATTAGCAAATTTCATAGTTTAAAAGTAAAGCTACTTACTCTTAATTTTATTTACTAAGATATATTAAGTTAATCTTAAACCCTCTTTCTACTCCTCTAGCGCAGTATATAGTAGTAATTTAAAGTATACTACTATACTCTCTATTAGGGTTTAGAAGTACTATTATAAGTTTAATACCTTTATAATAGGGGTAAAGCTAACGTTTATACTAAATAGACACCTAATTACTAGACTAATAAATAGGTTACTATAAAAACCTACCCTTTCTTATTTACTCTAGTATTAGTATACTATAACAGTATATAATAAGTATATTAGGCGTAATATATATTAACTATACCTAATAAGAAAAGCTAAACCTCTCTAGTGCTCTTAAAACTTTAGGCTAGATATCTAGTTTAGAAGTAGATAGCTAGTAATAGTCTTACACTATTTCTTAAGAGCGGCTACTACGCACTATAAATAATAGCTCTAGATTTTATTATATACCTTAATTTTATTAGCCTATACTATTTATATTAATAAGTCTAGTATATATACTATTCTTAAGTCTATATTTATAATAGTATATAGTACGTTATATTACTCTTTTACAGTTAGTTAATATATTATATACCTAAGCCTAGGCATTTATAATTAAGTAGTACAGTAGTTTTATATATCTCTTAATATATAGAGTTAGCTTTATTAGCTTAATAGGCCTCTTTTCTATTAGTAACCTTATAATTACTATAATAGAAACAGCTCCTATAATAATAGACTCTTCTTATAAGAACATTTTAGGCCTTTATACTACTCTCTACTAAGGTATTTTTACAGCTAATATTATTAATAGTGTTAATATTATTAGACTAGACTCGCTTCTTAGTAAGCTTAGACTAGTAGTAGGGCAAATCTATTATAAGATTAGGTAGCGCCTAAGCCTTATATAGATAAATTTCTTATAGATTTTATAGTAATATAGTTTCTTATATAATAGTTTTTAATATAACTAGAAAGTTACTAATATATCTTCTTATTTACCTATACTATATTATTAAGATAGTTATACTATAGATACTATCTTTCTTTTCTTTCTAAGTGTTCTTAGGTACTAGTGTATATTAAAGCTATATAGTTATAAGTATTAAGCAACCTATACCCTATTATAAGCTAGTCCTACTATATAAATATAGTTCTTCGCAACTTACAAAAGACTCTAATTACCCCTACTTACTACTAGACCTAGGCAACTAGTATTAATATTTAATAGGCGCGCGCGCTAACTACCTATATAGTAAAAATATTAGCAACTTATAGTAAACTTACTTAGCCATATTAATATACTTATAGTTTTATACTATCTTCTCTTACTCGCAATATTAAATAATATATACCTTACCTATCTATTTTCTAGACTCTATAGTAGTATAAGTAGTATATTATAAATAGTAGTGCACTATTAGTCTACACGCACTATATATTCTAATAGCACCCTTTATAAAAATAATTATAGTTCTAATAAAAGTGCACCTAAAATAGCGTAGTGTTAGATACCTAATACTTTTAGTCGCAGGTACTATATATATATACGCTACCCCTACGCTAGCTAAAAATAAATTAATATTACTATCTAGCTATTAACTAATATTATAAAACGTCTTATTGTATTAGCTAGTGTATTTATTTTAAAAATAGCTTAGCTTATTATATTATTATATTAAAGTTAATTTTTTATTAACTTACTAGTCTATTTAGTTAAGGTGCGTCTTAGCCGCATTTATATATTAACACTAGCTTTGCTCTCTATTTAGCTATCTATTATATTTATAGTAAGCTACTTATTCTATACACTTATTAGTATAATAATCTTTACCTATTTTTTAATAAGGATATACTAGTAGGTATAATATATACAACTTAATAATATATATATTATAGATTCTGCTAACTACTAGTACTTATCCACTTATAAAGCTAATATATTTTTATACTAGCCTATAGTAGTTTAGTTATACTATATTCTTAACTAGAGTTATCTATAATTGCCTATTATTAGCTTTTTAATATATTAACTTGTCTTATATAATATAGTATAAGATAGAAACATAGTAGACGTAGTTATAAAGTTGTTTATTACTAAGCCTATAGCTACTATATCTTTTATAGTCTTACGCCCACTTATTTTAGAGGTTTACGCTACTATATAATCTAAATAGTCCTATTACTGTAATATGTACTACTCCTACTTTAGCGCCTCTATATAGTGTAGATTACGCGTTCTCTAGTGCAAATATAAACTTACCTAGAAGCCTATTATTATAGTCTTACTTTCTCCTATTTACTACTTTATTATATTATTATATATCTATTTTATTAACTTTAAGAAGTTTTAGTTGCACTATCTTATAATCTCTAGAAGATAGGTTTTTACTTACTTAAATATAAATATTTTAGAGTGTATATTTACTACTCTACGTGCTATTATAACTGCCCTACCTTTCTTTAAGTTTGCCTAGATTAGCTTATCTAGAACCTTGTTTCTAGCTAGGATAGCCTCTACCTTCTAGTATATAATATAATACTCTATATCTAATATATTAAACATACTCTATATAGTGTCTTCAGCTATATATATAGAATATAATATATGTGCATATTTAAAGTCTAGTTTTATATAAGGTTGCATCTTAGTGTAAAATTATTATAATATTAGCGTATTTACTAGCTAAAAACCTATCTTATTATCTTAGTATTTTTACTTTATATTAGCTATTAGTGCAAACTATAGTTACTATAAATATATAAAAATATTATAGTAAATTACTATAATAGTATTCAAAAACTATAATAACTACTATCCTACTAAAGTAGGTATATAAGCCAAATATAAACAAGTTCCTTAGAAGCGCTATAACTATGCCTAGGTCGCTATGCTTATTCTACAGCTATAAGATATATATTATAGGCAGATTATAAAATATAAAAAATTTCTAACTAAAGAGACTAAAGCTATAACTTTTATTATTATTACTTATAACTTATAAAAAGTTTTTATTGCTACTATTAAAGTTACTATTACTATTAACATAGTCTTTAGCATTCGCATAGCTATAGCTATTAGTATAACTAGAGCTATAACCATTAATAGGGGGTATAATATTATTAAACAAGTAAGCGTAATAATATATATTATTCTATAACTATAATAAAAGTAAAGGGTTACTTATATAGTAAGGTTAGAGACAGGCAACTATATAATATTTAGCAGATGCTAGATAAGATAAGGCGCATAGCATTAATAAGGTAAAGATAAAGCTTAGTAGGCACAAATTTAAAAGTAGTCTAAATAATATAGTTACTATATGAGATACGTAATAGCTTCTTAAGCTTCTCTTTATATATTATCTTCTAAATTATAATTGCCTTAATATCTATCTTAGCGCAACGGACGTACTTCTTAATAATATTAGAGCTAAACTTCTACTTAGGCAGCTTAGCAATATAGCCTTAAAAGCTAAGGCAAAGCAGAGTAGTAAAGTTTACTTTACTAAGGTTAAGGATATACTATACTATATATTATTACTACTATTAGCTTACTTTAGGGTTAGCATATTATTACTAGAAAAAAACTATTATAACTTTAGTATACTATTAGTATATATAAAATATTAAGAGTTGCTTAGACCGCTTAGAATATATTTATAGTATAGTTACTATAGTTTATATTCTATTATAGTAATCTACTATAACGTCTTTAGTAATATAAGGCTAATAGAATTTATTATATTAATTAATTTTTATAGTAATAGCTATAAATATTCTAAGCACTATTATCTAATAATAAACCTATCCTATATATTATACATAATAGTTCCCTATATATATTTCTTTAATTTCTCTTTATACGCCTTACTATATAATTTACTATATCTTATTAGTTTTTTAATTACTAGTTATTATTATATATAGTGTTATTAACATTTCTATTACTTCTACAATTTCTACAAAGTAAATACAGCCACAGGCAAATCGCATAGGTAGAGAAGGGGCACTTTCCCCTAGTAAAAAAAGTCCTTTAAAGGGGGTTAAGAGAAAACCAACACTAGTAGCCTATTATCTGTCTAAAGCGTGAATTAAAATTTCCAACAAAGCTTTTTCCTAAATTTAAAAATAGTAATATGCCTTAATTAACTTTCTCGTCCTATAAGTTTAAATCTTAATAACTTATTAAGACTAATTTAGTAACTAGTTAGAGATTTCTTAATTGTTAGAGGTACTTACTAATAATAGCTTTCCCATTCTATGAGTTTAATCTAATAACTTAGTTAAGACTAGCTTAAATAGTTAGAAATTTCTTAATTATTAGAGATACTAGCTTATTTAGGCTACTTTTCTTCTTATCTACGAAGATTAGTTTTTTAGTGTTTAAAAACTAGGAGGGAGAGAGGGCGAGATTTAAACTCGCTAAGAAGTCAAAGTTTTCGCTTATTTCTAGACTAAAATCCTCGCTTATAGTCTCCAACCACAGCGTAGATTTACTATCTAGACTTCTACTATACTTAGTTAGCCTTACGCTTGTACCCACTATAATACGCCCCTTTATATAGTGTTATACTCTAAAAAGTTAACATAGTTATTAACTATAAATATATAGTTGTTACTAGAACCTACTTTAAATCTACTATTAGATTAGACACTATTATATTTATAGTTTACGTTTAGTATCCTTCGCTAGTATAATATGTGCTACGCTAATAATCTATACTACACAGAAGCACTAATAAGCCCTTTAGTATTTAGTTCCTTCTAAGTATATTTCTTAGGCTAACTAGTTCTAAAGCTTAACAAAACTATAAATATTATCTAGTTGTCTCTAGTCTACTATCTTAAATATCTTAAGAAGGAAGTAAATATATAGGTTCTCTTACTTAGTAAAGTATATAGTATTTTATTCTATAATAGTAAATATTAGCTAGATCTAGCCTATACGCCTATTTTTAAGAGAGGTGTTATTATAGTTATATACTTACACCTATATATTATATTTAAGCTACTTACTATTATCTTACTACTCTAGTATATATTAAATAGTCTCCTAGTCTTCCTATAATACTTTACTATTTAGCCTTCTAGTCTTCCTCTAGTACCTAAATAACAGGTAGATTGTTTTATATATAGAGATTAACCTAACTAGGGTTATCTTTAAGCTATTTAGCATTCCTCTAATATAAGCTTATTCTGCTAGCTTTAATTATATCCTTCTTTTATAGTATTACTATAAGTATATTATATAGTCTAAGAAATTTAATATAAGTTGCAGTATTTTAAAATAATTATTAATAATAATAAATTTAACTATTTCTCAACTTTAAATATACTCCTTCTCCTTTATAAGTACAGATTTAGACGTGTTAATACTATATTAGCTTAATAGAGCTATTCTAGCTAGTCTACCTATTTATACCTCTTCTAGCCCCTGTGTTTTAGTTATTAGCTCCCTCGTATAGTACTTTACTAGAGTCTTGTATATTTAAATCTTAGTCTATTAAGTATTTAGACTACTTATTTACGCTAAAGTTTTCTTATAGTTTGTTAATTAGAACAAGTTCTTAATAAGAGATATATAGGGGGCTTTTATATATATAGTAAGGTTATAGTTTAGTAGTGGCCTATATTGCTATACTATTTATATATAGTAGATAATTATATAAAGTTTTAGTATCTAGAAGTGCTTTGCATGTAGTAGATAGAAGCTAACTAATTTCTACTTATATATATTAACCTACTAGAGGGATTTAAGTATATAGCTAAGTGTTTTTCTTATTATAGCTATAGTAATAAGAAATTATAATAAAGTTGCACACCCTATAGAGATACTATATAGTCTCTAGCTTACTTTATAAAAGGGGGGTAAATACTACTAGAATCTACTTTGTAAGAGCCTTTTATTTATTTCTAAACTATTATAATATTTAACTAACTAGTATATAGTTAAAGACTTTTAGGCCTACGAAGTAAGGCACCTTTTAGTAACACTTATTAATTTAACTTATCCTTAATATTATATATTATACCCTTAAGTTGCTATATATTAAGTTAACTAGACCTATTAGCCACTTAATAGTATGCTTTATAAGTCCTTTATAGAGAGTTAATATAAAAGGTCTAGTATAAAGCTATATATATATTTATAAATAAGAACTCTTTTATAAAGTTTCTAATCTAGTGTATATACTCTAGGTAAGAACTCTAGATACTAGTCTATTTTATCCTTTTAATTATATCTATAGTACTATTATGCAAGTAATATAGCGCGCGTATTCCACTAATATCGTATTTGTTAACAGGACAGACGAAGCAACTCAGCGTGAACCACTTGGTTACGCCAAGGTGCAGAGAACCACTTAGCATGCAGTCAGCGGCGGGGCAGAAGCGACTCAGCAGTCACGTGACCAACATCCCGCCAAGACAGACGCTAGAAGGGAGGTTCAACATCCCGCCGAGAACGAACATCCTAGGAAGGATGAGATAGTTCGGGATGGACGCGGTCTATGGGGATTATGGGACAGCGAAGATTGGGACTATATAGATCTGGGGGATCTCCTCTGGTTTTGAATCTTTGTAGTTAATTCTCTTTACAGTACTATTACCTATATAGATTGGTGCTAGTTATTCTATCTTGTCTAGAATTAGAAGAGCCTTACACGAGCCTGTTGACATCTCACTTGATTCCTCCTGAAGCCTACCAGTACGGCCACCCCCGAGTTACCTTACCCTCCCTAACACGGATTAGGACAAGGTACGTGAACCCGTGTTAACACTTTGACTACCTAATAGGTTTCGAGAAAACAGTTAACACACTATGACGACGCCAGCAAGTGCTTAAGCAACAGCTAGCGGTGGCTTGGCAGCGACACCTACTAGCAGCAGCGCTAGCGGACTAACCACGAATACGACCAGCGTAATGGCGGCACAGGCCAACTAGATTTAATAGTTGGAAGCACAGGTGTTAGAGCTTCTAGCGGCCGTTACGGCACAATAGGCAGTAGGATTAGGGAAGACTGTTTGACTGTCTGTGGAAAAGTATAGTGGAGGAAAAGGACTAGAAAAAGTTCCTCACTAATATGGAGTTGTACTGTTAGTACAATTTGGCTTTGTTTCCTATGGAACAAGACAAGGTCCTCGCAGCCAGCCTACACCTAAGGGAGAGGGCAGCTGAATGGCTTCAACCGTTAGTAGATAACTTTATCACTAAGGAAAAAATTAGCGAGATGCGGGACAAAACTAAGCTTGTGTTTAAGATATAGCAGGATTTTAAAGAACAGATGCAAGTTATGTTTGGAGAAGTCGACAAGGAACAACGAGCCAAACAACAGATTTAACAGTTACGACAAACAACGTTAGTTAGCAAGTATGCTTTGGAGTTTAGGCAACTATAGTCTAAGGTTGAGTGGGACGACGCAGCCTTGAAGGCAGCCTTCTATCACGGACTGAAGGACAGCGTTAAGGACGCGTTATTACTCCACGACAAACCGGATGACCTAAGCGAGTTAATCGAGATCGCGGCACGCATTGACAACTGTCTCTACAAAAGAACGCAGGAAAAGAAGTATGGCGGAGCTAAGACAATTACTAAGCTAAAAGAAGAACCCTAGATAAGGCGATACTATAATAAGGATGGATGATTATTATAGCCAGCAAAGTCTAGGAGAAGGAAGGATCTTTAAGAAGGAAGAAACCGACTAAAGGACTAAGAAAGGACGACGGCTTATTAAAAGAAGAAAGACAAAGGCGATACAACAATCGCGTATGTCTGGCATGCGGCAAACAAGGCCATTTTAAGCGAAACTGCTTAGAGGAGCAAAGGATTGGCAGAGCCGGAGCTGTTAAAGTGGGAATGATTAGATCCTACGGAGAAATAACCCTGACAGACCTAGACAAGGAGCACGCGGCTCTTGACTGGACAAAGTGTAAAATAGCGGTTAATAACGAGTATTGTACAACCTACGAAGAAGACTAAGAGGTTGTAGTTCGATAACCTAGCTATCTAGAATACTTCCTAATTACAAAGGAAGAATGTGGAGCGCGACTGGCCTATAGAAAGAACGAGGATCCTTGCCATATTCACTGTTAATAGGATTGGAAGGACCAGCACGAGCTACTAGGATAGTACTGATGCTACGACAATACCTGCGAAACCTATAGGACGCATAAGCATGCGATGGGATGGTGGCTAGTGGGACTAGAAGAGGGAGATGCGGATAAAACACTCTATGAATAAGAGGATTGTGGAGTTAGACATGAAGAAGAACACAACAATTTACTAGAATAGATAGACTGTAACGTGTATTTTTGAGGCTTTTACGATAGAAGAAAACTCGACGAAAAACGATGCTTAAAGCATACCTGCGAGCAGGAAGAAGCGTTAACTAGTAGGCATTATCTAGGATATATAGGCACCTAAAGCCTTGGGAGTGTTAGGTATAGAATTGCCGAAAGCACTAGAATAGGAACACAGATAAGGAAGAAGACTAGCGCGTGGAAGACGCACAGAACTATTACGAACAACACGGTATTAAGATATAGATATAGACCCTTATTCAGATAAACCTTGGACGAAGTGCGACAAAGACAACTGTCGACATTATTAGGAAATAAAGGAATTAGCAGGATGCTTTCCACCTAACAAAACCCTTAACGAGGTACTGCAGCGGCGACAATATGCAACTATGTCATAGATAGGGTGTTACGAAGACTAGTGTTAAATACACCTTAACGCTAAACAGGGCGCAGGATAGTTCCTAAAGGGCCCGAAACCGACCAAAAAACTAGGAAGCTCTTAGCGACTGGGTCACGCTGGTGAGAGCAAATCAACGACCCTATATAAGGTACACCACGACGCTTGGACGCGCCTGAAGGTGGATGTACTCGTGCAAGGACATAAGATTCGCGCGCTTGTGGATAGTGGCGCAGAATAGACCTTTATATCACCACAAGTAGTGGAACAACACAATATACCTTACTGAAATAAGCTGGAACCTATAAGGGTCGTGCTTGCAGACGACACACCGCTAGGATATGGGGGTGGCATGATACGCCTAGAGACCTAGGAAGTATCGCTAGAAATCGCTAGATTGGAGGACTGACAGCGAATTAACATTATAGACCTTAGAGAGGAAGATATGTTAATTAGACATAATTAGCTTAGGAAGCACAATCCTGCCATTAATTGGCAAAACGGAACGCTATGAAGCCGATGGCCTGCGAGAAAGGTCGCTTCACGACGAAGGTTAGCACGAAGGGGATCTGCGGAGCAGGTCGCTTCGGACCACGATTCACGGTTGAGCCCGACGACCTACAGTACAACCTGGCCAGGTAGGGTTGGCAAGATATCGATGACGAAAATTATGCGCATACACAGGAAAGACCCTTAGAGAGTAGGAGTTATATAGGTACGACAAGTTGCGACCACGAAGAACGAACCTCAACCTAATATACCTTAGGAATACGAGGAATATCGCGAGCTCTTTGAAGAGCACGGAAGCGATAATTTACTAGAACACTAGGAGTGGGATTACAAGATTCACCTAGAAGAAGGAGCGAAGCTTAAACCTGGACATATGTACCAGCTATTAGATAGCTAGCAGGAAGAGCTAAAGACGTACATTAACAAGAATCTTGTGAGAGGATTTATACGACAGAGTGGGAGCTTAATGGCCTCACTAATTCTGTTTGTACTAAAAAAGAACGGCAAGCTGAGACTCTATATAGACTATAGATAGCTAAACAACGCTATAAGGAAGGATTGGTATCCTTCGCCTCTTATCTAAGAACTTATAGATCAACTCTAGGGAGTTAAGTGGATCACAAAATTCGATATCCAAGAAGGATACTATCGAATACGAATTGCGAAGAGATTTGAATGGCTTACGGCCTTTAAAACGCGATATGGCCTGTTCAAATACACAGTTCTGCCTTTTAGATTAACAAACGCGCTAGCAACGTTTTAGGCGGTTATTAACAAGGCACTGCATGAATACCTGGACGTATTCTGCACAGCGTACTTGGACGATATACTAGTGTACTCCAAGGGATCGCTGGAGGAGTATGTGGAATATGTGAAGAAGGTGCTTGACAAGCTAAAGCAGTACTAGTTACTCTTGCAGCTAGAAAAATGTGAATTCTATATTACTTAGACTGGATACCTTGGATTTATTATTGGACGAGACGGCATTACTATAGACCCTTAGAAAGTCGCAGCTGTACAGGACTGGCCAGTTCCTAAAATAGTTAAGGACGTGCAATCCTTCCTAGGATTTGCGAACTTCTACCAAAAGTTCATTATAGGATACTCGAAAACCACGGCGCCTCTCACGGAAATAACTAAGAAAGAGAAAGGATTCTTATGGGGCCAGGAATAGCAAGCAGCTTTCGAGAAGCTAAAGGAACTATTTATTACGGCACTATTACTACAGATGCGGGATCCGACACGACTAATACGAGTGGAAACGGACGCATTAGACTACGCCTTAGGAGCTGTGCTTACATAGTAGGGCGAAGACAAGAAATAGAGACTAATATCCTACTATTTAAGGAAGTTCTTAGGAGCAGAACTTAACTACGACGTTCACGACAAGGAACTATTGGCGATAATAGACTCCTTTGAACAATGGGAACTACAGCTTATAGGAGCTCGACACTAGATTGAGGTATTCTTGGATTACTAGAACCTTACGAGTTTTATGTCCACTAAGAAACTTAATAGACGATAGGTCAAATAGGCAGAAACGATGGCAAACTACGATTTTAAGATCTACTATCGCCTAGGATCGCTAAATGGGGCAGCAGACGCCCTTAGTCGAAGATCAGACCTTAGGGAGATAGGCCGACCTAAGATGCACGACGCGGCCTTATAAATAGGAACAGATAGCACTTTCTAATACAACTAACTGCAACTAGCAAAGGTGGCAATATTACAATACAAAGGACTACAAGTTGAGGATTTTTAAGACTTCTCCTAACTAAGCTGGGAACAACAAGAGCAGTACAACTTGAACGAATGGATTTAAGCGACCACAAAGGATCATGACAATTAAGGCAGGATTAAGGTGCTAGATTACATGGCCGAGACCTTGATTAGGTTAAGACACGAGTTGAAAGGCTGGGGACACCCAGGGATGGACGAAACGACTTAACAGATTCAACTGGAATACGATATTCTATACGCACGCGATAAGGTAAAGAAGGTTATAGGCAACTGCTTGGTATGTGCAAAAAACAAGCCTAGGAGATATAAGCCCTACGGGTTGTTACAACCCTTGACACCACCTATAAGACTATAGACTAGTGTTACGATGGACTTTATAGTGAAGCTTCTGGCATTAATGGAACCTGGATCCGGACGACTATGCGACTTGATATTGGTAATCGTCGACTGATTGACCAAGTGGGCATACTTCATACCCACAAACGAGTCCATTACGGCAGAAGATATGGCTTACGAGATTACAAGGACTCTTGTTGCTAATTATGGACTGCTAGAGGAATTCATCACGGATTGTGATAAGCTGTTCACATCTAAGTACTAGGAAACGTTATTGGCAATACTAGGGGTCATTCGCAAGCTTGCGACGACGGCTCACGCACAAACGGATAGTTAAACGGAACGAATTAACTAGATACTGGAACAGTATCTACGGATGTATGTTAACAAGTTGCAGGACAACTAGGTTAAACTACTGCCAACGGCACAATTGGCGTACAACAGCACAAGGTCTAGTACGACGGGACGCTCACCGCATTACGCAAACCACGGATATGAGCCGGTTGCTTATAGAGATCCAAAAGACGTTGAGAGCCTTTCAGCATCAGCTGACGAGAAGGCCCAGCTCATGCAGAAGCTATATAACAAATTGAGCAAGCGAATAGCTCAAAGGAACCTCACGACAGCCAAACAAGCAAACAAACATAGGCTTGAGGGACCAATCCTTAAAAGGGGGGACAAAGTTCTTCTATCACAAAGGAATCTGAAGACTAAGCGACTATCTAAGAAACTCGACCACCTCTAAGTAGGACCGTTTGAAATCCTAGAGGAATGAGGACTGGTAAACTACAAGCTGAAGTTACTAGAGGAGACCCGCATACACCCCACCTTTTCACAAATCACTCCTTGAACTAGCACCACTAGACGCTGAAATCGAAATACGACTTGAACTCGAAGACGAAGAATACGAAGTTGAAGAGGTTAGGGACCTATAGAAATTTGGACGTTAGTGGAAATACTTGGTTAAATGGCAAGGATGGCTAGAGAGCTAGAACATATAGGAACCTATACGAAACCTCACGAACTGCACGAAGTTGGTACAGCGGTATTATCAGCAGAATCCAAAGATGGGATATCCACACTAGTAAGAAAAGAGGCAAAGAAGGAATCGCTCAAAGGATCAGCCTGTAACCAGCCTAGGTTAGTTGACAAAGGTTCGAGTTGCAGTAATCTAGGGGAGGCGTTAGCATCTGTACTCTTGGGATCCACCTCTTGTTCCAGCTGTTTAATCGCGTTAGCGACACAAAGGTTGTAACAAGCAAGGGAATGCTCCTTCTCTTCTACCTTAGCAAGCTCTAATTCCAGACGCGTAGCTTCGGCTTTGGCCTAGAGAAGAGCAAGATACTTCTAACGCTTCTTAGACTGGACCTGCTCCTACTCTTTCTTAGGAATCTATAGGCTACACTCCGCGTGAACAGCGAGACACCTAGCACATTAACTAGAAGGAGCATCTATAAAACAACGCAGTTTCTTCTCTTAACACTGCGCGCAACTAGACGCTATTTTGAGGCCTTAACTAGACACACGTTCCGCGCGAGCGCGTCGCTTAGCAGTTGACAACGGTTTGTGAACCTTGGGCATAGTTAGGAAGGCGGAGGAGGATCTAGAGGAGCATATAACATAACAAACGGAGCAGGGCACACGCACCTTTATACACACACACTACCCTACAGAGTGGCATAGTAAGAGTAAGGATATTAGGACGATAACTGTGTAAAAGGGGGGCGAGTGTGTTAACAGGACAGACAAAGCAATTTAGCGTGAACTACTTGGTTACGCTAAGGTGCAGAGAACTACTTAGTATGCAGTTAGCGGGGGGGCAGAAGCGACTTAGCAGTCACGTGACCAACATCCCGCTAAGACAGACGCTAGAAGGGAGGTTCAACATCCCGCCGAGAACGAACATCCCAGGGAGGATGAGATAGTTCGGGATGGACGCAGTCTATAGGGATCATGGGACAGCGAAGATTGGGACTATATAGATCTGGGGGATCTCCTCTAGTTTTGAATCTTCGTAGTCAATTCTCTTTACAGTACTATCTCCTATATAGATTGGTGCTAGTTATTCTATCTTGTCTAGAATTGGAAGAGCCTCACACGAGCCCGTTGACATCTCACTCGATTCCTCCTAAAGCCTACCAGCACGGCCACCCCCGAGTTACCTTACCTCCCCTAACACAGATCAGGACAAGGTACGTGACCCCGTGTTAATAGTATTAGTGTAATTAGTATACACTATTATATTTTGTATTTAGTGGTGTATTTAATATACTATATAGTGCTATCTTATTTTACCCCTATAATTATTACCTACTCCTTATAGTCTACTATAATACTATATATAATTAGATAGTATATTCTCTTAAACCTATTTATATATCTTATACGCATGCCTATTTAACTAATAAACTTAATAGCTAAGTTAGCGGTTATTAGATAGTATAGTATAGTTTTATAGAAGAACTTATAATTTAATATACTTTTACTATTACCTTATAGTACACATTTATAGTAATGTCTCTATTATACTACTAAATAATTAGTAGTATTATTATAAGCATATTACCTAGGACTTTTTTAATTATTAGATACGTGCATCTAGGTTACTAATTAATATATACACTAGCTACACTGCCTAGTTACTATAATAGTTACTTAGTTATATCTTATTAACTCTAATTATAACTAGTATAATAGTAGAGTCTTTTAGTAGTTTAGTCTATATAGTTTACTACTAGTTAGAGTTTTATTAGTCTATACATATTCTTACCTTATAGAAGTTACTATTTCTATTAGTTATCTTCTTTAGTATTTGCTTAGGGGCATAAGTTATATATTCTTTAAATAGTTTTAAGCTAATCTAGAACTTAATAATACTAAGTATATATTCTATTAAAGGAGTTAACTATCTTCTATATTATGTGCTCTATTAGGCGACTTATTACTATTAGACAGGAATATAGTGTGTTTTTTTCTATTCGCAACCTATAATATCTATCTTAATATTATCTAGTAATATGTGTTACTATTTAGCGTTTTAAAATTATATATAAGATAAAAATATTAATAAGCGCTTATTACTAAATAAAAGGTTAATCTCTTTTTATATATACTAATTATTATATAGCCACTTAGTAAAGGCATATCTTATCTTATTTTTAAAGGACGCGTATAGACTATTATTATAACTTACTATTAGTATAAATATAGTATTATAGAGTGTGTTAGGAGTAGTACCTACGTTACCACTATTAGAATAAACTATGTATAGGGGTGCTAGCTTATTAACTAGTAACGTCCTTAAAAGTCTAGCAACTACTTATAACTAATATACTTACTGCGTGTAAGGAAGCTAAGGTTATCTATTAATTATTATTTAGACTATAGTTATTCTCTATACTATCCCTATGTAGCGTTATTTTATCTACCTAGGAGTAGGACGACAAAGGCTTTCATCTTAAATAATATAATAAAAAAAGCAAAGCCCTCTACTTAGTAATTAAAAAAGGCGTAAAAAGGTAATAATAATAAACAAGATACTATCCCTATATATTAAGGCTATATTATAGATCTCTAGCCTATACTTTTTAGTATTACTATTATTATTAACCTCTACCTTACTATCGCTATCGCCACTATAATTTATATAGTTATTATTATATTATTATAATATCTAATAGTGCAATCTCTTAGGTTATATTAGACGTGGGCAGTATAAGACTATCTATATAATTCTTATAGTTATACTAACTTTATAACCTATTATTATAATTTATTATATAAACTACTAATAATATGCTATATATTATTTCGCCTTTGCGTATCGCATCTAGTGCATAATTAGCCTAGACTAGGCCTTAGTGTGTGGCCACACACGCACTAGCAGCTAAATATTAACTTTATACTTATATATAGTGCTTAATATACTATTATAATACGCTATATAGTACGCACTTATTTAGTGTAAATTGTATTAGTTTATATACTACTTTTAATATTTCTAATAATATTTAGTTATGCTAAGAATCTACTATACTAGGGCTAACGCGAACTAATATAATATGTTATTATTATTTTATATTAGTCTACTATCCTATAATTAGTAGCCTATAGTTAATAGTATATATATTTAATTAAATAGTTCTCTAGATACTTTATTCGCTTACTAGAAAAGCACACAGCTAAACTATTAGTACTTATTATAGTTGTGGACACCTAACTATCTAAATTCTACTTACTCTATTTGTGTAGTATTAAAGAGAAATATAGAATTTACTGCTTCTAAGACCTAGAATAATTATAGTAATAATATTACTTATTTAGCTACCTATTGTAAGGCCTCCTTATCGCTTAGGTGGCCGAATGGGGACTTATGTCTCCTTTGGGCCTAGCGGGGGTTTAGATAAAAACCCCCTCACTTCGAATAAGAGCGGGTAGCGATTTGTCTCATCACCACTCACCTCCTAATATTATCCTATTCTGTCTCATCAACTATTAGGTGCCCTAGTGACCAGTGACACCTTACATTCGAATCGCTCCCTTACAGGCAGCGGTAGGATTCTCGCCGCTATAATGGCAACACGTGGGTCTAGTGGACGCCTTGCTTCCGCAAGCCAGGAGCTAGGCGGCCTATCTAGGAACACTCGGCAGCAAGCTGGTGCTGTTGGGCAGGCAGGAGAACGAGTGGAAGAACTTGGGGAGGCTACCTAACAAGAAATTGATAATGGCCCTGAGGGTTCGCGAGCCCCTTAGGAGGAGCTGAATGCGATAGAAGCTGACAGAAGGGCGGCTCGTCTCGCAGAATTGCGAGATTGGGCGCGCAAGGAACAAGAACAACGGGAAATACGACGCATCGAAGACATACGACGACGTTATAAAGCTGGCGACGTAGCAGTAGCAGCTCTTGATGAGCTTACCAGTACCCCGCGCGTGGCCACCGTGGCCTCATCGTTCCCGGTAGCCGCTGAACAGAGTACCTTGCCGCGACCACCCCCACCACACGTCTATAACCGCAAGAATCGTCGCGATTATAACTAATGGAAGCGGGATTGCGAGTTTTATTTCTCGCAAGCGCCTTCTCGCTTCGTTACGGAAGATCGTAAGGTTACCTTTGGCAGGCAGTACCTGTCTAAAGACCTTTGAAGCCAGTTCGAGTTGTATTGTTGCAACCGACAACAACGGACAGACCCTGAATAGGCCCCTACCTAGCAGACGTTAACAGAACGAATGCTTGATGCCCTAGGTACTCTATTAGAACGCCGACAGACGGCATTTAAGGCGATAAAGAACTGTCGCCAGAGGGAAAATCAAACCCCAACCGACCTACTTAACCACCTTCTCCCTTTGTGGGATGAGGTTTGAAGAGCAGAACGAGCATCGTAGGGTGGCTGAGTTTATAGCTTCTATAGATAATAAGCTACGCAAGGAAGTTCTGCATTACCCACCTTCTCAGAGGGAAACTCTTGTGGAGGTGGAAGAGATTGCTAATCGCCTTTACCGAGAGGAAGGGCGGTTTGCTAAGAGCAAAGGCAAGTCTAAGGACTTGTTGAAGAGGCCTAAGTTAACAACGCCCCCTGCAGAGTCGGCCAAGTCAGCCAAACGCGGCAGAAGAAGGGAGCGGAAGGACTACAAACAGTCTAGCTCGACACGAAAGGAAAAGGATAAAGATAATCTAAAGGTTACTTGCTAGAACTGTGGCGAAAAAGGCCACATTTCCCCTAATTGCAAGAAGGAGAGAAATCCAGACCTACCTTTCCATTCTAAGGACGCATCAGAGTCTGCGGGAAAAGGCAAGGGCTGGCGGGACTAGACTCTATCCTGTTGGCCGCAATTGTTAAGTATAAGGAGAATAAGTAGCTTGGAAAGCTCTATAACGTGCTTTACCCAAAGAGGCCAACTACGATAACAGTGCAGGCTACAGTAGGGGATTCAGGCTCAGTTGAGGCACTAGTTAACAGTGGCGCTGAACTTAATGTGATCTCTGCTCACTTTGCGAAGGAGAGAGATCTAACAGTAACGCCCTTGCCAGACTTCGTAGCAGAGGCGGCAAACGGTGCGAATATCACTGTATATGGACCTGCAGTTGCCGAAGTGCACCTGGTGGATGCTAGAGGTCGTAGAGAGACCCACCAGGTCCCGTTTATAGTAGCAGACCTGAGGAAGTACAAGATGTACTTAGGATTACTGTAGATTGCCACATATAATCCAAAACTCAACTTTCGCATGGGTCGATTGTTGTTCTGAGGAAAAGTTAGGGCAGAATGCGCCCAACTATGCCAAAGTGGCCCTTAAAGACGCGGAACAGTTTAGTTCGACGATGTTAGACTTAACTGCGGAATTATACGCGTGTCACATTGGCTATGTAGGCGATAGGACGTCCACAACCTTAGTAGAGGCTATGATGCCGCAGGTATACTAAGAGTTCGCTAATGTAGCGAACGGTGATCAATCAGAGGTGCTTGCGGAACACTCCGCGACCAACCTAAGTATTGATCTTCTCCCTAGGGAACAACCACCCTATCAGCCCCTCTACAACTTGTCTAAGGGCGAGCTAAGTGTCTTGCGCAAGTATATCGCAGATTACTTGCGAAGAGGCTAGATACAACATTTAAGGTCACTAGCTGGAGCACCAATCCTCTTCGCGAAGAAGAAGGGATGGTACGTTGAGGCTATGCGTAGATTACCGCGGCCTTAACAAGATTACTGTTAAAAATTGTTATGCGTTACCCTTGATTGCTAAGTCCTTAGAAAGATTGGCAAAAGCGAAGTTCTTTACCAAGCTTGATATCTAAGAGGCATATTATAGGATAAGAATTAAGGAAGGCGATGAGTGGAAGACAGCTTTTCGTACGAAGTACGGACACTTTAAGTATTTGGTAATGCCGTTTGGTTTAACCAATGCTCTAGCACAATTCTAAGAACATATTAATAAGATCCTAGTGGGACTAATTGATGTGATGTGTATTGTCTATTTAGACAATATACTTATCTTCTCTAATATAGAAGAGGAACACGAACAGCACGTGAAAGAAGTCCTCTAAAGGCTACGTGAGGCTAAACTGTATATCAAACTCAGCAAGTGCGAGTTTCATTAGGAAAGAGAAGAGACAGAGTACCTAGGCTACATTGTTAGCTAAAAGGGAGTTAGGGTGCACAAAGACCATGTAAAAACAATCACAGAGTGGCCACTCCCTAAGACAGTGCGCGATGTTAGGGTGTTCATCGGTTTTATAAATTATTACCAGATGTTTATCAGAGGGTTTTCAAGAGTGGCTCTACCCCTCACTAAACTTACCCAGAAGGAGTCTGGTGCTGCCCGGGGCGGGCATGCTCAAAGAAGGGAGGAAAGCCAACCCTTACACCTAGATGCGCAGGCAAGAGCAGCTTTCGAAGAGTTGAAGGCCGCATTTACAGTGGTGCCTATATTAGTACACTTTAAGCCTAATAGAGAGACAAGACTCAAGGTAGACGCCTTAGGTGGCGCGATATCCGGCATATATTGAGCCAGAACGTGCCCAAATCCAACGGAACCCCGCAATGGCGACCTATTGGTTTCTTTTCACGGAAGCTGGACAGCACACAACTTCGATACGATACACACACGATACACACAATAAGGAATTGCTGGCTATTGATAGAAGTGTCAAACATTGGCGACGCTACCTGTTGAGTATTCCATTTATCATCCTCACGGATCACAATAACTTGCGATAGTTCATGGACACGAAGAAATTAAACTACCGGCAGGTTAGGATATATAAGAGGCTAGCAGAGTACGATTTTATTATTATCCACCGGCCAGGGAGGGAAGGAAAACCTAGCGGATGGACTATCAAGACGCCCTCCCTAACTATATGAGCGAGGCGCAACACCCAGCAGAGAAAGGAAACAGGGCTTATATAGAGCCTTTGGGAACATTGTTGAGTAGGGATACTTTTGATAAACCAACTACCCGATTAATCGGTGCGATCACAAGATCCCAACAAGTGGCACCCCAGGAACGAAGGCGGCTAAGAAGGCGCGAACCTGGGAGAGCAATTGCGGAAGAGCCAATATCGTCAACAGAGGTTAGCTCTAAATCCAACTCGGAGATTAAAGATAAAGTTGAGGCTCCAGGAGAACCTCAGTCCCAACAGTTGGGTGAGGAGTCACCAGAAGAAGGCGTAATAATAGAGCAGAACAGAATTAAAGTGCTCACAACAAGTGTGGAGAAGGCGAAGGCTCTCTAGACATGCTATAATAGCCCTATAGCTGGGCATTTTGGAGCGAAGAAGACGTTAAAGAAGTTAAGGAGGCATTTCTAATAGAAAGGAATGCAACGCGAAGTTTAGGACTACTATTAAAACTGTTTAAAGTGCAGGATGTCCGTCGCACCTTAACACTGACCGTATGGTCTTTTAAATCCTTTGCCCGTACCAAATGGCCCTTAGGAGGACGTTACCTTGGGATTTCATTGTGGACTTACCCCCTAGCTAAACACTCGGGCCAAAGTCTATAATGCTATTCTAGTAATAGTAGACCATCTAACAAAGATGGCTCATTACATACCTGCCAGGGCAGATTAGGACGCGAAGGACTTAGCGGAAGCCTGGATTCGGGATGTTGTCAGGTTACATGGCACTCCCAAGACGATCGTATCAGATAGAGGTCCAATAATAAACTCTTGCTATTAGGACTCTTTTTGTCATTACCTTAACACTATAAGGGTGTTATCATCAGCCTATCACCCGCAAACGGACGGGCAAACTGAAAGGCAGAATCAGACGCTTGAGCAGTATCTTCGGTGCTTTTGCTGCCTAGAACAGGATGACTGGGCAAGGTGGTTGCTAATCGCGGAATTTGCGTATAACGATAGCGTAAACGCGACAACTAGAGCAACTCCTTTTCGCGCATACCACGGAGCGGATCCTTGTGCGCCAGAATAGCCCAGAATGCCGCTTAGCGGCGGAGAATCGCCATTAGGCACGTCGATCGCGGCAAAAGTTATTGCACTGCAGGCTCAATGCAAAACAAAGATTGCAGTGGCGAATACGTACCAAAAAAAGTACGCTAACAAGAAGAGGAAGCACCTTAGTCTCAAACTAGGGGATTAAGTGTTTATATCCCACTAGACATCTAAACTCCGCACGACCTAAGCGCAAACTTAATTAGAAGTTTATTAGACCAGGCACAGTTAAGTACCCTGTAGGGAAAGGAGCCTATAGAGTTAACTTCTCGGGATTGAACGCACACCCGGTCTTCCATGTATCGTTGTTAGAGCCATATAAACGAAGGGGAGCTATTGAGTCTCAAGCAGGTCCAATTGTGGACACACCCTACGCACGTTCGGCGATGACGTGTACTACGTGGAGAAAGAAAAGTGCTAGAGAGCAGGCAGTCATCAGTTGGAACCTGGGAATACCTCATCAAATGGGAAGGTTACTCAGAAGAAGAAAAACTCATGGGAGCTAGGCACTAATCTAAGTGCCAACGCTATTAAAGAATTCTGGAGAAAGAAGAATATTCCAGGACGCCGGCAAAGAGGCTCTCGTTCGGGTCGAACGACTGCAGAAGGGAGATAAAAAAAAACCTCCTTAGGGAATTTTGATAGGGAATTTTAATTCCTTTCTTCTGTGGACAAGAGATCGGACTTAGGTTGACTATACAGTCAGAGAATCACTGCGGGAAGTACACTTGCTACCTTCACCTATTTTTCCCTATAGAGGGGTTTTTTGCTGCAATTGCAGAGGTGTTTAATGGCGCAAGGTGTCGCAAAGGCAACATCAACTTAGAAAGATTATGGTATCTCTAGGGGTTAGTTAAAAAGGACTATAAAGGACCATAAGAGCACATCACACTTCACTCAGAGCCAAAAGAAGAGAATATTCTAAGATCCTGGGTTTGAGATATTTTAGGGCGTCGCCGCCCGCCAGAAGGCGCTATTTGAGTCCTAACGGACTCCCATATCACAGGGAGCCGTCACTCCCGGGGACACTAAGGCACAATGGCCCCAGAGGTCCCCCTCACACACACACATTGCCTGCCTAAGGCCCCCAAAGGGGCCAAAAGCACTGCTGAGAAGCTGGAAAGGCACTATCCGCGACCATGGCCGCGAGTGGGACTCTCACTGTCACCCCGAAACTCCCAACGACGCGTCAGTCCGTATTTGTTCTACAACCGCGTCAGTATACGACATAATAGGACAAAAGGCGGAATTACGGACCTTGTCTTGCTTTGGGGTCCCACCCTTACGGGTTGCGCGGTCGATGGCCTTCTCACGGCGACGTTGCTTGGTCTCGCGCTCTGCATCGGTACGAGCGCGCTTCTTGGGAAGCAATGAAGCAATAGGTTGATTGACAGACATTGCTGCTGTTATGGACACAGAGATTCTGTGCGTAGGGCTTAAACACAAGCTAAGAAGTGATTAGTTGACAGAAAGCGCCATAAGGACGACTACACCTACTTGATGCGGTTCACGAGTCTCTTGGCAGCCTCGCGGACGCGTTCCTTGTTCTTATTAGAATCACCACCACGAAGGAGAGCCTGAGCAGCCACAAGACCGTCGAGCTCGGCGTCAAAGTCAATAAGGCACTGTATTGTCTCAGTTAGCGGCATAATGGCGCCTAATATGGGCATGCATTACCTTAAGGCAGTGTTCGTTCCGAATTAAGCAATCACCACACCTAGACAGCTAAACACCGTCGATTTGGATCGATAGGACGAGTTCGGTATCCGGAAAGTGGCATGTGTGGAGTAGATCACCCTCATAGATGAGTTTGACGCAACGAACGCACAGATTGGCACTAGCGGGTCGGTCGCAAGCCAACTCTGCCCGCTGTACGGCGAGCGTCTTCTTAAGGGCTATCTTGCTGTAGAAAGGGACATTAGGACGCATTAGGACGACAAGAGCAGGATGGTACATACCGAATTGACTAGTAGAGGCGCAAGGAGTAAGGGTGGTGCGAGGGCAGGCGAAAACCAAAACAACTGCGCCAAGCCTCGCTTAACGGCACCTTTGGCTCCCGAATTAGTCGGGTGCCCTAGAGCACCTTGATGGCGTAATGGCGCTCAACACAACAATAATTATTGCTAACATCCCCCACTGCGTAGCGAGACACACTGCGTGCCGAGACAAATGAGGGGTACTTTGACTTTCAGCAACCGGAAAGCTCATGCGCACGACGAATATTGCTATATTTCTACGAAAACAATCTGCTATAGCTAATTCCGAATGTATATGTTCCACTTTGCCTAAAAAATACGTTCGCATCGTCGCCTCCGCGCCTGATTTGTACAGCGCCTTGTGTCGTGGCATAACATGCTTCCCTCCCTACAGCGCCAACCTCGAGCCTTTTTCGCTCCGAATTTTTGTAGAACAGCCTTCCTACCCTCACAACCTCCCTCCGATACCAGGAAGTCATCATCAGCCCTATGCGCGCTGCGAGGCGCAGTTTCGTGCAGCGCCGCCCCGTCGATTGGTACTTCCAGCGGAAGCGAACCACCGATCCGGGCTAATGCGAGATAACCCCGCACGACTTACCTCATGCACTGGTGGGGGGTATTTTATTGTAAGATATGTGGCTGTGCGAGTTGCACATGCGTTCGGATTACCCTTAAATCCAACTTGGGATTGGGAGCAGTGATAAGGCTTCGCCCGGTGCTTGTTTAGTCAGCCAACACGCTTCCCGCGGGAATTGATACTGTCGCTTAACGTTACCACTCAACGCCCGGGCCCACTCAACGCCCCCGAATTTTTTGAGCAACACTCCAGAACCTATACAACGCCAAATATATAGTAAAATCACCAGATTTTTTAGAGGAGCACTCGTAGAAGCATATTAAGCCTTTGCGCAACAATAAATTACTTGCGATAACGCTGTGGGAGCCGTACTGTACGGGTGCGCGTAGCCTGCGCGGGTGAGGGCTCTCCCTCCTCAGTACAGTTTTGATCAACAACAGTACTCAGAGGTCTCTCAAGAGTAGTTTTGTGAGGTGTACGAGGGTTAAGGCTCTGCCGATTACCTTTTTTGGACAATTGTATATCACCTTTGAGTTGCTTTTCAAGCTGTTTTTGAAGGAGCTTTTCAGCTCGCTCTTGAGCCTTTGCCTCCTTTGCTTGCGCCCTCAGTTCTTGCGCCGCCAAACGTACGCGAGCTCTCTCCTCTTTAAGAGCTTGTTTTTGCTGCTTATTTTGAAGCTTTTGGCGTTGCGCCTCTGACAATTGCTGTTGAAGCTTTTTCTCAGCGTCTGTTTGCTCTTGCCTCTCACGGGCCCTCTGTACTTTGGCGGGAGAATAAAATACGGCGCCGCCATACCAATTATCAGGTTTATCAAGTAGGAGAGGCTTGCCACGCTGGCGGCGCTTCTTCTCATTGAAGAAAGCTTGCTCGAGTTGATTGTATTGGTGTTGTAGGAGGATCTTATATTTGACCTCAAGTTGGTGATAGCTCTGCGACAACTGATTGCGCTCTCTGGCGAAGTCTTCTGCAACAACCTCCTTGAGTATTTGCCGTACTTTGCGCCAATCAGACTCAGAGAGGTTTGACGAGTTACTGCGACTTGATGATGCGCTCTCTTGCTCTGCTACAAACTTTTTGAGTACAGCGTCAGGGTTATAGGGCGACAACCCAGTACACTCAAAAGCTTTGAGTATTGTTGATTCTTGAAAGGCTTTTTGCCAGGAGGTGTTAAAGATCCGATAAAAGTCGCGTTCGGTTATTGCTGAGAGGCCCTGGCAATTGTACATAAACTCTGAGAGCTCTGTACTGTACGCCGTACTCAGAGGCTTAAACATCGCCACATCAAGAGGCTGTTTGTAACGTGTGGGTAGCGTGCGGAGGAAAGATAGCGAGTAGTATTTTGTTCTTATCACAGTACGTGATAAATTTGATGCTGACGTGAGAGCCATGGCCATCAAGTATGAGTAGCGTGTAGGCTGTACGAGCTCTCTCCTTGGTCTCGCGATCAAATACTCGCTGCAGCCACGCTAAACCCAACCTCATTGTTGGTCCACCCACTTGATGAGCTCGCAAAAAAGGCTTTGTGTTGTTTTGGATCAAAATCTTGAAGCCATGAGTCTTGTATATTGC
Organism: Laburnicola sp. JP-R-44; assembly: GCA_009805535.1. Classification (NCBI taxonomy): domain Eukaryota; kingdom Fungi; phylum Ascomycota; class Dothideomycetes; order Pleosporales; family Didymosphaeriaceae; genus Laburnicola; species Laburnicola sp. JP-R-44. The sequence goes on from SELF01000042.1 coordinate 2,192,165, forward strand.
CCGTAGTAGCTTGATATATCAAGGCTGGCGTCAGCGCAATGCCGTCGGCGCAAATACAAGCAATTGTTGTTATCCACTCTCTATTGCCGTCTTGGAGCATTTGCTTGTAAGGTCCTTGCTCGTACGCCTGGCGAGAGAACACTCTTTTCGTATATATGGCGACTGTCGATATCGTACTGAGTTATTTTGTCGCCTAATAGCTTGAAGTATAGGGCGTATTTTGTAGCAGAATCAGCGCGCTGGCGACAGGCGTCGATACCAGAGGTCCATCGCGATACAAGGTCAATTTCATGTCGGGCGATATAGCGCTCTACCCAGTTTTTTCCTGGCTCTTTCCCTGCGATTTCTGTAGCAAAATTGCGTATCATTTGCCTTGTAGGAGGCAGGCCTTTCTTGGTGAGCTCGTATATGTATTTTGTAAGCTCTTTTTCTTCTGTGGTGTTGAGAAACTTCTTCTGCTCTGCGCTCTCTGCCCGGGTGCCCTGCTTGCCCTGCGCGCGGCGCGATAGTGTAGAGCGATCAACACCAAATAATTTGGCGATTTTTGTGTAATTAGGCTTTTCGCCTGGTTGTAAGCTTTCGATTGCAGCAAGCGCAGCCTCCATATTGTGTATATTGGCGGAGATATGAGTGTTGCAATAGTAGGTGGCAATATTGATTTTCGGGCGTTGTGGGGGCCCGGGCGTTGAGTGGTAAGCGACAGTACCGGTAACTTACCGGTACCGGTACCCCACAAAAGCCGCAGAGTCGCACTACCGGTATACCTAATTAGGCCACAACACCACTAAAGTATCGCGATTATCACAGTACTACGGTAGGCCTCACTACTATCGATCGACTACGGTATCGCCTGCCTTGTCTACTATCGATCGATTGAACACGTGACGATAGATGATAGATAGTACCGACGATAGTACGGACCGTTGCAAGCGCTGGCCGTGCGCTTCTGTGCCTTCTTATCTTTCTAAGTTAACTACTATGAGTAACTTGTCGCAATTAAGCACCCTAACAATTTTAATAAAACGTTATTATTAAAAGGAAAATAGTATATTAAAGAAGACAATATTATATATATTAAATTAGTAATTATAGATAAAATATAAGCTTATAGAGGCTTATTAAGTATAATAAACTTTAAAAGTATATAATTAACAAAGACGTAAATTAATTTCTCTAAAATAAGACGCTTTAATATTTGGCTATAATTAAGTAATAGTAAAATAGTTTAAAATAAAGTTAAAACACGTATAGGTTACTTTTATATATAAAACACTAGTAAAACTATCTTATATAAAAATAAAGATATAATAATTTAAGGCTTATAAAAGATAAGTTTGTATAAAGTTAAAGGCATAAAGTTAAAGGCATAATAATTATAGTACACAAACTTAAAAGTTAGTAATTTTTAAATTATATTATATATAGATTACTAGGTAGCCAGTTTATTAATATTAAATTAATTAGTTTAACTACTATAACTTTTATCTATTTACCTATTTCTTATTCTAGTACCTTTTTAGTACCTATAAATTTAGATAACCTGGCTATTTTGTCTTATAGCTTTTAACCGAATATATCTAAGAGGGATCTATAATTTAATAGGTTTTTTCTTAATTTTTAGTTCTTTTTAAATTTAAAACTATTAAAACTATATTAGTAAGCAAAATAAATAATAAAATAATATGGTAGAATTTCGCTATTATAAAAGATAAATAGATAAAAAAAAAACCTAAAAATAATAAAAGTTGCAACTAAAGCCAAAGTTAACTTTAAGTAACGCATAAAAAAAAGTTTACTAAAAGATAATTATAAAAAATTAAATATTATATGTATTAAATTACGTAAGACTAAAAACGAAATATAACATAAAACTAATCTAATAAAAATTCTAAAATACGCTATTAAAATATAAATAAGCTCGTAATTAAATTTTCTAAATTAATAACTTTTGACGACTTATCGCAATTAAGCGCTTTAACAATTCTGAGCTATTACTAAAAAGGACTAAGAACAATATACTAAACAAGGGCAATATTATATATATTAAATTACTAAAAACAAAGTATAATATATAAAAGACTTATTCTATAATATATAATATATTAGCGTATAATAAACTAAGAAGTATAAACTATTCTAAAATAAAACGTTTAAGATTATAACGAAGCAATAGTAAAAACAAAGTTAAAATAATAGCTTCTATATAAAACACTAGTTTGTATATAAAATAATAGCGCGTATATAAAACACTAGTTTACATATAAAATAATAGCGCGTATATAAAACACTAGTTTATATATAAAAATAATAACTCGTATATAAAATACTAGCTTATATATAAAATACTATTATATATAAAATAGTAGTTAAAACACTAGTTTAAAACACTAGAATGTATAAAAGTTAAAGGTATAATTAAACTACACAAAGCTAAGTATTTATTAGTTAAAATTATTTTGTATATAGACTACTAGACAACCCTATTTATTAAAATTAATTAACCTATTTAATAATACTAACTCTATTACCTTTTATCTATTTATCTACTTTTTATAGGTTATGAGCCCGGCGCTCTAATAATTTTATTATTTATTTATTTTCTACCTTCTAGATTACTAAGCTATCTTGGCAAAATCGATATTTTGACTAATACCTCATTTTTTCTTAGTTTTCTAAGCTCTTTTTACTAGCTGGACTAGTTTATTACCCTTTTAGGCAATTCCGCCAAGTCTTATTATTATTTTTAAGAAATACCTCATTTTTCTTAGTTTTCTAAGCTCTTTTTGGCCTATCTATCTTATTTATAATAAGTTCTAAGATTTCTTCTATCTCTAAGTAGGAGATACTTAAGGGTATCTCTAACTATAAGATGTGGAAGCCTAGAGCTATTTCTATTCTTATTATAGAAAATTGTATGGCTATAATCTAAAGTGGTGATAATATTACAATTAATTTAGTGTCGAAAGATATTAATTTAAAAGCATAATTAATTATTACTTTATTAGTTAAAGATAGTTCTTTATAATATATTAAGAATCTACCTATAGCTAATAAGATGTAAATTTGTTTAGGGAATCTTTATTCTTCTAAAGGTTGCTATTCTAAATTTCTTCTTTTAAAGGAGTTATTTAATAGTACCTTGTTAGATTTTAATTTAATAGAGGAGTACCTTAATAAAATTAAATATTTAATAATAAATCTTAACTATAAGTTAATTAAAATACCCAAATAGATTATTATGGCCTGGGTATTAAACAATTTAACTCCTAATTATAAGGGGTTTATTACTTCGGTAACTTAATTATTTCGGGATAATTCTTTAAAGATTAATTTAGAGAGAATTTATTCTCTAATTTAATTAATAAAAGTCGTTGTTAGACGCACTTAGATAGTGATAAAACTAAGGTTTTATACACTAAATTCCAGAATTAACATAAAGTTATAAAGTCTAAACAATTTTGTAATAAGTGTAAAACTAATACCCACTTTACTAATAAGTGTTAGTATTTATATCCTAAAAATAAACCTAAATAGTTTAAAACAAAACACGACTTTTAATTAAAAAAAAAGATAAAAAAATAGATAAAAAAAAATCTATTAAAATCGTGTGAATCTCTATTAGATCGATTAGATCGAAAGCTGTTAGATAAAATAGCTAAGTTATCTAAACTAATGGAAATTAAAAAGGTATTATTAACTACCTTTAATAAAAAAAAACTAATTCGACAAAAGAAGATCGAAATCCTCGAAATCTAGAGAATTTAATTCTAGGAATCCTAAATAAGGATTAAAAACTACCAAGGTATTTATAACTACTAAGTCAAAAAGCCCTAATCTAATACTAGATTTAGGTAGTTTATCTCATATTATCTCTAATAAAAATCTGTTTATAGAAAATTCGTTAGTTAGAAAAACTACAAAAATATAATGGGGAAATATTAATATTTTAACTTTATAATTTATTGGCAACGTGAGCTTTATATATAATAATACTAAGATAGTTTTAATAACTATCTTTACTTACCTAAATTTAATATAAATATTATTTTAGTAAAGAAATTAGTTAAAAAAGACTTTATAGTAAACTTTACAAAAGACAAAGCTATAATTAAAAGAAATACTAAAAAAATATTAGAAGCAACTCTAATTAATAATCTCTATGCAATAAATATCGATAATATAGTAATAGATAATATTTTATTTACTAAAAAGGTTATTAATAAAAATAAAACTATTAGTAACTATAAAGAGAATTTAATATATCTTTATTATAATCGTTTTGGGCATAAAAACCTAGACGTTATATGTAAAATACTAGGTATAACTAAATCTACTAGCTATAAAATTAATTACTCTAGCTGTATAAAAGCTAAAATAACAAATAATAATAGTAGAGAAAAATTACTACTAAAGCAGATAATTACTATAATAAGCTCTCTCTAGATACCTATATAAAAGCTAAGAACTATTAATAATTGCTAAAAGAGACTTCTTTACACTATTCTAAAAGGCCTAGATAACGTTACATACGTTATAATTAATTACTAAAGCTTTTAAGTGTATAGGTATCTTACTACTAAATCCTATGCCTATTCTTAGTTAATTTAATAGAGATAAATCTCTAGAATAGAGATTATACGAGAGCTCTATATTAGTACTTAGCGCGTTAGATTAGCGCAAAATAGAGCGTCTTATACACTTAACTATTAAAGATGTAGCCTCTAGAGAGTTAAAAAAGCTTAGTTAGATAATACACTTAATCTCTATATAAAAGCAGCTCCTAGAGTATAAAAAATTAGGGCCTATAATAAGCTTTTACAACTAAGAAACAGCGCTAAAACAAAAGGCAAGACTCTGCTCTTAGAGCAACCTAAGGAGTGGCGCGTAGAGGCGCTGTTTTCTAGTCACCTACCTGCGTATAGAGGGCGCGTAACTCGCATAGCTAGTAGGAGGCTAAAAAACAATAGTTGTAACTCTAAAAAGCTTAGTAGTAAGAGATTTATATAGCTAATAAATAGCTTAAAGCTTATTTATAGTAGGAGAACCGCGTTAAATAGGCAGTAGTCAAAGAAGCGTGCGCTAGGAAGAAGGGCTAATTAGGCTGCTAAGCAACGCCTCCGTGAGCAGGCTTATAAGGCTTAACACAAACTTTAAAATTATATATTAAATTAGCTAAAAAGGGAAGCAGAAGAGAGCTTTAAAAGCTACTTATAAAGTTATAAAGAGGCAGAAATCTACGCCAGCACCTATTCTCGTTAATGCGGCGGCATCTGCGCTGTTAACCCTAGCGTTGCGTAGTGGCTAAATAATTAGAATACAAGCAGATATCTATAATTTAACTAGCTACTAATTATCTATAGCTCTATGAGAAGCCAACTCTAGAAAATCTCGCGATAAAAGCTTTTGTATAGAGCTCTACAGCCTTATGTTACTTGCCGAGCGATTTGTTGGGGTTGCGCATTGGCTGTCGCTGCGCACTGGCTGTCTTGGCAGGGTATGTCTTACCCTAGCTTCCTTTGCAACCTGTCTATATAAAAAAGATTCTCCTAGCTCTCGCGATTCAATTGCTACTATCGCAGCCTTAATTGGATCCATATTGGTGGAGATATGGCGCGTCAAAGTTGGGGTGTTGCATGGAGTGACGCGTTGCACGGACTGCCAAGCTAGGGTACCCTGCCTCGGCAGACAGTGCGCAACATCAGTCAATGCGCAACTCTAAAAAACGTTATATTAGCTATAAAACTTTCTATACTAGCTATTTTAACTAGCTTTTAAAATATATAGTAGTACTATGTATAAAGTATTATTAAAAAGAAAAATAATTTATATATATTATTTTATAGTTATAATATTTAAGTATTAAATCTTTTTTTTGTAGCTTATTTTTACTATAACGAAGTCCTTATTAATATTTTTAAAATATTTATAGTATTAATACTTAGTATACTATTATTATTAAAGTATATATAAGTATTATATATATTATATAAGCTTAATAGCTTTAAATATAGCTATAAAAATATATATAGTATTTTAAAAAAGAAATTTCAAAAAGAATTCTTTATAAATAAAGAATAAATTAAAATATTAACTTTGTTTTTTTATATAAACTATTAATATATTATAAGTTACTATAAAGTATAAGTAAGTTACTTACCTAAGTAAATTACTTAGTCGATCTAATTTACAAAAAATTAATAATTTTAATTTTAATAACTTTATAAACTATATAATACTTTTATATATATAATTATTAAGCTTTATCTCATCTAAATAATATTATAGAAAAGTATAATATAATATTATACATAAAAAAGTATTTTTAGATAAATAACTCTTTTACTATTATAGTTATACTTTAGATATTATTAATATAAGTTATTTATATAGGTCTAGCTTAGTATATAAATTTTTAGAATTAATATTAAGTATTAATAAAGTTAAGGTTATATTTATATTTTAATTTTTTTAATTTAAATACACTAAGTAATTTACTTAGGTAAGTAACTTACTTATACTTTATAGTAACTAATAATATATTAATAGTTTATATAAAAAAACAAAGTTAATATATTAATTTATTCTTATTTTATAAAGAATTCTTTTTTAAAATTTCTTTTTTTTAAATACTATATATATTTTATAGCTATATTTAAAGCTATTAAGCTTATATAATATATATAATGTTTATATATACTTTAATAATAATAGTATACTAAGTATTAATACTATAAATATTTTAAAAATATTAACAAGGACTTCGTTATAGTAAAAATAAGCTACAAAAAGAAAAGATTTAATACTTAAATATTATAACTATAAAATAATATATATAAATTATTTTTCTTTTTAATAATACTTTATACATAGTACTACTATACATTTTAAAAGCTAGTTAAAACAGCTAGTATAGAAAGTTTTATAGCTAATATAAGCTTTTTTAGAGTTGCGCATTGACTGATGTTGCGCACTGTCTGCCGAGGCAGGGTAGCGGGTCGATTCTCGCTTCTTCTTTCTTCACAATTCAAGTCGAGTTGCAGACATGTTGGTTACATTTTTCGTAGACGTTTCAATTTATTCACTACTACACCAACTGCGTTACCGTGCTATTCGCGAGGCAACCTATATCCTGAGCTCGATGTTCGCAAGGCTAAGTCCAGTTTCGAGGCCACCAGGTCTAGCATTTACCAATCTTTTGACCCGGAGCACCATACAAAACACACGGCGTCTTCGCATCAGTACAAATATTTTTTAGTGTCGCCGAATCGCCTCTGTTGATTCCAGCCACCTCGCCACCTCTCCGAGCAGTGACGCCTTCCAGGTACACAGTGCGCTTGCAAGCATTGCAAGTACCGCAGGCGCGGTAGACCTTTCCGTAGTTTTCGGCGTAGAAGTTGATGACCTGTGTTAAGCGTAAGCTGCGTGAAGCAGAAAGTGACGGGGGGGGGAGGGGAAGACGGACATTGACTTTTCCACAGCCGTTGTGTTGGATGATCTTATCGGTAGCGTAGTAGGCTCCTCCACCGATAATCCAGGTCTGGTCGTTGGGACCGTCGTCTCTCTGTATGGAGCAGTTAGTCGACCCATCCGAGCACCAAGTCGAGTAGCACTTGCAATCGAGATAGCGTCCTCGCAGACGTCTTCGAACCAGACAAACTCCAGAGTGCACCCTCCGTAGCAGTAAACACCCTCGCCCTGGTTCCTGCCAATGATGACGTTCCTCAGCGTAGCGCCTTTACGCAGGATGAACATGGTGTCGGACGTGCCTATAGGAGGAGTCTTGTCAGTCTCCTCGGCAATCGCGAGTCAGCGTGCAAGGAATGGGGCGTCTTACCGCCCTCCACTTGGTCCCTGCAATGATACCCTGAGCGTTGGAACTTCCTCCATCCGCCGTCGTAGACCTGGCCAGCACGGACTTCGATAGGAGCGTTGACTGTAGTTGTGCCGGTCGCCCTGGGAAGACCTCCCTCGTAGCCCAGGCAAGCGAGGGCAGCAGGGAGGCCGGCGGCCAGAGCAAGGACAGAGGCGAAGAGCATTGCGGCGATAGCGAGAGCGAAATTAGCAGCAGATGGTAATGAGCTCGTCGGTGGGACTGGGCAATGTCCTCATGGAAGACCGTCTGTGCGCATTCATATAGAGCCCTGTTTTCATATCCAAGCACTGGTAAGTGACAAGACACGGAGAAATGTAGTCCTCTACCATTGCAACCCTGCATCATGGATATGAAACTTTCCCCAATTCGTTAGTTGATGCTGGGCAAAAGCTTCTCTTCTTTTCTTGTCCTCCATGCTGTTTCAGTCCGTCCGTGATTTCTCCGCAAAACCAATTACAAGGCCAGGTCATCCCCAGAACTTGCACTATCTCTGTTAACCCCTGCCCCTAGGTCAAAAATACTATTCGTGGACACGACAACTGTATCTACATCGACGGGTATACACGATGCTTGTTCGGAAAATTTACGCTTGTAGGTACGCAGGGCCGTCACGAATCCGTTATGTGTTCCACCACTCTTAGCTAAATCCAAGGGGCTTCTTTCTTTTACCCCGCGTGTAGGACTCTAAAGTAGATTTATCTATAGCTAGTTAAAGTGCCTCCCCCTAGGGCGCCTGGGCCAATATCCAGCCGCTAGCATAACATCACGTAGCTACCGTACCGTGCCTTGGCAGTCAGTGCAACACGTCAGTCAATGCAACACCCTAACATGAGCGCTCCGCCAACAATATAAGGCTGTAGAGCTCTATACAAAAGCCTATATCGCAAGATTTTCTAGAGTTAGCTTCTTATAGAGCTATAGATAATTGCTCCCTAGTTAAATTATACATATCTGCTTAGTGTTCTAATTATTTAGCCACTGCGCAACACTAGTGTTAATAGCGTAGATGCCGCCGCATTAATATATATAGGTGCTAGCGTTAATTTCTTTTTCTTTATAACTTTATAAGTAGCTTTTAAAGCTCTCTAGCTTTCCTTTTTAGTAATTTTAATACAATTTTAAAGTTGTTAATTAGCTATACAAGTCTATTAATTAAGGCATTGCTTAGTAGCCTACTTAGCTCTCTTCTTAGCGTGCGTATCTTTAGCTATTATCTATGTAACACGCTTTTCCTATTATAAATAAGATTTAAGCTATTTATTAGCTATATAGATTTCTTACTACTAAGCTTTTTAGAATTATAAACTATTATATTTTAGTCTTCTATTAGCTAAGTAAGTTACACGCCCTCTTATTAGATATAAAAGTATTCTATATAAGATAAAATAGAAGTAGTATAGTTAATTAAATTAATTGTCTTTTAATTTTTAAGAAGCTTAGCTATTATAAAAAGTATCTATCTAGTACTAAGATACACTAGTACTACTTAGAATAGTATAAGGATAGTATAAATTAGTAGTATACTAGCCTCTTTAGTATAAATTATAGTAATTTTACTTCTTATAAGCAGGAGTATAAACTCTCTCTACTCTAGATTTTAAGTAGCCTACTATATTTAATTACTAAATTTTTTTATTATATTACTAGCGGCTACATAATATTATATTATATACGCGCTAAGCTCTAGAGATAAAACACGTTAAGTTTTTTTTTTAGTATTTTTCCTTCTAGCTTTTAAGATAATAACTTATAATAATAATACTTTAACTTACTTACCTGCCTACTATATTACTAGATTGTTATATAATATTTCTCTCTTCTATCTTTATTATTAATCTTATAAATAACTTATTTTAGTAGATAATCTACTATTTATACGCTTTATTACTAGTGTAATATATAATAAGTATTATATATACTCTTTCTTTGCTCTTTATCTTTAACTCTAAATAGTATGTCTAAGTTATAACTTAAAGTTTATAGTGTCTAGAGCTAGAGCACGTAAATTTTCTTTAATACAGCGCGTTAAATTAGTTAGGCCTATTTATATACTATATAACTTATACTTTACTACTAGACTATTAGAAATATTAAGTAGTATTTATTTTTTTATAATACTAGTTCTAGTTATAGATACCTATAGTATTAATTTTATTATCTTTTTTATTATATATATATAGACGCGTAACTACCTATCTAGTAGTAATAGTGTTTATAAGATAAGAGATAGCTATACTAATTATAACCTTATAATTTTATATAATAATTAGTTGTATTATATAAATAAATAGATAAATAAAGATAATCTATACTTAGTTACAAATTTTATACTATATAGGTAATTACGTATTATATTATTATTCTTAACTTTAGTACTTATAGACTAACGTGTTTCTCTACTAAGCGCCGTATCTTACTAAGCGCTGCACTCTTACTAGTATAACACCTGCGTAGTAACACTACGCTATAATACTAATATTAATAAAACTATTAGAACGCAGTATTATTACTTAGAAGCTGTACTATTATCTATGTCTTCTATTTCTGCCTTATAGGTATAGGAGTTATACTTAATTTTACTATAAAGGCTGCAGTGTTGCATAGCATATACCCTCTTTATAGGCGGTTTGCCTTCTTTATAACTACTACTTACCTTTTTAGTAATTAAGTTAGATACCTTACTAACTATTAACGTCTTCTCTACTTGTATATACTGCTGCCTTTTATAGCCTTTACACTTTATAAGCTCTTTAATTGCATTTTATATACGCGCCTATTCCTTTTATAATAATACTATATTATATACTATCTGCTAAGCGCCTTTACTTAACTACCTAACCTATTTATTTAAAGAACATATAGAAGAGTCTAGGCGACTTTATATCTTCTATTAAATAAGAGTTAATTACATCTCTATTTTATAGGCGTTGCGTAGTATTTACGCTTCCTAAGGAATATTATCCTATTATAGTAGAGTAGGTGTACGCGAGCTTATATTAAACTTAGATATCACCGCTTCTAGGTTAAATAGAATAATTTTAGCGCCTCTAAACCCTGCGCAAATATTCCTTATAATAAATATTAAGTTATATATAGTTTTAAAGGCTAGTAGAAAGGTTTTCTTACTAATATAGTAAATATAACTACATACTAAGACTAAGATCTTATTACTATACTTACGCATTAGTAGTAAGAAGTAAAATAATATTAAGTGGCTAGAGGAGGTATAATAAGTGTGCAGGAATATAAAGAGTAATTATCTTCTTTTTCTTATAGAGATCCTAGAAATCTACTAAATAGTAGCTCTTATAGCTGTTAATAATTAGTAGCTAATAAGCTCTAATAGGCTGTGTATGCGTATTAAAGTGGTAGAGCTAAGTAAGCACTAAATTATTATTAATCTAGCTAGTAGGGCTAACCTAAATAACCTAGTCCTGTGGCAGGTCCTAGATAAACTAGTTAGAGATAAGAACCTTGCCGGTAAAGATAAGGAAGGGTAGGATAATACGCCCTATTATCCTAATACCTTATACTAGAGTAACTTACTTATAATTACTAAGTTAGAGCTTTTGCTATTTTCTAGGCTTCTTTAAGCCTATTACTACTAGCTAAGATAATATCTTACCTATTAAGAAGCTAGACTTATTAAAGTTATATATATATTCTTATCTATAATACTATATTTTGTCTTTACTAACTAAACTAGCATAAACTAGGGCTAAATAATTACTAGGTCTTTATAGGCAGCTCGCTAGTAATTATATAGGCAGCTCTGTTGCGTTTATAGCTTAGGAGTATATTTAATTAACCTATTAACCTAATTCTTACTATTAGTATTACTATTACGCTCCTTTAGCAGTTTATTTTCGCTATCTTTTATATATCTGCCTTTAAGGAGAGTATACTGCGTTTAGACTTCTTAAGAATACGCTGTACTATTGCCTTCTCTTCTAGCTTTATAAGGCGCTTTATATTTGCCTTATAGTTATGCTAAGAACGTGTTCTATTGCGTCGCTATTAGATTATTTGTTTAGGTACTTTATATACTTTCTTAGCGTGTTAAATACTTTAATTTTAATTTTTTAAGAGATTAAATACTATAAGCTACATATTAGCTTTAGTATAGAGTTTAGAAGCTTATTATAGTAAAGGTATTGTATATTATTGCTGCTTAGGCGTTATACTAGCGAGAGTGCAGCGCTTAGTAGGGTGCGGTGCTTAGTAGGGAAATACATTATAGACTATAGTATAGCTTATAATTAACTCTATTAAGGGACAACTAATTTATATATTCTTAGTCTCTAAATAGTTACTAAACTAGTCTTATTACTTTACCTTATTTTAAAGTGTTTTTTCTAGTATCTCTATAGCTTTTTAAAATAGTATTATTATTAAATAGATTTTATAGCTAGCTATATAGGTAGAATAGTTTTATATATATATAATAAGTAATAAAGAGTTATATAGTATATATAGCGTATAGAGAGAATAGTGTAAAGTAAAAGATAAATCTCTAGATTAACTATTACTTATTATTCTACTACTACGTGCAGATAAAAAAAAGGAAGTCCTATAGCGTATAGGCTATAGCGTATAGGTATTATATAATATACTTATATAATACTATTAAAAAGCCCTTACCTATATAGTATATAGACACTAGTGACTTTTTGTTTTTAAGGTTACTACTAGTTATATATAGTTCTTCTTAACTTTATATAGAGCTCTACTATTTACTCTTTACTTTTAGTACTATTTTCCTCTTATATTTCTCTATACTTATTTCTTTTATAGCCTTTATATAAAGCTAAAAGATTCTTTTAGTTTATAGGGTAATTACGTTAAGTATCTAGCTATTATACTTTTTTTTGTAAATAAAGCTATATTTCCGCAACTATACTATAGTAAAAGAAAATCTAGCTATAACCTTTTTTTCTATATACTAGCTCTATCTTAAATAAATATAACTAAGTTAATAACGCGTATATTATTTAGCATCCTACTTTCTATATAAGCTAGAGTAAGTTATTTATAGTACACACGAAAGTAACTCTAAATAGCTCCTTATTATCTAAAAATATTAAGTTACTAGCCGCGTATAAGAGACCCTATCCCAGGGCGTTAACGACATCCAGCCCTCCATGTCGTTTTTGTTTCAGATTTGTTAGTGATAAAATATTTGTTCCTCTGCGTAGATACAGGTACATAGGCTCTATATCGTTAACTTTAAGAGGTTAGTGTTGTTAGGTTCCTATAGGCTAATAGAGCTGAAATTTAAGTATATTATTTAGCGCAGTAGGTTGTATTATGCAACTTATTTTCGCGTATAGGACGCGTGTGGTTAAGGATATTAGGGTTTGGTGTTCGTGGTTTAGGGTTAAGCTAGCGAGACTGCGAGGATGCAGCGAACGTCAACCGTCTGGGGTTAGAGGACGTTCTAAGATAATAAGTTGCAACTACAAAACCCAAATATGCGTTTAGTTGTATAGTAGGATAGAGGAGGCTAGGGCGGTATATAGTATGCGTAGTAAATAAGGCTGTAGAATTAATATATTTTTATATATATAGCCGTTTCCCATCCGCGCGCACCTATAACCTGTTATTATACCCGTTGTTGTTACCCGTTGTTAGCACTAGTCCGCCGCAAGCCATTCTATCGCCGCTATTATAGCAGAGAAACCTATTATAGACAATTATTTTAAGCATTTAGCTAAGTATTTATTGCCTATATATTAAGAGTGTAGGCACGCAGTGTTGCCTAGTTAGGTAGCAAGTTATTTGCAGCGTGCCCACCCTGTTAGACGTAAGCAGGCCAAATTAATAGCAGACGAAGTCCGCAGCTAGGCTGGGTTGATTAAGTATGCTAGCGAATTGGAGGTGCCTAGCTAGATTATTAAGCCCATACAGTAGTTACTAGTGTATACAGACAGGTTAATGTGTTGGATTAAGCCAAAGCATTGCTGTCAGATATTCTGAAGCGAGCGCGTAATAAAGAACTATTAGAGAGACGCCTATAATTAGTCGCTAATAGACAAAGGTGGCCGTCTAAGTTGATTAGAGGCAAAGAAGATACGCGACCGCATTAGCAATAGTTCCTAAATTGTCTATTACTAGCGATTTTTTGTCTAGGGCTAGGGTTCGCAGTATTTTAAGGTGCGGCAGCCTAGCAAAGGCGGCCCTAACACTGTACCCGTAGACGGTGACGCAGTATGGGCATAGGTGGGCGAGCAGATAGCCAAGGCGTAGGAGAATATCAAGAGGCGGGCGCAGAACACCATCTAAGACGGCGAAAGAGACAAGGTAAACCTGTGGTTAGAGCGGACGCAGTAGCTGCTGTATTTAGTAGGCATAGAGAGGCCTAATTTGTTAGCGTGCGTTAAAGAGCCTGTTGCTAACGCCGATCCTAGGAAAGATAAGGAGGCAGAGCTAGTAGAAGTAGCGATTTAGGCGGCTATAGATGGGTTAGCGCGGTTTAGCTAGGCGTCTGTTATCTACCGCATTAGCGTGTTTGTGCGATTAGAGGCGATCTGGATAGAGAAGCACTAGACGCGGTTCTAGCTATTACAGCTGTACATAGACAAGGAGGCCATTGTTAAGTACGCGCGGCTGTGGCAGCAGATGTTGATGTTTTTTGCACGCACGCAGAAGGAGCATATATGGAAGAGCCCCTAATATCGGTTTACGCGCCGGCAGCAGGAGGCATGGGAGGCGTTGGTCCAACAGGCAGAGAGGCAAGTAGAGGGGGAGGCGGCAGAAGAAGAAGAAGAAGAAGAAGAAGAAGAAGAAGTGGAAGAAGAGACAGGGGATAGGGACAAGGAGATGATAGAGGAGTTAACAGAGGACGTAGATGAGTTGATAGAGGAGGGAGACGCTAGGGAGGAGCAGCGTTAGGCAGAAGGTGCTGAGCGCAGCAAGCCTAAGAAGTTGTTAAAAATCTAGAAGGCGTGTTTGGAGTTTTGTATCGCGTTGTTGAACTAGTCTATTACGCGCAAGGAGTACGACAGCCTGTTAGTGTGTGCGTTGGCGGTGTTGGGCGTTAAAGAGGACGGGTGGAAGGGCCCTAAGCAGTATCCGCCGATATTATTAGCAGTTATTAAAGTGGCCCATTTTATAGTTGTGCAACAGGCGTTGGAGTTATCCGAGCTATTAGACGAGAATAAGGACAAGTTCGACGACGACAGCGCGTACAAGAGCGACAGCAGCCGCCCGCGCCCGCGCTGGCCCAAGGGGTGTTTGCAGTTTTGTGCAGGAGATGATGGACAAGTTTATAGTGCGAGGCACCCACGGACCTATGCAGTGGATGTTGGATTTGCGGACGTATAGGTTGAAGATCTATTACAACACGACGTCCGCGCGGCTATGTTGAGTGGACAGGCGGGGACGAGTTGTTGTATAAGGGGTTTGCAGTTCAACATGGCCCAGTTCTGCGGCATGGTGCATAGGTTGGCGACCAAAAGCCGGCGGTTTGTTGGTGGAGGAGTTGATGTTCGGCACCAGCAAGGCCGCCAATCCCATACCCAGCGTCCCGTGGGAGAGCATGCGAGATAACCCGACCAACGAGCGGCCTGGATGGAATTTTTTAAAGGACTATCGCACCCGCATGCCCGTAGATAGAGAGAGGTAGTTTGTTTAAGCGGGTAGGGAGAGATGCCAGCATCTGGGACAGGTTTATAAAGCCAGGAACGCGTTTAGGGGTAGACTAAGAGGCCGTCGAGTGGTATATAGGGCGCATCGTTAAGTTCTAGGAGAAGTTGGCCGTGTTAATGCACATCGCAGGCGGACAGCCAGTAAGAGGACTAGAAATAATAAGCGTCTAGCATAGCAATACTATAAAAGGGGGGTACCGCAATATATTTATTAAGGACGGCATAGTAGTGCTTGTGACGCGTTACCACAAGGGATACAACGTTAGTGGCGACATTAAGATTATTCATTAATATTTGCCGCGCGAGGTAGGCGAGTTGGTGGTGTTGTATATATAGTTGGTGTTGCCGTTCTAGCAGCAGTTAGACGCGTTAGTATGGGAAAAGGAGAGCGTGTCGTCACACATGTGGCTGGCGGACCCCAACAGACGCAAGTGGACGACAAAGAGGTTGCAGGAGGCGTTAAAGCGCAAGAGCTGGATTAGGATAGGACAGGAGTTAACGATTGCCGCGTACCGCGAGATTACTATTAACATAAGCTAGCGATTTTTACGTAGATCTGCAGCATTTTGGATAGAAGAGGGAGACGAGAATAAGGAGTGGGATGAGGAGAATATAGGCGCGTCGATTGCCAACAAGTAGGCAGGACATACCGCGCACGTTGCAGGATTAATATACGCGCGAGGGATTATAGAGCAAGCTAGGGTGGTAGCAGATAAGCGATAGCAGTTCCGGACGTCGAGTACGGATTGGCATCGATTTTTAGGGTTCTGAGCCGACGTAGAGGAGACGACGAGCAAGAAGCAGAAGAGAGCGCCGTTTGAGAGCGAAGCGGACGAGGCGAGGATTGATTGATGGGGGGGCGATTAAGGAAGATGGACACGACAGCGCAGTTGAAGCAGATGATAAGTAGGACAGCAGAGTTCTGTGGCGTGCAGAAAGAAGCTATTAACGCCATTATCGCAGGCAAGAGTTTAGGGTTGGGTTAGGGTTAGGGTTAGGGTTAGGGTTAGGGTTAGGGTTAGGGTTAGGGTTAGGTTAGGGTTAGGGTTAGGGTTAGGGTTAGGGTTAGGGTTAGGGTTAGGGTTAGGGTTAGGGTTAGG